>CM038144.1:125542153-126127032 GCA_021437245.1 Aegilops speltoides
TGGATTAAACTAGAAGGCACAACCTTCTGTACCCTCTTTTTACTTTCTGTTATTTAGAATAAATAAAGCAAAAATAGTATTATCTGTCTGTTTTCTGAATTATCCGTGCAATAGAAAATATCCCGAAAATAAAAGTGCTCCAAATGATCTGCAATTTTAGTATGATTTTTTACGGAATATTTGAGGATTTTAGGCATTGAAATCACTGCAGGAGGGGCAAGCACCAGGCCACGAGAGTGGAGGGCGCGCCCACCTTCCTTGGGTGCCCCCCTGTCTCGTGGGCCCCTGGTGGCCCCCCTCCACTTATGCCAGCACCCACACACTTCATCTTCTTCCCAAAAAAATCCCCATCCAGCTCAAGCACGAGTTCTAGCTCATTTTGCTATGATTTTCGATCTCCTTGCTCAAAGCTCCATTCACAAAACTACTTTGGGAGATTGTTGCTTGGTATGTGACTCCTCCATTGGTCCAATTAGTTTTTGTTCTAGTGCTTTATTCATTGCAAATTTTTGCTGCATAGGTGACCATGTTCTTGAGCTTACATGTTAAATTTATGAGGTCCCAAGTAATTCTAATGCTTGATATAGGCTCTAGGCACTTGTAGGAGTAGTTGCTATCAATCTTGTTTAGTTTTATTCACCTTTATTTTGAAGTTACTAGAATTTTAGAAATTTTTCAGAAAAAGAATTATGTCTAGGAGAATGTACCAAGGTGGTTCCTCGGTAAAGAAAGGGCCCAAGATTGCTATACATGAGAAAGATGTTGAATTACCGAGGGACGCAGATGTTCGAGCTTGTGAGTGGCCATCCGACGATTTTATGGTCGAAGCATGCTTTAAGGAGGAATTTGACGCGTATGTGCGTAATGCTGATCTGGAGGACTTCTTACAAGATAAGTGTACTCAGTACTATCAATTGACTGATTCCTTTGTGTGGAGGTTTAAATATAACTGTACGCATAATTCTCCTAGTGTCCTATTTGATATTTATGATACATCTTATACCATGGACTTAGAGGATTTTACAACTGCTTGCAAACTTCCGCAGTGGGGTAATATTAATGATCCTCACAAATCTGAATTTAGAGATTTCCTTGCTAGTATTACTGTGGGAGAATCCAGGGACATAACACAAGCTACCATAGGGAGCATTCATTTTCCTGCTATACATTATTTTGCTCTCTTCGTTGGTAGATGCATTAACGGTAAAGACGAAGCATGTCATATGTGTGTCCCTGATCTTTGTGTCCTCAAGAGTGCTGTGTTAGGTTATAAAGATTATAACTTGGGGGCAATAGTTGCACGTAGATTGCAGAATATGGTAGAGCTGGAGATTTATTTGGAGGAATTTATGCAACCCGTGTGGCTAATTATCTTGGTATAGCCCCACGAGAGGGGGATATGATGTTACCTCCTGCTTATTTAGATTATGACGCTATGGTCAACCATCATTTTCTTAGGAGGAATCAACAATTCCTCCAATATCGACTAATCTATGACAGACACAACGTCATCCATGTTACTCTTCCTGCTCCTCTCCTTTGTGATTATCAGGCAAAAGGAAGATATGTTGTTACCAGGGAGGAAGCATCTGAACACGAGGGGAGAGCGGAGGCTGCTCGCCAACATGCCGCAGCTCAGGAGGCAATTACTGCCGCAGCTCAGTACGACCCCAGCTACAACTACAGATATCAGTCAGGCGGTCCTTGGTACTAGACCAACATAGGCCAAAAGCCTAAGCTTGGGGGAGTACGTATTTCTCACCGACTTTACATTCATGTTCACATACTAGTCATCGGTGCTCATACTCTTTCATTGTATTATCCATGCTAGTTTCATTTCCTTTTTCTCGCTTTCTTCTTGTGTGTTTGATAAACCTTAAGAAAAAACCAAAAAAAATAGTTAGTTTAATTTCCATGCTTGTAGTAGAAATTAAAATGAAAACCCAAAAATATTTCTCGTTCTTCTTCTTACTTGTTGGGAGCTTTCCCGTGTAAATAGTTTTCTTTTCTTTTCTTTGGGGGTCGAGAGTAGAAGACCATATTGAAAATGTTTAGTGGCTCTCATATGCATGATTGTTTATTTAAACTTAGATCCCATATTACCTTCTCTTCTCTCTTGAGTTGAATGCTTGCAGATTCGAGCTTAGTCCAATGCACGTGCACTATTATTATTATACACATCGTTCGGTCGTGCAAGTGAAAGGCAATAATGACAATATATGATGGACTTATTGAGATGAGAAAAGCTGGTATGAACTCGACCTCTCTTGTTTCTGTAAATATGATGAGTTCATCGTTCCTGATTCAGCTTATTATGAAGTAAACATATTTGCAATGACATTTAGAGATTATAGTTGCTTGTGCCATGCTTGATTAGCTATGAGTTATAATGGTTTACCTTGCGTGCCAACATGCTATTAGAATGATTATTATGTGGTATGATGGGATGGTATCCTCCTTTGAATGAATTGAGTGACTCGACTTGGCACATGTTCACGCATGTAGTTGAAACAAATCAACATAGCCTTCATGATATTTATGTTCATGGTGGATTATATCCTACTCATGCTTGTATTCGGTGTGAATTAATTTTAATGCATGTTTATGACTGTTGTCGCTCTCTCAGTTGGTCGCTTCCCAGTCTTTTGCAAGCCTTCACCTGTACTAAGTGGGAATACTGCTTGTGCATCCAAACTCTTTAAACCCCAAAGTTGTTCCATATGAGTCCACCATACCTTCCTATATGCGGTATCTACCTGCCGTTCCAAGTAAATTTGTATGTGCCAAACTCTAAACCTTGAAATGAAATTCTGTTTTGTATGCTCGAGTAGCTCATGATTCAATTAGTGCTGCCTATATCTTCCATGCTAGGTGGGTTATTCTCAAGAGGAGTGGACTCCGCTCCTCATTCATGAGAAAGGGCCGGTAACCGGGATGCCCAGTCCCATGATCCAAAAAGATCAAAGCAAATCAAAATAATTAAACAAAACTCCCCCAGGGTTGTTGTTAGTTGGAGGCACTCTTTGTTTCGAGCAAGCCATGGATTGATGCTTGGTGGTGGTTGGGGAGTATAAACCTTTACCATTCTGTTTGGGAACTGCCTATAATGCATGTAGTATGGAAGATACAGCCATCTCATAGTTGTTGCGTTGACAGCAAAAGTATGCCGCTCAAAATGTTATTCAATCTCTATTTTAAAATAGAGCTCTGGCACCTCTACAAATCCCTGCTTCCCTCTGCGAAGGGTCTATCTATTTACTTTTATGTTGAGTCATCACCCTTCTTATTAAAAGCACCACTGAGAGCACACTCGTCATTTGCATTCATTATTATTGGTTTATATTGGGTATGACTTGACTGGATCTCTTTTACCATGAATTACAATATTTAGTTAGTCCTTGATCTTTAAAGGTGCTCTACATTTATGTTTTGCGGTCTCAGAAAGGGCTAGCGAGATACCATTTTGTTATATCATGTTATGATTGTTTTGAGAAAGTGTTGTCATCCGAGTTTTATTATTATGGCTCGCTAGCTGATTATGCTATTGATATGAGTAATTGTGAGACCTAAGTGTTATTGTGAGTATGGTTAGTTCATAATATTTGCTGACACCTGAATGATGGCTTTGCATGTTTACAACAACAAGAGCAAACAGAGTTTGTGAAAGTTTTTCTTTATCACTTTCAGTTTATCAACTGAATTGCTTGAGGACAAGCAAAGGTTTAAGCTTGGGGGAGTAGATACGTCTCCAACATATCTACTTTTACAAACACTTTTGCCCTTGTTTTGGACTCTAACTTGCATGATTTGAATGAAACTAACCCAGACTGACGTTGTTTTCAGCAGAACTGCCATGATGTTGTTTTATGTATAGAAAACAAAAGTTCTCGGAATGTCCTGAAAATCCACAGAGGTACTTTTTGGAAAATATAAAAAATACTGGTGAAAGAATCAAGATCGGGGGCCCACACCCTGTCCACGAGGGTGGGGGGCGCGCCCACCCCCCTGGGCGCACCCCCTGTCTTGTGGGCCCCCTGAGGCTCCGCCGACCTCAACTCCAACTCCATATATTCCGTCTCGCGGAGAAAAAAATCAGAGAGAAAGTTCATCGCGTTTTACAATACGGAGCCACCGCCAAGCCCTAATCTCTCCCAGGAGGGCTGATCTGGAGTCTGTTCGGGGCTCCGAAGAGGGGGATTCGTTGCCGTCGTCATCATCAATCATCCTCCATCACCAATTTCATGATGCTCACCGTCGTGCGTGAGTAATTCCATCGTAGGCTTGCTGGACGGTGATGGGTTGGATGAGATTTACCATGTAATCAAGTTAGTTTTGTTAGGGTTTGATCCCTAGTATCCACTATGTTCTGAGATTGATGTTGCTATGACTTTGCTATGCTTAATGCTTGTCACTAGGGCCCGAGTGCCATGATTTCAGATCTGAACCTATTATGTTTTCATGAATATATGTGTGTTCTTTATCCTATCTTGCAAGTCTATAGTCACCTATTATGTGTTATGATCCGACAACCCCGAAGTGACAATAATCGGGATACTTCTCGGTGATGACCATAGTTTGAGGAGTTCATGTATTCACTATGTGTTAATGATTTGTTCCGGTTCTCTATTAAAAGGAGGCCTTAATATCCCTTAGTTTCCGCTAGGATCCCGCTGCCACGGGAGGGTAGGACAAAAGATGTCATGCAAGTTCTTCTCCATAAGCACGTATGACTATTTACGGAATACATGCCTACATTACATTGATGAATTGGAGCTAGTTCTGTGTCACCCTATGTTATAATTATTACATGAGGAATCGCATCCGACATAATTATCCATCACTGATCCAATGCCTACGAGCTTTTCACATATTGTGTTTCGCTTATTTACTTTTCCGTTGCTATTGTTACAATCACTACAAAACCCAAAAATATTACTTTTGCTACCGTTACCTTTATTATCGTACTACTTTGCTACTAAATACTTTGCTGCATATACTAAGTTATCCAGGTGTGGTTGAATTGAAAACTCAACTGCTAATACTCAAGAATATTCTTTGGCTCCCCTTGTGTCGAATCAATAAATTTGGGTTGAATACTTTTATCATTCATCAACTCTTCACAAGAGTCCTTAGCCTTTTTCAAGGAGGCAAGATCTTTAATATGAACATCAATGTTTGCACCAATTTTGAAGCATAGTTCATCATTTCGTGCTTCCTCATATTGGACTTTCCGCTCAAGGATTTCATATTTTTCCTTTTCCTTGGTGATGAGGGTTTCGAGTTCCTTAATGGTGATGGTGTGCTTACTCACCATCTCCATAAGCATACGAAACATATTGAGCTTCTTTCCTTTGAGGGAGCACATGAACTTATTAAGTTTAGCAAGCATAGATCATCTAGATCATCATCCTCATAACTATCCTCCGCATCAAGATACTCATCACTAGGAGTAGAAGGATTGAAAAGAGGAGGATTTGGTTGTGGAGTTACCTTGACCTTGTCAGGAGAGCTTCAGCCCTCTCCATCTTCTACCACGGCCCCTGCCATTAGGCACTTGTGAGCGTTGCCCTTGTAGTCTTTCATGTAGTTGTAGGTGACCACATCACCACTCTTGTTCACTAGCCTCAAAGTGTTTTGAGAGTCTTGAGCAACTCCGGCAACACCACTAACATCAACCAGACAGGATTCTTCATGAGCCACCATTGCTTTCCCATCTCTCTTCTTAAGCTTGGAGTTCAAAGGATTTGGCAATTTCTTCTTGGGAAAGGTCTTGGGAAACATTGGTTTATCTTCTCTCTTCTCATAGGGTCACTCGTTGGAGAAGTGGTTGGTTTCTTCACAGTTGTAGCATTTCCTCACTTTCTTCTTTTGAAACCTTCCTTTGAATTTTCCCGCGCTAAACTTTTTGCCAAAGAGAGCAATGTCTTCATATGACGGGCTCTCATCTGAGTCAATCTCATCACCATCCTCATCATCTTCTTCTTCTTCACTTTCCTCTTCTTCACATACATTCTTGGCCTTCAATGCAAGATTGATCTTTGATGTGGAGGTACCATGCATGGCAAGATGTTTTGTGGCATTTGCCTTTGACTCTTCAAATAGTTGGAAAGTGGATATGATGTCATATGGAGTCATTTCCTTGAATACATGGTGTTGTCTTATGTCCCACACCATTTGGTGATGATATTGAGCAAGAGCATGAAGCAACTTATCCACAAGGAATCACTTAGTCAAGTTGAATCCATCTTGAGTCTTGTCACATTCATATGACTCAATGTCGGCTGTGGGAGTCATGAAACGCTTAAGTAGTTGCTTGGGTGATTCACCTTTCTCCACACAAAAGTTTTGTAATTGACCCTTTGCAATTTCATACTGAGCAAGCCGTAGAGTGGAAGTACCGGTCTTGGTCCTCACAATGCTATCCCATAATTCCTTAGCACTTGTAATATGTGTATATGGTCTCCTTTGCTTGTCAGTCATACCTCTTCTTATGCACATAGTTGATGTGTCGTTGAGATTCTTGTCATAAACCTCTCTTGGAGTAAGATTCTTTGGGTCAACAGCTTGGTAGCCATACTCCAACATCTCCAACATCTCATCATTTCCATATCGAAGAAGATCCTGCATAGCAACTCTCCACAAAGCAAAATCGGTAGTGTCATCAAGTAAAGGAGGTTTTCCTTGAGGGTTATACTTAGGTTTCTCTATTTGAGGTCTTGCATAAAGCCAAGGAACACTGGAGTGTTCATTACTAGGAGGTTGTTGGCCAAGTGAGGGAGTAGGCACAGCTGGCCTCGAGGTTGCACCACCAGAAAGTGGTGCAAGCATCGTGGTTAGTGTGGCTATCCTCATTTGGACCAAGGCCTCAAGAGAGGCATCATGCTCCTCCTTTTTCTTAGCAAGAGCTTGTTCCAGATCCTCTGAAGTGAAGGACTTGGCTTCCGAGGAAGCCCCACCCGTACTCTTTGGATCTACAACAAGAGGAGTCCCATCGGGGTTCATCTCGCTCTAGGGCGGTTAAGCCACAAGAATAGAGCACGAGGCTCTGATACCAATTGGAAGGATCGAGATGGACCTAGAGGGGGGGTGAATAGGTACAATTACAAATTTTAATTGTTACTAAGCAATTTTAGGCAATAATGCGGAATATAAAGTTTAGCCTAACAATTGCAAGTATGATGCTATGAGCTAAGCAAGGTAAACAAGTAAAACAAGTAGGAGAGTAAGCAAGTACACTAGGATATAAGTAAGACTAAGAGACAAGTAACCACAAGTAGGGAGTTAGGGTTAGGGATAACCACAACTCTGAGAGACGAGGATGTATGTCGATGTTCACTTCCTTGGAGGGAAGCTACATCGCCGTTTAGAGAGGTGATGTTACCACGAAGGCACACCAATGCCACGAAGGCTCACCCTATTATCTATATGAGATAACACCATGAAGGCGTTTCTCAACCACTAGTGGTAGATCTTGGGGTGATCTCCAAACCCTCACAAACTTTCCGGGGGTAATCACAAAGAACGATTCCTCTCCGAATGACTCCTACCGCCTAGGAGTCTCCAACCTCCAAGAGTAACAAGAACAATGGGAAAAACTCAAGACTTGCTCAAATCATAGATTCCTTTGGTACAAAGAAGGGGAAGAAGTGGATCTATCACTTGGGTGGACAACTTCTCTCAAATGCTCTCAAATCCCTTAGGGATATAAGATTTGGTGTTGGAGAGTGAGAGAGAGTGAAGGTGTGTTCTAGAGGATGCTTGAAGTGAATGGTCAACCCTCTCACGGAATAGGAGAGGGATATTTATAGTGTGCTCCAATAAGTGGCCGTTGGTCCTCAAAACATCACAGAAACGTCGGACGTCTGATGCACACCGGACGATCGAAAGCATAACAGACACCGAACATCCGATAGGGACCAGACGTCCGACGTTTTGCTACGGTCTACTAGTCATCGAACGACTAGAGGTTCCGGACGACCGATGTTTAGGTTCTGTGGAGGGGGTACCGGACGTCCGAGGCATATCGGACGACCGAGGGCCCTTCAGACAACGGACGTCCGACAGGGACCGGACGACCGATGTTTTGGTTCTGTATGGAAGTAGTCGGATGTGGACCGGATGACCGATGTTTTGGTTCTGTATAGGAATGGTCGGACGTCTGGTCTGCACCGGACGACCGATGTTTTGGTTCTGGAGAAGGATGAAGATCAGGAACTGACACAAAATAATTTGTTTGAGCAAGACCTTAGTGATACCCCATGTTCCCCTCTTAATAGTGTGAGATCCTATACTCAAGAGTAAACATAAGATAGTCTTGTTTCTTCCTTCTTGATGAGGTTAACCATTTCCGAAATCATAATCCACACACACAATTGATTTTGAGGGGACAAAAACCTGAGATATACTTGACCAACTTTGTTAGTCCCCTATGAGTATATTGTCATCAACATCAAAATAATATTTAGAGCATGATTGCACTTTCACCGGTGATGACCGTAGTTTGAGGAGTTCATGTATTCTCTAAGTGCTAATGCTTTGGTCCGGTACTCTATTAAAAGGAGGCCTTAATATCCCTTAGTTTCCAATAGGACCCCGCTGCCACAGGAGGGCAGGACAAAAGATGTCATGCAAGTTCTTTTCCATAAGCACGTATGACTATATTCGGAATACATGCCTACATTACATTGATGAACTGGAGCTAGTTATGTGTCACCCTATGTTATAACTGTTGCATAACGAATTACATCCGACATAACTATCCATCATTGATCCATTGCCTATGAGCTTTTCACATACTGATCTTTGCTTAGTTACTTCTCCATTGCCACTGTAACGATTGCCACAAAACTGCTACTCTTACTATTGCCACTGTTACCGTTACTTCCATACTACGTTGCTACTAAATATTTTGCTGCAGATATTAAGTCTTTCAAGTGTGGTTGAATTGACAACTCAGCTGCTAATACTTGAGAATATTCTTTGGGTCCCCTTGTGTCGAATAAATAAATTTGGGTTGAATACTCTACCCTCGAAAACTGTCGCGATCCCCTATACTTGTGGGTTATCATGTACCCAATTGTCTCCTTAGGGTAACCTATGAAGACACATTTCTCCGATTTGGGTTCGAGCTTATCGGGCTGAAGCCTTTTGACATAAGCATCGCATCCCCAAACTTTAAGAAACGACGGGTTTGTTGCCAAACCGCAGTTCATACGGTGTCGTCTCAACGGACTTTGACAGTGCCCTGTTTAAAGTGAATGTAGCTGTCTCCAATGCATAACCCCAAAACGATAGTGGTAAACGGGTAAGAGACATCATAGATCGCACCATATCCAATACAGTGCGGTTACGACATTCGGACACACCATTACGCTGTGGTGTTCCAGGTGGCGTGAACTGTGAAACTATTCCAGATTGTTTTAAATGAAGGCCAAACTCGTAACTCAAATATTCTCCTCCACAATTAGATCATAGAAACTTTATTTTCTTGTTACGATGATTCTCCACTTCACTCTAATTTTTTTAACTTTTCAAATGTTTCAGACTTGTGTTTCATTAAGTAGATATACCCATATCTGCTCAAATCATCTATGAAGGCCAGAAAATAACGGTACCCACCACGAGCATCAACACTCATTGGACCACCCAGATCGTTATGTATTATACCAATAAGTCACTAGCTCGTTCCATTGTTTTGGAGAACGGAGTTTTAGTCATCTTGCCCATAAGGCATGGTTCGCAAGTATCAAATGATTCATAATCACGTGATTCCAAAAGTCCATCTTTATGGAGTTTCGCCATGTGCTTTACACCGATACTCCCTCCATTCCTTTATCTAAGGTGTATTATTTTCAGCACGGTGGCCAAGGCACATAATTATGCACTAGTTAGGACAAAATTACCCTTCTCTAATTTGTAGATTAGCGGCAAGTAAACCAATTAGGCTAGGAAAGAAAAAGATACACACAATCGGAAGAGAGATAGCTTCCTTTTCTTTCTCTACAAGGAGAGATACATGCAATCAGGGGAGAGATACTTTCCTTTTTCTGGAGGGCCAATATTGGAATTACGAGGAATTAAAACAAATGCACCTTACATTGTGAAATTTTATCAAAAAACAAATACACCTTATATAGAGGAACGGAGGGAGTATGACCCAAGCGGTAGTGCCACAAATAAGTTGCACTATCATTATCAACTTTGCATCTTTTGGCATCAATATTATGAATATGTGTATCATCACGATCAAGATTCAACAGAAATAGACCACTCTTCAAGGGTGGATGACCATAAAAGATATTACTCATATAAATAGAACAACCATTATTCTCTGATTTAAATGAATACCCGTCTCGCACTAAACAAGATCCAGATATAATGTTCATGCTCAACGCTGGCACCAAATAACAGTTATTCAGGTCTAAAACTAATCCAGAAGGTAGATGTAGAGGTAGTGTGCCGACAGCGATCACATCAACCTTGGAACCATTTCCAACACGCATTGTCACCTTGTCCTTAGCCAATCTTCACTTAATTCGTAGTCCCTGCTTCGAGTTGCAAATATGAGCAACCAAAACGGTATCAAATACCTAGTCACTACTACGAGAATTAGTAAGGTACACATCAATAACATGTATATCAAATATACCTTTGTTCACTTTGCCATCCTTCTTATCTGCCAAATACTTGGGGCAGTTCCGCTTCTAGTGACCAGTCCCTTTGCATTAGAAGCACTCAGTTTCAGGCTTGGGTCCAAACTTCGGTTTCTTCCTGGGAGTGATAACTTGCTTGTCAGTTTTTTTTTAAGTTCCCCTTCTTTTTACCCTTGCCCTTTTTCTTGAAACTAGTGGTCTTGTTAACCATCAACACTTGATGCTCCTTCTTGATTTCTACCTCCGCGGCCTTTAGCATTGCGAAGAGCTCGGGAATAGTCTTTTCCATCCCTTGCATATTGTAGTTCATCACGAAGCCTTTCTAGCTTGGTGGCAGTGATTGAAGAACTCAGTCAATGACACAATCATCTAGAAGATTAACTCCCAGCTGAGTCAATTGATTATGGTACCCAGACATTCTGAGTATGTGCTCACTAACAGAACTATTCTCCTCCATCTTGCAGCTATAGAACTTGTTGGAGACTTCATATCTCTCAACTTGAGCATTTGCTTGAAATATTAACTTCAACTCATGGAACATCTCATATGGTCCATGACGTTCAAAACATCTTTGAAGTCCTGATTCTAAGCCGTAAAGCATGGCACATTGAACTAACGAGTAGTCATCAACACGCGACTACCAGGCATTCACAATGTCTGCATTGCTGGGGCAGGTGGTACACCGAGCGGTGCATCAAGGACATAATTCTTCTGAGCAGCAATGAGGATAATCCTCAAGTTATGAACCCAGTCCGTGTAGTTGCTGCCATCATCTTTCAACTTAGCTTTCTCTAGGAACACATTAAAATTCAAAGGAACAGTAGCACGGGCCATCGATCTACAACATAGTTATGCAAAAAAACTATCATGACTAAGTTCATGATAAATTAAGTTCAACTAATCATATTACTTAAGAACTCTCACTTAGATAGACATCCCTCTAGTCATCTAAATGACATGTGATCCAAATCAACTAAACCATGTCCGATCATCACATGAGATGGAGTAGTCTTCGATGGTGAACATCAGTATGTTGATCATATCTACTATATGATTCACGTTCGACCTTTCGGTCTCTAGTGTTCCAAGGCCATATCTGTATATGCTAGGCTCGTCAAGTTTAACCCGAGTATTCCGCATGTGCAAATCTGGATTGCACCTATTGTATTTGAACGTAGAGCCTATCACACCCGATCATCACGTGGTGTCTCAGCACGAAGAACTTTCACAACGGTGCATACTCGGGGAGAACACTTATACCTTGAAATTTAGTACGGGATCATCTTATAATGCTACCGCCATACTAAGCAAAATAAGATGAATAAAAGATAAACATCACATGCAATCAAAATATGTGACATGATATGCCCATCATCATCTTGTGCTCATGATCTCCATCACCGAAGCAAAGTCATGATCTCCATCGTCACCGTCTTGACACCTTGATCTCCATCGTAGTGTCGTGGTCCTCTCGCCAACCATTGCTTCTACGACCTCGCTACCGCTCAGTGATAAAGTAAAGCAATTACATAGCGCTTGTATTTCATACAATAAAAAGAGACAACCATATGGCTCCTGCCAGTTGCTGATAACTTTTACATAACATGATCATCTCATACAACAATCTTTATATCACATTGTCGGTGTCAAAACCGGCGGATCTCGGGTAGGGGGTCCCGAACTGTGCGTCTAGGCAGATGGTAACAGGAGACAAGGGACACGATGTTTTTACCTGTGTTCGGCCCTCTCGATGGAGGTAAAACCCTACTCCTGCTTGATTGATATTGATGATATGGGTAGTACAAGAGTAGATCTACCACGAGATCAAGGAGGCTAAACCCTAGAAGCTAGCCTATGGTATGATTGTTATCTGTCCTATGGACTAAAACCCTCCGGTTTATATAGACACCGGAGAGGGCTAGGGTTACACAGAGTCGGTTACAATGGTAGGAGATCTACATATCCGTATTGCCAAGCTTGCCTTCCACGCCAAGGAAAGTCCCATCCGGACACGGGACGAAGTCTTCAATCTTGTATCTTCATAGTCTTGGAGTCCAGCCAATGATGATAGTTCGGCTATCCGGACAACCCCTAGTCCAGGACTCCCTCAGTAGCCCCTGAACCAGGCTTCAATGACGACGAGTCCGGCGCACATATTGTCTTCGGCATTGCAAGGAGGGTTCCTCCTCCAAATAATTCATAGAAGATTTTGAACACCAGGATAGTGTACGGCTCTGCAAAATAAATTCCACATACCACCGTAGAGAGAATAATATTTACACAGGTTCAATCTGCTGACGTACTTCGTGGTATGACGTCATGCCACGACCAAGCCTTTATTCGAATCGTTTTTATTGTTCCACTTCAGCGCGTTTAGCGAAGCGGTTTCCTTGGCACGTCTTGTCAAAGAAGAGATCGTGTCCCATTATTCCGGGATTCTCATCAATACGGAAGTGGGTAACCCAACCGTGCCCGTTGGCACGCCCCCTCCATCGAAGGCGAGTCCCAAACGGTCACGGGGACGGCTCTTGGTATTCTACCCCTTTATAATGAGACCAAGGCCTGTTCCTTTTCTTCAATCTCAATCGAATCCGCCCCTCGCCTCGAGTTCCAACACCTAAGGTTCCAGATTCGGGCGCTTAGGACCTTTAACAATGTCCGGCTCCGACCTACAGGGCCGATGGATGCCCTCTTCCGTCACGGAAGAAGACGTGCTAAAGCTGAGAGACGCCAGGTACCTAACCTGCGAGATTTTGCATAGGCTGCCCGCCCGAGGGCAAGTCATTCTCACTCCCGAGCCTGGTGAGAGCGTCATGTTCGTGTCTCACTTCCGTCGGGGTTTAGGCTTCCCGATGGACCCCTTCGTGAGGGGGCTCATGTTTTATTATGGGCTGGAATTCCATGACTTGGCTCCGGAGTCCATCCTCCACATCTCATCGTTCATTGTTGTCTGCGAAGCCTTCCTCCGCACTACCCCTCACTTCGGATTATGGCTCAAGACCTTCAACGTGGAGCCGAAGATGATCGAGAGGCGACATGCAGAGTGCGGAGGGGCAGTTATAAGTAAGAGGGCCGATGCTCCATGGCCCGAGGGCTCTTTTCAAGAGGAGCTCGGCTTGTGGCAATAGGAGTGGTTCTACATCACCGCTCCCAGGGGCACCAGGCAGGTGGCGCCACCCGCCTTTCTCTCGGGCCCTCCACAACGGCTGACGTCATGGGTCAACAAAGGGCTTGACTGGGGGCCATCCAAGGATGTACCAATTTTGCAGGGCCGGATTGAAGACCTCCAAGAGAGGGAGATCAATCTGGTCGTAATGGCACATGTTATGCTGATTCGGCGCCTTCTGCCCTGCAAACGTCGCCCTCTCCGCCTGTGGGAATTCAATCCGGAGGGACCGCGATCTCTCCACCACTTCATGGGCGCGACACCCGTGGAGATGTATAAACTGTTCCTCGGATCACAAGAGCTGTGTCGGACTTAACCGAGGACGCAGGTATGAGTTGCAATCGCCCGGATACTCAAGTAAGTAGTTCCTGTGCCTGGACGTGCTATCCGTACATTTATCATAATACTTGCCCTTTAAAAAGCCGTCCCTTGAACAGGAGTGGGTAGCAAAAGCAAAGCTAATAAGGTGTCCGGCCCCCCTCTCTGAGACCGTGCCGGACCGGTGCTAACCAAGATGCTGGAGGTTGTGCCTTTGGAAGAGGGCGAAGGGGGGAACAGGAAAGATACCGCCTCCGCTAAGGAGGCCTTTAAGGAAGGGGGGATCGAGAATCCCTACCTCCAAGGGGAGAAGAGGACCGCTCTTGACGATCCGGAGGTCAAGGCCTCAAAGCGGGGGAAGAAATCTTCGCCAGAGGGTCCTGCGCCGGGAGGGGCCCCGGCCGTTTATTTCCCAAGGGAACCAGCCTCCAAATGAGCCGTAAGTAAAAAGGGGAGTTTTGTTTTAAGAGACATCCCTATTTTTATTTTTGAGGATGACCGAGGTTTTTACCTTGTAGTTCGGATCTTAGCCCTTCTCAGCAGAGCTCATCTTCGGGGGATCTTCGTCCGGAGATGATGGAAAGCGAAACGCCTCCATCTGCCGCGCCATCCGGCGGGGCGGACGACCCTGAGGTGTCGTCGCGGATTGTTTCCCTGAGTCCAGCGGGGCCGGGAGGTCCGGCGCCAACTGGTGTGCGGTCGGAGGAGCTAAAGGATCTGCTCGGGCGAGCATCTATCTCAGAAGATCACCATGCGTTAATGGGTACGATGATTGAAAGGATTTCATCCGCTGAGAGCGGTTTGCATGAAGTTGTCAGAAGTTTACTGACGGGGTTTGAGGTACGCAAGAATGATGTACCTTCTTACAGTTTTGCATATAGAATGCGCCCTGTATAGATAGTAGCCCCTGAGACTCGGTACGTTGTCAAAAGTGACGGCGTGCCGAGGATCATAATCTCAGTGTTAAGATGTCGCCCTTCCTATTCAGGGGGCGGAGTGTTCGGTGGCCAGCCGGACTGATAGAGTTACCGAACTGAAGCGGCAACTAGACGTTGCGGATGCGGACATCACGCTGGTCAATAAGCGACTTGACGAGTCACAAGGTATGTGGCTTTTCTGCGAACACCTGGTAAGGGAGCTTGACACCCATGCCTTACTACATGTATGCTTAATGCAGATGGTGCCGCTGCAATGGAGGACCTTCGAGCAGAGCTTGCCCAAGCCAAGGAGCAAGCCAGAAAAAGTAATGCGGCTGCTTTGAAGGCAGCCGAAGAGCTAAAAGCCGAACAGGCTGCTCACGGCCGAAGCAGGGAGGAAATGGCCGAAATGGCCGTAAAGCTGAAGGATGCTGCCGACCGCTATGAGTTTCTTGAAAGAGAACGCCGAGCGGAGCAAGAGGACCTGAAGAAGGCCACCGCCGAAGCCAAGGATGCCCGCTCCGCGATGAGAGCTATAAAGGAGGAGCTACAACAGGCCGGGGATATTGCGGCTGGAAAGCCCTTTCTGCTGCATAGGAAGTTCATGGATCCGAAATATGCTCAGTTGGGCCAGTTGTGGGGTGCGGAGGATGCCTATCTGAATTTGGCGGCGAGTGCCGCGGATGCGGTTGCACACTTCCGAGGCCAGAAGGATCACGAAATGGAAGAGCTTTTTTGGTCGCAATTCCATAGTCCGGAGCGTCCACTTCCATTGACCGATCGGTTAGCCGAGTGGGCTGAGCTGAATAGGTTGTCCGGACTTGCCATGAAGGGTGTCGTGGCTCATCTGTGGACGGAAAGGCCCGAGCTGAAGAGTTATTTTGGCTTGGTGCAGCAGTTCCTTGACGTGGTGCCGCATATCAAGGCGATGAAGCGGTCGACATGTATAGAGGGTGCACGGATGGCGCTCGCCCATGTCAAAACATACTGGGCAGAGATGGAGGCCACCGACGTTGCTTCCCAGGACTCGGACAGGAGCCGATTACCGTCCGAGCACTATTTTGGGGAAGTCCTGCAGGGCGCTCGTTTAATAGAGACGCAGTGCTCGAAAAATGTTATGTTCAAATGACATGTATGATTTGTGAAGCCATGCTTCAAATATGATATATGGGCTTTTTATACTTGTGCGTTCAAGTGTTGAAATTCCTCCTGTGCGGTCGTTAACGTATATGTGTATATAACCTGAAAGATGGCAGTCTTCGGCTTCAGCCCCCACGCACATAGTGCGGGGGTGTTTGCAAGAAATAGCGCTGTTTCACACTTAATCCAACGTCTTGGTCCTGTGAAGGAGGTGATAGCGTAGCAAACTAGGCAACCGGACTATAATGCTTTATCACTTTCACTTAGCCATAGGAGTTCAATGGTGGGACTACTATATAGCCCCTAGGGGCACTGTGCTCTCCGAATTTCGGGGCGCATATGTGCCGGACCGGGAAACGGTCCTTCGTTAAAGTGGAGGAATTCTAAACATTCTGGTGGTCGATCGAGTGGTTGACCAGTCTCTCACTATATCATGACAGTCAGTTTTTGGCTTTCTCTATTGAGGTGCTCACCTAGACGAACCGGGGAACAATCGCAGTAGTTCTCCTGGTGCCGCGTTAGCCGATAGAGCGGAACATAAGGCAGCAAAACACAGGAGCCGGGCAAACCCGACATTTGACCAAAGACATGATTCGGAGCTGATGCATATAAGACCTAACTCAAGACACCGAACACTCCCTAAGGTATTCGGTCTTTATGAAAATGGGTAGAACTATGCCCTAAGCCCCTGGTGTCCAGGTACGCGCAAAATTTCTGACGCGGCCGATGCCAAAATGCCAGCCTCCTCCTCGGTTATAGTGAGGAACCGGGGGATGTGTATCAACAAGAGACAGTAAGAAAGGTTTACGCAGGGTCTTAATCTGAAAAGAATCCTTGTAACGGGTCCCTACTGCATGTCTGCGCCTGTGTCTCCGTTCTGTCGTATCCTGGACGGGCGTAGCACGGTGTTCATCTGTAAAAGAGAAGAACTTAGTGTGAAAAAGTATCATGCGAAAAATGTATGAATAGAGTATAATTCAAAAAACAAATAAGATTGAGCTTTATTGTCTCTTATGGCGCATGCGTGCAACCCCTTGTAAGGGGGTACGCGGCTGGTGAGCCCCTTGTTTATTGTGCCGGACTCACCTAACCGTGTCTGGGGTCGGGATGACCTGTTTGGGGGCTTTGATCGGCAAAAGCCGGATTAATGTATGGTTGTTAAGGCAGTCTCACTTTCTTCCTTATTCGAGGAACACTCGAGGCTTCCCTTTAATGAGATTATGCCGCGTGGACCGGGCATTTTAAGTGTGAGAGATGCATAATGCGGTATTGCGTTAAAGCGGGCGAAGGCTTCGCATCCCAATAGTGCTTGATGGCTACTTTCAAATGGGGCGATGTGGAAGACTAGCTTTTCGCGATGGTAGTTGTCGGCTGAGCCGAACACAACTTCTAGTGGTAAAGAGCCCGTACAATGGGCATATAGGCCTGGCATTGCTCCTTTAAAGAAAGTGTTGCTATGGCGTATTTTGGTTGGGTCTATCCCCATTCTGCGGATTGTGTCCTGATATAGCAGGTTTAGATCACTGCCGCCGTCCATTAGGACTTGTGTAAATTGCAGTCCGTCGATTATAGGATCTAATATCAAGGCAGTCCATCCTGCGTTCCGGATACTTCCGGAGTAGTCCTGATGGTCAAAGGTGATTGGTTTTGACATCCAGTGTCTGGACTCCGCTGGGGTGGACCGTGCGGCGCGCATTTTTGTGGGCGCCGCTCTATTTTGCCTGTTGTATATGAAGTGAATTTACTGTTTTGACCTCTTGTGGGAAGTTCCTTTGTTTGTCGGTGCTCTGCTTGTGGGTTTCGTCATCGTCCTCACTTGGTGTTTCGAGCCCCTTGTGTTCGGCATTAAGTCGGCCAGACTATTTGAAGACCCAACAATCTCTGTGGGTATGGTTTGCCGGCTTCCCAGAGGTGCTGTGGATTTGGCATATCTTGTCCAAGATTTTGTTTAGGTTGGATAGCTCGTCGCTGCTGTCCTTGAGACGCAGTGTTTTGTTGTTCTGTCGAGAGCTTTTGAACCTTGACTGCCGTGCTCTTTGGGCCGTTTCCCTTAGTTCGGCGCTGGTCCTTTTTACATCGTGGTTTCCCGTTTCCATCCCTGACTTCGGATGTACTTGGGTCGCTGGTGCTGCATCTTGCCAGCCAGCTATCCTCTCTCGCGCAAAAACGGGTCATGAGGCTTGTTAGTGCTGCCATTGTCCTTGGCTTTTCCTGGCCGAGGTGTCTAGCGAGCCATTCGTCTCGGACGTTATGTTTGAAGGCTACTAAGGCTTCGGCGTCTGTACAGTCGACTATTTGGTTCTTTTGGTGAGGAACCTGTTCGAAATTCTGGTGACTCTCCGGGCTGTTGAGTTATGTGACTTAAATCGTCTGCATCCGGAGGGCGGACATAAGTCCCCTGAAAATTTGCCCGAAATGCATCCTCGAGCTCTTCCCAACTTCCAATGGTATTTTCTTGGAGGCCTTTGAGCCAATGCCGAGATGGCCCTTTGAGCTTGAGGGGTAGGTATTTTATGGCGTGGAGGTCGTCTCCTCTAGCCATATGTATGTGTAGGATGTAATCCTCAATCCAGACTCCAGGGTCTGTTGTTCCGTCATATGCCTCTATGTTTACGGGTTTGAATCCCGCTGGAAGTTCATGATCCAGCACCTCATCGGTGAAACATAAGGGGTGTGCGGTGCCCCTGTATTTGGGTGTGCCGTGATTTTCGAATACTCGACGTGTTGTTTTGCTTTCTAAAACTTGCTTTCTAGACCCATATATGGACCTGACCGGGCCGTCCTCTTTACGAGGATCCTTATATAGATCACGTGCCGGCTTGTGTGCGGTGCCGCTTGCCGCTCTTTGTTTGCCATGTGGTCGTCCATCCGACCGGGCGGCCTCTTTGTTTTTCGATTGTGGGGGCTCTATGGCCTCCTCGTCAAATTCGGGCAGTAGTTTACGCTTCGGGTAGCTTTTTGCTTGGTGGCCATCGCCGCACTTGTCTGCGGTCTTGAGTACTTTGCTCCATCTCATTCTGAGTACGTCTTCCGCTGTTTTGAGCTTCCGCTTCTACTTCTTCAGGCTTCGTGCAGTGGTGACGAGCCTTTCGTGGAGGTTCTTCTGCTCCAACGATGTGTCCGGTGTTAGATCATCCGGACTGTTGTTTTCGCCGGGGCTGGATTGCTTATTTAATTCATCCTGTTCGGATAGTTGCCCGGGGGCATGTTCGTCGTCCACCGGCTCGCCCTGCTCTATGGCTGGGTCTACATGGGTGCTGTCGTTGTCGAGGTGGGACTTTTGGCAGCGCTTGCATCGCCATTTCGGCTGTTTTCGGGGGAATTATCCTTCGCAGCGTCCCGTTGTTCCTCGTTATCGCTTCCTCTAGGTGTATCCACCATGTATACATCATGAGTTGAGGTGGCCTTCCAGTACCCTGTGGGTGCTGGTTCTTTGTCGTCTCCGGCATCGTCGTCCATACCATCGATGGCTTCAGAGTTGAAGTCTAGCATATCGGTTAAGTCATCGACAGTGGCTATAAAGTGGGTGGTGGGTGGACTTTGGATTTCTTCATTGTCCGCATCCCAACCGTCTTGACCGTAGTCCGGCCAGGGCTCCCCTAATAAAGAGAGGTGTTTTAGCGAATTCAGGATGTCACCAAAAGGCGAGTGCTGAAAGATGTCCTCAGCGGCGAACTCCATGACCGGCGCCCAATCGGGTTCGATTAGCAGGGGTGCGGAAGGTTTGGGGTCCGGATGGGAGTCCGGCACCTTGGAGTTACGAGCTTCATGAGGGACAGGGTCGGTATTAGGCTCCATCACCGTAGAGGTAGCAGCCCCCGAGGTGGTGTCCAACCACCCATCCTCGATTGGTGCCGTCTGCTCCGAACCAAGGGGCGGAGCGGACTCTTGTGCGGCCTCCAAGGCACTGTCCGGCAGCAGAGCTAAATCATGCCCATCGAGACAGTGCGGCACGCCTGGCTGTGGCTCAAATCTGTCGAAGATCAAGTCTTCGCGGATGTTGGCCGTATAGTTCAAACTTCCAAATCTGACCTGATGGCCAGGGGCGTAGCTTTCGATCTGCTCCAGATGGCCAAGTGAATTGGCCCGCAGTGCGAAGCCGCCGAATACGAAGATCTGTCCGGGGAGAAAAATCTCACCCTGGACTGCGTTGTTGTTGATGATCGAAGGAGCCATCGGGCCTATAGGTGACGACACAGAGGAACTCTCAATGAAAGCACCAATGTCGGTGTCAAACCGGCGGATCTCGGTAGGGGTCCCGAATCTGTGCGTCTAGGCGGATGGTAACAAGAGACAAGGGACACGATGTTTTTACCTGTTTCGGCCCTCTCGATGGAGGTAAAACCCTACTCCTTGATTGATATTGATGATATGGGTAGTACAAGAGTAGATCTACCACGAGATCAAGGAGGCTAAACCCTAGAAGCTAGCCTATGGTATGATTGTTATCTGTCCTATGGACTAAAACCCTTCAGTTTATATAGACACCAGAGAGGGCTAGGGTTACACAGAGTCGGTTACAATGGTAGGAGATCTACATATCCGTATCGCCAACTTGCCTTCCACACCAAGGAAAGTCCCATCCGGACACGGGACGAAGGCTTCAATCTTGTATCTTCATAGTCTTGGAGTCCGGCCAATGATAGTTTGGCTATTCGGACACCCCCTTGTCCAGGACTCCCTCACACATCATGTCTTGACCATATCACATCACAACATGCCCTGCAAAAACAAGTTAGATGTCCTCTACTTTGTTTGTTGCAAGTTTTACATGGCTGCTACGGGCTTCTAGCACGAACCGTACATACCTACGGCACAAAAACCACAACGGTGATTTATCAAGTTTGTAGTTTTAACCTTCACAAGGACCGGCCGCAGTCAAATTTGATTCAACTAAAGTTGGAGAAATAGACACCCGCCAGCCACCTTTATGCAAAACTAGTTGCATGTCTGTCGGTGGAACCGGTCTCATGAACACGGTCATGTAAGGTTGGTCCGGGCCGCTTCATCCAACAATACCGCCGAATCAAAATAAGACGTTGGTGGTAAGCAGTATGACGATCACCACCCACAACTCTTTGTGTTCTACTCGTGCATATCATCTACGCATAGACCTGGCTTGGATGCCATAGTTGGGAAACATAGCATGGAATTTCAAAAAAAAATCCCTACGCTCACACAAGATCTATCTGGGAGATGCATAGCAACGAGAGGGGGAGAGTGTGTCCACGTACCCTCATAGACCGAAAGCGGAAGCGTTAACTTAACGCAGTTGATGTAGTCGAACGTCTTCTCGAGTCAATCGATCAAGTGCCGAACGTACGGCACCTCCGAGTTCTACACACGTTCAGCTCGATGACGTCCCTCAAACTCTTGATCCAACAGAGTGTCGATGGAGTCGATGAGTTCCGTCAGCATGATGGCGTGATGACGGTATTGGTGATGTGATCCGCGTAGGGCTTCGCCTAAGCACTACGACGATACTATCGGAGGAGTAAACGATGGAGGGGGGCATCGCACACGGCTAAGAGAATAACTGTTGTGCCTTGGGGTGCCCCCAGGCCCCGTATATAAAGGAGGAGGGGAGGAGGCGGCAGATTGGCAAGGGGGGAGCCACCTCCTGTGGCCTGCCCTCTCCTCTCCACTAAGGCCCATGTGGCCCATTAACTTTCCCAAGGGGTTCCGGTAACCTCCCGGTACTCCGAAAAATCCCCGAACCTATTCGGAACAATTCCGGTGTCCGTATATAACCTTCCAATATATCAATCTTTACCTCTCGACCATTTCGAGACTCCTCGTCATGTCCGTGATCTCATCCGGGACTCCGAACAACCTTCAGTCACCAAAACACATAACTCATATAATACCAATCGTCATCGAACATTAAGCGTGCGGACCCTACAGGTTTGAGAACTATGTAGACATGACCGAGACACCTCTCCGGTCAATAACCAATAGCAAAACCTGGATGCTCATATTGGTTCCCACATATTCTACGAAGATCTTTATCGGTCGAACCACAATGTCAATATAGTTATTCCCTTTGTCATCGGTATGTTACTTGCCCGAGATTCGGTCGTCGATATCTTCATACCTAGTTCAATCTCGTTAGTGGCAAGTCTCTTTACTCATTCCGGAGTGCATCATCCCGCAACTAACTCATTAGTCACATTGCTTGCAAGGCTTCATATGATATCCATTACCGAGAGGGCCCAGAGATACCTCTCCGATACTCGGAGTGACAAATCCTAATCTCGATCTATGCCAACACAACAAACACCTTCGGAGATACATATAGAGCATCCTTATAATCAACCAGTTATGTTGTGACGTTTGATAGCATGCAAGGCATTCCTCCGGTGTTCGGGAGTTGCATGATCTCATAGTCAGAGGAATATATATTTGACACCAAGAAAGCAGTAGCAATAAAACTGAATGATCAATATGCTAAGCTAAAGGATGGGTCTTGTCCATCACATCATTCTACTAATGATGTGATCCCGTTATCAAATGACAACTCATGTCCATGGTTACGAAACTTAACCATCTTTTTATCAACGAGCTAGTCTAGTAGAGGCATACTAGGGACACGTTGTATTGTCTATGTATCCACACATGTATCAAGTTTCCGGTTAATACAATTCTAGCATGAATAATAAACATTTATCATGAATAAGGAAATATAAAATAACAGCTTTATTATTGCCTCTAGGGCATATTTCCTTTAGTGGGGTGATGGGCTGGTAGGCTGGATATGTCAAGTTCTTCGCACACAACCTAGAGTTCGAACCTTTCTTGGGTCTGCGGAGCCCTGAATCTGACACATACCTAGTTCAATCTCATTACCAGTAAGTCTCTTTACTCGTTCCATAATACATCCTCTTGCAACTAACTAATTAGTCACTTTGCTTGCAAGGCTTCTTATGATGTATATTACCGAGAGGGTCCAGAGATACCTCTTCGATACACGGAGTGACAAATCCTAATCTCGATCCATGTCAACTTTACAGACACCTTCAGAGATACCTATAGGGCATCTTTATGATCACCTAGTTATGTTGTGACGTTTGATAGCACACAAGGTATTCCTCCGATATCCGGGAGTTGCATGATCTCATGGTCGAAGGAACATGTATTTGACATTCAAGAAAGCAGTAGCAATAAACTAAACGATCATATGCTAAGCTAACAGATGGGTCTTGTCCATCACATCATTCTCCTAATGATGTTATCCCTGTTATCAAATGACAACACATGTCTATGGTTAGGAAATCTTAACCATGTTTGATCAATGAGCTAGTAGAGGCTTACTAGGGACACAGTATTTTTTTATGTATCCACACATGTATTTAAGTTTCCGGTCAATACAATTCTAGCATGAATAACAAACCTTTATCATGATTAAGGAAATATAATAATAACCATTTTATTATTGGGTCTAGGGCATTCCATCAATAAAATCCTAGTCTGATTTGCAGGTTGGTCATTTGACCAAAATTCTATTAAAAAATATCAAGATCTATGATACTAAAATTACTCCCTTCGTCCGGGTTTAAAAGGCCCTTGAGCCAGCTAGCCACGTCCCTATTTCTAAGGCCCTCCTCCCGGTTCTCTAGGAGAATTATTACTAGCAGTTAGTATTGCATGCATGCAGGAAGTAAAGACCAAAGGATGGACTAATAGGAGGTGGAGTATGGGGTTGCACGCGTGTTTATCCAGTAGAGAGAGAAGGAAACTGCTCGATATTAGAGGACCATTACTACCCACACGCTTTAACTCTCAGGGTCTAATTGGTTGCTACCTATGATAGCCATGGATCACTGGGATCGGTAGGTGGAGGATATGGGGAAGAGAAGATAGGCTTGGGGAGGAAGAAGAAGAGGACGGGAAAAGCAGATTCTATTTCTTTTTCTTCGATAAACACATACAAGAGATGACTGCGGTTTATAACCCACCACTCACACGCACCCTCACACCCTATCTACTTTCCAGCGGTCGCCCAGGCCCACTGGCTAGCTACACTCCGCCTTTCTTCAGCCACTGTCGTAGCTTGTCTCTGAATCCTTGCCCAGGTAGTCTATCTCTGCTGCCAAGGCACCCTTCTCTGAACCACTGCCATGGTAGTTGTTCACCCCGTCACCTGTATCCGTCAGCGCTTGCACCATAGTGCTGACAGGTTCCCCCCTGAAGACGCATCTTGTCCCCAAGCTACTGCATTTGGGTACTGCATTCAGAGTGATTTGTAGTCCTCCCAAGTAGCTGATGCTGGCGGCAAGCCTGACCACTATATCAGAACCTGCACATGAGCACGCTGCCCTTTCTTGACCAACAGCACAGGTGAGGCAAATGGACTGATACTAGGAGTAATAATTCTAGCCTCTAGCATTTTGTTCACTTGCCTTCGATTTCATCTTTTTGTAAGGGAGAATATCCATAGGGCCTGGAGTTTATAGGGACTGCTCCTGGAATCAGATGAATTGCATGATCAAAAGCTCTTTGTGGTGGCAGAGAAGTGGGCTCCTGAAATACATCCTGGAAGTCTTGCAGTATTTGTTCCACTTCAGCAGGAGAATTTTCTGGAACTTCCTGTACCTTGGGGAACAAAATAGTTGTTGCCCATATGTCATTCCCTTTATAGCATTTGGACATTTGATCCACAGAAATCTTGTGCAACACAGCTTGTTTAGAAGACTGCACTCCTTGGAGTTTAATATTCTGCTCCTGATATTGAAACTCAATCCATTTTTCTTTCCAATGGCAAGTCATAGCTCCCCATTGCTCCAACCAGTCCATGCCTAGTATGAGGTCATAACCACCCAATTCCACCACCTTTGCAGAGTAAGAAAATGTATGTCCTTGAAGCCACCAAGTGAGTGCAGGCACTTGAGTGCAGGCGGGGTTTCCCCATTTGCCACCTTGACGGTGAGGGGTTTCGTAATTTTGTGTGACGGCTTCAATTCAGGTACTAGTGCAAAGATCAACAAAACTGTGGGTGCTCCCTAAATCCAGCAAGATGAGCACCACCTGATTGCCCACCAGGGCTCTGAACCTGATTGTCTTTGGGTGGTCTGCCCCTGAAATTGCATTTACTGAGAGCAGCAGCTCCTCTTGTACTGCCTCCTGCATTGCAATAGCATCCAACACCGCATCTGGAATTCTGCCCATGTCAACTTGCTTAGTTACTATAGCCTGGACAGCAGCTGGAGTTTGCTTGGCACACACATGCCCCGAGGTAAACTTCTCCCCACAACTAAAACATAGTCCATTGGCTCACCTGTAATCCTTGAGCTGTCTAGCCTTCCACAGATCTCCTAATGAGGATGGTTGCCTGCTATTGTTCCTAGAGAATGGTTGTTTGGATTGAAACTTGCCATTCCTTTGTCTAGCCAGGGTGGCTTCCTGCACTGTTGCAAAAGCTGCTGCAGCAGTGATGGATATGGGAAATTGTATCTCTACAACTCCCTTGAGCTCCTCCTTTAGCCCTAACATAAATCTGGTTACCAAGAAAGTCTCACTAACTGCTGGCTCACAAAGCTTGATCTGATACACTAATTGGAGGAACTCCCTTTTGTACTCCTCCACCGTTCCCTTCTGTTTCAGAAGAAGCAGGGCTCTCATTGTTTCTCTATGCATATTCACATCAAATTCTGCAAGCATAGCCTCTCTGAAACTCATCCAATCCACCTAGCCAACTGACAATTTGTATGCATGATACCAGTGAGCTGCATCCCCTTCCAAATGCAGAGTTGCTGAAGTGACTTTGAAATTTTCTGGAATATCATACAGAGCAAAGTAAGCATCACAACCATCCAGCCAGATTCAAACATCCTTACCATCAAATTTGGGAAAATTCATCTTGGGTATCCAACTGCGGCGAGCAGACGACTGCATATCACCTCGAGACATGTCGGGCTGATACTAAAATGTTGTCAGTCACGGAATCTGTAAGGGTGGAGGAGGGGGACGAGGTGGTGGCGACTAAATTATCCCTTCCTGCCCCGCGGCCCCTGGTGAGCTTGGAATTGTGGCAAATTTGGCCACTCTTGCTGCAGCCACCTGGTCCTGCCTTACATCCGCCATAGAGTTCATGGTGAGATTTACCTTGGCTTGCACTGCGTCGATGCGCCCTGTTTGCTCTTCCATCCGCTTTCCAGAGCATCTAGCCGCAAGGAAATCGCATCGATCCCTCCACCTTGTCCCTGATGAACTTTAGAGCTTCCAGCTCCTTCATGATGCGCTCTTCGAAGGCCTCCATCATGGAGAGCACCTGCCTTGCCTGCGCGCTAGGCTTGGACGGCGCCGTCACAACTCCCGCTCCAAACTGGCGAACCCGCTTTCAGAATTACGCAGATCAAGCCCGAGAGCAATCTGCAACCTTTTGCGGGATCTTACCGCACAGTCAAGAGAGTAAGGAAGCGCAAACGGATCGAACACAGCTCTGAATACCAACTGCGATAGCCATGGATCATTGGGATCGGTAGTGTTGGGGACCGCGGTAATTTCAAAAAGTTTCCTATGGTCATGCAACTATCTAGGTGATGCATAGAAAAGACAGGGGAGAGTGTGTCCACGTACCCTTGTAGACCGAAAGCGGAAGCGTTATGAAAACACGGTTGATGTAGTCGTATGTCTTCATGATCCGACCGATCCTAGCACCGAAGGTACGACACCTCTGCGATTTGCACATATTCAGCTCGGTGACGTCCCACGAACTCTAGATCCAGCTGAGGTCGAGGGAGAGTTTCATCAGCACGACGGCGTGGTGATGGTGATAATGAAGTTACCGGTGCAGGGCTTTGCCTAAGCACTACGACGATATGACCGAGGTGTGTAACTGTGAAGGGGGCACCGCACACGGCTAAAACAATTGTAAACTTGTGTGTCTTAGGGGTGCCCCCTCCCCTGTATATAAAGGAGGAGAGGGCAGGCCGACCGGCCCTCATAGGTGCGCCAAGGGGGGAGGAATCCTCCTCCTAGTAGGAGTAGGACTCCCCACTTTCCTAGTCCTACTAGGAGAAGAAGGAAGGAGGGGGAAAGAGAAGGAAGGAGGGGGCACCGCTCCTCCCCCTAGTCTAATTCGGACTAGGCCCATGGGGGGGCGGACAGCCCTTGGCAGCCCCTCTCTTTCTCCCCTAGGCCCAATAAGGCCCATTACTTCTCCGGTGGTTCCGATAACCCTTCCGGCACTCTGGTTTTATCCGAAACTTCTCCGAAACACTTACGGGTGTCCGAATATAGTCGTCCAATATATCAATCTTTATGTCTCCACCATTTCGAGACTCCTCGTCATGTCCATGATCACATCCGGGACTCTGAACAATCTTCGATACATCACATCACATAAACTCATAATACCAGTCGTCATTGAACGTTAAGCGTGCGGACCCTACGGGTTCGAGAACTATGTAGACATGACCAAGACACGTCTCCGGTTAATAACCAATAGCGGAGCCTGGATGCTCATATTGGTTCCTACATATTCTACGAAGATCTTTGTCGGTCAAACCGCATAACAACATACGTTGTTCCCTTTGTCATCGGTATGTTACTTGTCCGAGATTCGATCGTCAATATCATCATACCTAGTTCAATCTCGTTACCGGCAAGTCTCTTTACTCGTTCCGTAATACTTCATCCTGCAACTAACTCATTAGTCATAATGCTTGCAAGGCTTATAGTGATGAGTATTACCGAGAGGGCCCAGAGATACCTCTTTGAAACACGGAGTGACAAATCCTAATCTCGATCTATGCCAACCCAACAAACACCTTCGGAGACACCTGTAGAGTACCTTTATAATCACCCATTTACATTGTGACGCTTGGTAGCACACAAAGTGTTCTTCCGGTATTCGGGAGTTGCATAATCTCATAGTCTGGGGAACATGTATAAGTCATGAAGAGAGCAGTAGCAATGAAATTGTAATGATCATAATGCTAAGCTAACGGATGGGTCATGTCCATCACATCATTCTCCTAATGATGTGATCCCGTTCATCAAATGACAACACATGTCTAAGGTTAGGAAACATAACCATCTTTGATTAACGAGCTAGTCAAGTAGAGGCATACTATAAGTTTTGTCTATGTATTCACACATGTACTAAGTTTTTGGTTAATACAATTCTAGCATGAATAATAAACATTTATCATGAACTAAGGAAATAAATAATAACTTTACTATTGCCTCCAGGGCATATTTCCTTCAGTCTCCCACTTGCACTAGAGTCAATAATCTAGTTCACATCACCATGTGATTTAACACCAATATTCACATATGTATGTGATTAACACCCATAGTTCACATTTTCATGTGACCAACACCCAAAGGGTTTACTAGAGTCAATAATCTAGTTCACATCGCTATGTGATTAACACCCAAAGAGTAATAAGGTGTGATCATGTTTTGCTTGTGAGAGAAGTTTAGTCAACGGGTCTGTCACATTCAGAGCCGTATGTATTTTGCAAATATTCTATGTCTACAATGCTCTGCACGGAGCTACTCTAACTAATTGCTCCCACTTTCAATATGTATCCAGATTGAGACATAGAGTCATCTGGATCGGTGTAAAAGCTTGCATCGATGTAACTCTTTACAACGAGCTCTTTTATCACCTCCATAATCGAGAAATATTTCCTGAGTCCTCACTAAGGATAATCTTGACTGTTGTCCAGTGATCTACTCCTAGATCTAAATTGTACTCCCTTGCCAAACTCAAGGCAGGGTACACAATAGGTCTGGTACACAACACATCATACTTTATAAAACCTATGACTGTGGCATAG
Organism: Aegilops speltoides; assembly: GCA_021437245.1. Taxonomy (NCBI): domain Eukaryota; kingdom Viridiplantae; phylum Streptophyta; class Magnoliopsida; order Poales; family Poaceae; genus Aegilops; species Aegilops speltoides. Next base: position 125,571,132 of record CM038144.1, read on the forward strand.
GGAATGACTTTCATTCTCTTTCTATTTTCTGTCGTGGTCGGGCTTTGAGTCTTACTCAACTTCACACCTTGTAATACAGGCAAGAACCCTTTCTTTGACTGATCCATTTTGAACTTCTTCAAAACTTTACCAAGGTATGTGCTTTGTGGAAGTCCAATTAAGCGTCTTGATCTATCTCTATAGATCTTGATGCCCAATATGTAAGCAGTTTCACAGAGGTCTTTCATTGAAAAACTCTTATTCAAGTATCCCTTTATGCTATCTAGAAATTCTATATTATTTCCAATCAACAATATGTCATCCACATATAATATTAGAAATGCTATAGAGCTCCCACTCACTTTCTTGTAAATACATGCTTCACTGCAAGTCTGTATAAAACTATATGCTTTGATCAACTCATCAAGGCATATATTCCAACTCCGAGATGCTTGCACTAGTCCATAGATGGATCGCTGGAGCTTGCACACCTTGTTAGTACCTTTAGGATTGACAAAACCTTCTGGTTGCATCATATACAACTCTTCTTTATGAAATATCCATTTAAGGAATGCAATTTTGACATCCATTTGCCAGATTTCATAAAATATGGCAACTACTAACATGATTCAGACGGATTTAAGCATTGCTATAGTTGAGAAAATCTCATTGTAGTCAACACCTTGAACTTGTCGAAAACCTTTTGCGACAAGTCGAGCTTTGTAGATAGTAACACTACTATCAATGTCCGTCTTCCTCTTGAAGATCCATTTATTTAATATGGCTTGCCGACCATCGGGCAACTCCATCAAAGTCCATACTTTGTTCTCATACATGGATCACATCTCAGATTTCATGGCCTCAAGCCATTTCGCGGAATCTGGGCTTATCATCGCTTCCTCATAGTTCGTAAGTTCATCATGGTCTAGTAACATGACTTTCAGAATAGGATTATCGTACCACTCTGGTGTGGACCGTACTCTAGAAAACCTATGAGGTTCTGTAGTAACTTGATCCGAAGTTTCATGATCATCATCATTAGCTTCCTCACTAATTGGTGTAGGAATCACTAGAACTGATTTCTATGATGAACTACTTTCCAATTCGGAAGAAGGTACAATTACCTCATCTAGCTCTACTTCCCTCCCACTCACTTCTTTCGAGAGAAACTCCTTCTCTAGAAAGGATCCATTCTTAGCAATGAATATCTTGCCTTCGGATCTGTGATAGAAGGTGTACCCAACAGTTTCCTTTGGGTATCCTATGAAGATGCAATTCTCCGATTTGGGTTCGAGCTTATCAGGTTGAAGCTTTTTCACATAAGCATCGCAGTCCCAAACTTTAAGAAACGACAACTTTGGTTTCTTGCCAAACCATAGTTCCATAAGGCATCGTCTCAACGGATTTTGATGGTGCCCTGTTTAACGTGAATGTAGCTGTCTCTAATGCATAACCCCAAAATGATAGTGGTAACCTGGTAAGAGACATCATAGATCGCACCATATCCAATAAAGTGCAGTTACGACGTTCGGACACACCATTACGCTGTGGTGTTCCATGTGGCGTGAGCTGTGAAACTATTCCACCTTGTTTTAAATGAAGGCCAAACTCGTAACTCAAATATTCTCCTCTATGATCAGATCGTAGAAACTTTATTTTCTTGTTACGATGATTCTCCACTTCACTCTGAAATTCCTTGAACTTTTCAAATGTTTCAGACTTGTGTTTCATTAAGTAGATATATCCATATCTGCTCAAATCATCTGTGAAGGTCAGAAAATAATGATACCCGCCACGAGCATCAACACTCATTGGACCGCATACATCGGTATGTATTATTTCCAATAAGTCACTAGCTCGTTCCATTATTCCGGAGAACGGAGTTTTAGTCATCTTGCCCATAAGGCACGGTGCGCAAGCATCAAATGATTCATAATCAAGTGATTCCAAAAATCCATCTTTATGGAGTTTGTTCATGCGCTTTACACTGATATGACCCAAATGGCAGTGCCACAAATATGTTGCACTATCATTATCAACTTTGCATCTTTTGGCATCAATATTATGAATATGTGTATCACTATGATCAAGATTCAATAAACCATCAACATTGGATTTATGACCATAGAAGGTTTTATTCATGTAAACAGAATAACAATTTATTCTCTGTCTTAGATGAATAATCATATCGCATAAACATGATCTAATCATATTTATGCTCAATGCAAACACCAAATAACATTTATTTAGGTTTCAACACTAATCTCGAAAGTGTAGGGAGTGTGCGATGATGATCATATAAATCATGGAACCACTTCCAACACACATCGTCACTTCACCCTCAACTAGTCTCTGTTTATTCTGTAACTCCTGTTTTGAGTTACTAATCTTAGCAACCGAACAAGTATCAAATACCCAGGGGGCTACTATAAACACTAGTAAGGTACACATCAATAACTTGTATATCAAATATACCCTTGTTCACTTTGCCATCCTTCTTATCTACCAAATATTCAGGGCATTTCCACTTCCAGTGACCATTTCTTTTGCAGTGGAAGCACTCAGTTTCAGGCTTTGGTCCAGCTTTGGGCTTCTTCACGGGAGTGACAACTTGCTTGTCATTCTACTTGAAGTTTCCTTTCTTTCCCTTTGCCCTTTTCTTGAAACTAGTGGTCTTGTCAATCAACACTTGATGCTCTTTCTTGATTTCTACCTTCGTCGATTTCAGCATCACGAAGAGCTCGGGGATCGTTTTCGTCATCCCTTGCATACTATAGTTCATCACGAAGTTCCAGTAACTTGGTGATGGTGACTAGAGAACTCTGTCAATCATTATGTTATCTAGAAGATTAACTCCCACTTGATTCAATCGATTGTAGTACCCAGACAATCTGAGCAGATGCTCACTGCTTGAGCTATTCTCCTCCATCTTTTAGCTATAGAACTTGTTGGAGACTTCATATCTCTTAACTCGGGTATTTGCTTGAAATATTAACTTCAACTCCTGAAACATCTCATATGGTCCATCACGTTCAAAATGCCTTTGAAGTCCCGATTCTAAGCCGTAAAGCATGGTGCACTAAACTATCAAGTAGTCATCATATTAAGCTAGCCAAACATTCATAACATCTGCATCTACTCCTGCAATAGTTTTGTCACCTAGCGGTGCATCAAGGACATAATTTTTCTTTGCAGCAATGAGGATAAACCCCAGATTACGGACTCAGTCCGCATCATTGCTACTATCATCTTTCAACTTAGTTTTCTCTAGGAACATAAAAAACATAGGGAAGCTACAACGCGAGCTATTGATCTACAACATAATTTGCAAAATATTGTCAGGACTAAGTTCATGATAAATTAAAGTTCAAAAAATCATATTACTTAAGAACTCCCACTTAGATAGACATCCCTCTAATCATCTACATGATCACATGATCCAAATCAACTAAACCATGTTCGATCATCACGTGAGATGGAGTAGTTTTCAATGGTGAACATCACTATGTTGATGATATGTACTATATGATTCACGCTCAACCTTTCGGTCTCAGTGTTCCGAGGCCATATCTCCATATGCTAGGCTCATCAAGTTTAACCCGAGTATTCTGCATGTGCAAAACTGGCTTGCACCCATTGTATGTGAACGTAGAGCTTATCACACCCAATCATCACGTGGTGTCTCGGCACGACGAACTGTAGCAACAGTGCATACTCAGGGAGAACACTTGTACCTTGAAATTTAGTAAGGGATCATCTTATAATGCCACCGACGTTCTAAGCAAAATAAGATGCATAAAGGATAAACATCACATGCAATCAAAATATGTGACATGATATGGCCATCATCATCTTGTGCTCATGATCTCCATCACCGAAGCATCGTCATGATCTCCATCGTCACCGGCGCGACACCTTGATCTCCATCGTAGCATGGTTGTCGTCTCGCCAACTATTGTTACTACGACTATCGCTACCGCTTAGTGATAAAGTAAACAATTACATGGCGATTGCATTGCATACAATAAAGTGACAACCATATGGCTCCTGTCAGTTGCCGATAACTTTGTTACAAAACATGATCATCTCATACAACGATTTTATCACATCATGCCTTGACCATATCACATCACAACAAGCCCTGCAAAAACAAGTTAGACGTCCTCTACTTTGTTGTTGCAAGTTTTACGTGGCTGCTACGGGCTTCTAGCAAGAACCGTTCTTACCTACGCATCAAAACCACAACGATTTTTTGTCAAGTGTGTTGTTTTAACCTTCAACAAGGATCGGGCGTAGCCACATTCGATTCAACTAAAGTTGGAGAAACAGACACTCACCAGCCACCTATGTGCGAAGCACGTTGGTAGAACCAGTCTCACGTAAGCATACGCGTAATGTCGGTCTGAGCCGCTTCATCCAACAATACCGTCGAATCAAAGTATGACATGCTGGTAAGCAGTATGACTATTATCGCCCACAACTCTTTGTGTTCTACTCGTGCATATAACATCTACGCATAGACCTGGCACGGGTGCCACTGTTGGGGAACGCGGTAATTTCAAAAAATTTCCTACGATCACGCAAGATCTATCTAGGTGATGCATAGCAACGAGGGGGGAGAGTGTGTCCACGTACCCTCGTAGACCGAAAGCGGAAGCATTATGACACCGTGGTTGATGTAATCGTACGTCTACACGATCCGACCGATCCTAGCACCGAAGGTATGGCACCTCCGCGATCTGCACACATTCAGATTGGTGACGTCCCATGAACTCTAGATCCAGCTGAGTTCGAGGGAGAGCTTCGTCAGCACGATGGCATGGTGACGGTGATGACGAGGTTACCGGCGCAGGGCTTCGCCTAAGCACTACGACGATATGACTGAGGTGTGTAACTATGGAGGGGGGCACCGCATACGGCTAAAACAATTGTCAACTTGTGTGTCTTAGGGGTGCCCCCCTCCCCCGTATATAAATGAGGAGAGGGGAGACCGGCCGGCCCTCATAGGCGCGCCAAGGGGGGAGGAATACTCCTCCTAGTAGGAGTAGGACTCCCCCCTTTCCTAGTCCTACTAGGAGAACAAGGAAGGAGGGGGCGCCGCCCCTCTCCCTAGTCCAATTCGGACTAGGCCCATGAGAGGGGCGCGCGGTCAGCCCTTGGCAGCCCCTCTCTTTCTCCCCTAGGCCCAAGAAGTCCCATTACTTCTCTAGTGGTTCCGATAACCCTTCCGGCACTCCGATTTTATCCGAAACTTCTCCGGAACACTTCCAGTGTCCGAATATAGTCGTCCAATATATCAATCTTTATGTCTTGACCATTTTGAGACTTCTCGTCATGTCCGTGATCACATCCGGGACCCCTAACAATCTTCGTACCTCATATCACATAAACTCATAATACCAATCGTCATCGAACGTTAAGCGTGCGGACCCTACGGGTTTGATAACTATGTAGACATGACCGAGACATGTCTCCGGTCAATAACCAATAGCGGAACCTTGATGCTCATATTGGTTCCTACATATTCTACGAAGATCTTTGTCGGTCAAACCGCATAACAACATACGTTGTCCCCTTTGTCATCGGTATGTTACTTGCCCGAGATTCGATCGTCAGTATCATCATACCTAGTTCAATCTCGTTACCGGCAAGTCTCTTTACTCGTTCCATAATACTTCATCCCGCAACTAACTCATTAGTCACAATGCTTGCAAGGCTTATAGTGATGAGTATTATCGAGAGGGCCCAGAGATACCTCTCCGAAACACGGAGTGACAAATCCTAATCTCGATCTATGCCAACCCAACAAACACCTTCGGAGACACCTGTAGATCACCTTTATAATCACCCATTTACGTTGTGATGTTTGGTAGCACACAAAGTGTTCCTCTGGTATTCGGGAGTTGTATAATCTCATAGTCTGAGGAACATGTATAAGTCATGAAGAGAGCAGTAGCAATGAAACTGTAATGATCATAATGCTAAGCTAACGGATGGGTCATGTCCATCACATCATTCTCCTAATGATGGATCCCGTTCATCAAATGACAACATATGTCCATGGTTAAGAAACATAACCATCTTTGATTAACGAGCTAGTCAAGTAGAGGCATACTAGGGACTATAAGTTTTGTCTATGTATTCACACATGTACTAAGTTTTCGGTTAATACAACTCTAGCATGAATAATAAACATTTATCATGAATCAAGGAAATAAATAATAACTTTATTATTGCCGCTAGGGCATATTTCCTTCAGGTAGGTGGAGGAGATGGGGAAGAGAAGATAGGCTTGGGGAGGAAGAAGAAGAGGACGAGAAAAGCAGATTCTATTTCTTTTTCTTCGATAAATACATACAGGAGATGACTGCGGTTTATAACCCACCGCTCACATGCACCCTCACACCATAGCTACTTTCCAGTTGTCACCCGAGCCCGCTGGCCAGCTACACTCCGCCTTTCTTCAGCCACTGTCGTAGCTTGTCTCTGAATCCTTGCCCAGGTAGTCTATCTCTGCTGCCGAGGCACCCTTCTCTGAACCACTGCCGTGGTAGTTGTTCGCTCCATCACTTGTATCCGTCAGCGTTTGCACCATAGTGCTGACACTACCGCGGTCAAGAATTGGCTTTTATTTCCCCTTGGTCTTTGTGTTTTGGCTCCCGGGCCCTTTAAATCCGAACGGAGGGAGTGTATAGTATGACAATTAATCTCATGATGCATCTAATGATATTAATTTTATATTATAAATGTGAATATGTTTTCCTATAAAGTTGATCAAATTTTACAAAGTTTGACTTAAAAAAAAGAAACTTCCGGTTCAAGGCTATTCAGACACTTTAAGCAAAGTTCCACTTTTTCGGTTTTTGTTTTCTTATTCGGGATCTTGCTTTTAATGGTTCTCATCTTTGCAACTCGTGATTTTTGCAAGAGAACTAAATCCAAGTTGACGAAGATCATGATTTGGGCTGGCACGGTATTGTGACCAGACATGCTGAACTCCCAAAAGTTTTGTACATTCAAAAAACAAATTGATTCCTTAAAAGATGGGATCGACTAGTAAATAGAAAATTACTGATATTTCACCCTCGTGAGATTGTCAGTTTTGTACCAAAGGTGTAACAATTTTATATACGAACTGAAATGAAACAGAGTGACTTCCTAGCTCGCTTAGGGTTGGTGTACCTGCTCAGCTCAGCTCAGCTCATTTTGTTCTTGGCCGCCCTGTTCAATTAATTAATAAGTACAGTGCTCCACAACAGAAATCTTCTGAATTGATATATACTAGCCATGTTAACGTTAGACCAAAGCCTCACCATCACCCTTCTTTTTTCTTTCATATCTTTCCGCTCCACCCTGGGGATGGGACCGGCGGCGAGCCGGAGTTGCAGTTGAGTATTTGACTCTTGCCCTTCGGTCTCTTCCTCCGTTCCCGTCATCATCATCACGCCCCTTCCCGGAATCTTCCATGGTTTCATCCTTTAAAGGAAGCACCATCTGCAGTGCTTCACAGTGGAGTAAATTCCACTTCTTCAAGTTAGCAGTACAAGTGTACAACTGCACAACACAGCCTAGCAGAGCAGAGCAATGGCCGCCACGCCGGAGGAGTTCCTGGGGCAGCAGAGTTTCCTTTCGCGGCTGGAGCCGCCCTCGCCGTCCCTGTTCCTCGGCCTGCCGCCGACGCCCCGCGGCGTGGAGGACGGGGACTCCTCGTTTGACGATATGGCGCTGCCCTACATCTCGCGCCTGCTGGAGGAGGACATGGAGGACCACTTCTTCTACCTGTACCCCAACCACCCCGCGCTCCTCCGGGCGCAGCTGCCCTTCGCGCAGATCCTCGTCGACGTCGCCGACAGCGCCAGCGGCTCCACCTCCGCGCTCTCGCCGTCCTCCTCCACCTCCACCTTCGACGCCACTGCCTCCACAACCCCCAGCGCTACATGGCCCTACGACGCAGAAATCCAGATCTCACGGCCGCCCTACACCCAAGTACTGGGCCTTGCCTCAGGTTCACCGGACACCCAGAGCTCGGCGCTCCTCAGCGGCGACGAGGAAGCCCAAAACCCTAGCTCTGACTTCGTCACTGGGAATTATTTGTTGCCCGGCGACCAGGACATGCTCAACATGGCCTTCCTCAAAGGCATGGAGGAGGCGAAGAAGTTCTTGCCGCCCAACAGCAGCCTCCCGGCCATGAAGGTGGATCAAGTGGTGGGCGGAGCGCTCGCTGGAGCCGGCCTCAAGAAAAAGAGGGACACTCTAGAGCCAGACATGGGCAGGGCCAGCAAATTGATGATGCCGGAGCAGGAGGAGGATGGCGCACGAGAGCTGTTCGACGAAATGATGTTCCAGGAACACGAGATATGCATGAAGGGGGTTCAGCAGCTTCGCATCGCCGTGGACAGTGAACCCGGCAAGAACAGACGGAAGAAGGGTCGGCCAAGACGGGACTCGAGCGATAGTGAGATGGTGGACCTGCACACGCTGCTGCTCAACTGCGCCCAGGCGCTGTCCACAGACAACCGCCAGACCGCAGGTGAGCTGCTGAAAAGAATCAAGCAGCATTCGACCCCAAAGGGCGATGCGGCGCAAAGGCTGGCGCATTATTTTGCCGAGGCGCTGGATGCACGGCTGGCGGGTAGGGGGAGCGAGCTGTACCAGTCGCTCATGGCAAGGCGTACCTCGGTTGCAGACTTTCTCAAGGCCAACCAGCTTTACATGGCAGCTTGCTGCTGCAAGAAGGTGGCGTTCATCTTTGCCAACAAGACCATCTGCAATGCTGTGGTAGGGAAGAGCCGATTGCACATTGTGGACTATGGTCTGAGTCAAGGACTGCAATGGCCGGGCCTGTTACGTATGCTTGCAGCTAGAGAAGGTGGACCACCAGAGGTGAAGATCACCGGCATTGACCTCCCTCAACCTGGGTTCCATGGAGCCTACCATATTGAGGAGACGGGCCGCAGGCTCAGCAACTTCGCGCGCGTGTTCGGTGTGCCGTTTAAGTTCCATGGTATTGCAGCAAAGCGGGAGACAATCCAGCCAGAGGACCTGAACATCGACCGTGATGAGGTGCTTGTGGTGATTAGTCTTTGCCATTTCAGGCTTTTGATGGACGAAAACCTCGGCTTTGATACTCCGAGCCCCAGGGATCAGGTCCTTAACAACATCAGGAAGATGCGCCCAGATGTGTTCATCCATGGCATTATGAATGGTTCGTATGGTGCTACATACTTCCTGACACGGTTCAGGGAGGCACTGTTCAATTACTCTGCCCAATTTGACCTGCTGGATGCGACAGTCCCCCGGGATAACGAAGGGCGTCTGCTGCTTGAGCGCGACATCTTCGGGCGGTCTGCCCTGAATGTCATTGCATGTGAGGGCGCAGACCGGGTGGAGCGCCCTGAGACATACAAGCAGTGGCAGCTCCGGAACCACCGGGCTGGGCTGACACAGCTGCCATTGAATCCAGATGTTGTTAGGCTTGTGCTGGACAAGGTTAAGGACAACTACCACAAGGACTTCGTCGTTGATGAGGATCAGCGGTGGTTGCTGCACAGGTGGAAGGGGCGTGTGCTCTATGCCCTGTCAACATGGGTTGCCGACAATGCAACCTAGCTTCTTTTCTCAATCAAACTTGGATTATTGACATCAATAGATATATCCATGTTTGTAAGTTAGCACTTATCTCACCATTTATGATCTTATAATTCCATGGTGCCATGAGGTAGTCAATTACTTCTAGTATGCCAAGTAGTCATTTGATTATGCTCTCATGGATCATGAAGCTTAGATCTGAAACTTAGAAATCTGCAGAGATGCAGTAATGTCTTGGCATATACTCCCTCCGTTCCTAAATATTTGTCTTTCTAGAGATTTTAACAAGTGACTACATACGGAGCAAAATGAGTGAATCTACTCTAAAATATGTCTATATACATCCGTATGTGATAGTCCATTTGAAATCTCTACAAAGACAAATATTTAGGAATGGAGGGAGTATATCTATAAATTGGATGCTTTGGCCATCGTGTTGCTGCAGATTTTGTAACAACACACCACAAAATCTGTGGGGGTTTATGTATATGCCAGTCAAATTGTTTGGCACTTCCTTTTGAGCCTGTGTAGAGTAACCAGATATGTGTTGAAGCCTCAAAGTTGTACTGATTAGTCAGAGTTGATGTGCACATATACCTTTACTTGTATGAACAATTAAAGTTGTGATTGGCTTGACCACACATAACACGAAGTTTGCACCGACGATGATCTCTGAGAAAGATGGGCACCTTATACCCTTAATTTTTCTATTATCCTAGAAAATCTATGATCTTATAACTGTTTTTGCTGGATTTTTTTCGATATTATAACTCCGGGCAAGCTCGGTGATATATTGTTAAATGATGGTATGTGAGAAAGGTGCAAACTTGCACAGATGCAGATTAGATGTTACCCCAGTTGTGTTACATTTTTAGGCTCATCTTCATACTGCTCTGCCAATTTTTGGTTTCAGATATTGGTCCAATGGTTGGCATTCTATTATGTACCTTACATGGCCAGAGAAAACCAGAGTAGCAAGGAATACTGAGTGAGCCTACATCTATATTGCTTGATTTTATTGCTAATTATCTCCATGGTTTCTCCTGAAAAGGTTCATAGCATCATGTGCTGTGTTTATTTGTTTGCTTGCAGCCCTGAAAGAGTTTACTGATTTGGTCAAGTATGCAGATCGTGGCAGGGATATAGGACTATAGATTAAGCATGAGTAAGTTTATTACAAACTATGGCATTTTCAATATTTTAACTAGGTATATTTTGGCCTCTCCTAGTATATTATTGTTATGGCGCTGCTAGAAGGAGGGCGCGAGAGGGCCGGCCGGGGGACTTTTTGCCCACGGCCGGGCAAGAGGGAAGGGATTTCCTTCTTAATTCTTGCTTGATTAGATTGATACATCTCCTCTCTTTATATAGAGAGGTTTACTTGACTCCCAAGCAAGGCTTACTTGACCCCTAAGTAAGCGACCCTTATCTCTAATTAACCCTAAGACTAACGGACCCATTAGGCCCATTACGTACTCTAACACTACACCCCACCTGGACATGCAGCTTGTCCTCGAGCTGCAGCCTAACCAACTTATAACCATGACTCGACGCAACACAAACCTAACACCTAAAAACAAGCCTTTTACATCTCGGCTTGTTTTATTATTCTGAACCTGAAATGGACTGGGACGCTTTATTTTGGACCCCTTAACAAAAAGTGGACATCATCCGCACGTCGGACGTGCACGTGTACAGCCACCTGGATCCCATGGACACCACCTGGACAAAAGGACTGCATGTGTATGACCACCTGGAAGTGGTCGCAAGAGTGACCAGCAGAGGTGCCCTCGCGGCGGCCGGTGGCGGAAGGCAGTGGTGCGACGCGGTGCGCTGCTGTCGGTGACACCATGCCTTCTCCCTGCCGGACGGCTGTTGGTCTGCACCGCACAGGGAAGAGTGGAGGGCTTGCGATGGAGAATGACGAGGAGGGGTGCGCCCCCCCAACCGCCGATGTCGCAGACTTTGAGGTTGCTGCCCGCGGGGAAAACAGCATGTCCGCCGCCCGTGGGGGAAACCGCATGCCCAAGATACCCGACGCAACGGATGAGATCGAGGTCCTTTGCGCAGCGAAGGCCAACTTGGAGGAGCGGCAGCTGCAGACCGCGCATCTCCCGCACACGCCGACGTGCTAGGAGGCCGCGCGCAGCAGCCTGCAGCCTCACCGCCGCCGACACGTGGCGGGTACCGATCCAAGACGGAAGTGGTGACGGGGACTGGACTTGGTGGAGCGGGACTCCCGCCGGCGCGGTTGATGCGGGGCCGGAGCTGACCAACGGTGGCTGCTGCAGCTGCAACGGCTGCTGCGGTGGCGCATCGGGCAGCGGCTGCTGCGGCGACCGCCGAAGGCGGAGGCCGCCAGAGCGAGGCTTCTCTGCAGCCTGGCTGGGCGGTGGTGGTGATGGATGGCAGCTCCGGCTGCTGCTGCGGGGCCCGGCGAAGGCGGCGAAGGCCGCTTTAGTGCGGTGGCTGCCACGGCGCACGGGCGGCATGGGGCAGCGCGATGGGCGCCGAGGCGCTGGCGGGAGCCGGCGCCGCCATCGCGCCATCGCGACGGGCGGCGGGCGGCGGCGGCAGCTGGGTGCAGCGTCCCCAATAACGCCACGAAGGCCCCTGGATGCGGCGAGTACCACGGCGAGCCGGGCGGCGCCCGTAGGGCTGGCAGTGCAGCCGGATCCCCTGGACGGCTGTGACGAGGTTGTTGAGGACCCCGGTGATCTCCTCCGGGGTGTAGGCGGCGGCCGGTGGTGCGGTGGCGGCGCCGGTGGATGCGACCAGCGACGCGGACGGGGAGGGCAGCGGCGCAGTGTAGATGGCCAGCGACGCGGTGGTGACGGTCGGCAGCGGAAGCGATGGGGTGGGCAGCGGCGAAGACATGATCGGAACTGAGCTACCTGATACCAAATTGTTATGGCGCTGCTAGAAGGAGGGCGCGAGAGGGCCGGCCGGGGGCCTTTTTGCCCACAGCCGGGCAAGAGGGAAGGGATTTCCTTCTTAATTCTTGCTTGATTATATTGATACATCTCCTCTCTTTATATAGAGAGGTTTACTTGACTCCCAAGCAAGGCTTACTTGACCCCTAAGTAAGCGACCCTTATCTCTAATTAACCCTAAGACTAACGGGCCCATTAGACCCATTACGTACTCTAACAATTATTTACTCTTGTGACATATCAGCATAATTCCTAAGCTTCCACTTAAATAATTATATTCATGCACTACTTTTTTCCCTTTAAGATTCATGTGCAACAAAGTAGTAGATGTAACTATGTATTCATGTAATTGAGATACAGTTCGAATTGTAGTTAAGGACTCAGGACTTGTGGGTCGTATTTGTCATGTATGATGCGCTTTCATTTTGCCAAACATCAGAAGCAGAGTAAAACATGTCATGCTTAGTGCAATGTTTTGGTATCTGATCTCACCTATACCCTCTAAAAAAGTCTTGTTCGCAAACTTAAAAAGTTTCTCAAAAATTGACACAAGTACATATTTGAGCATTAAGTTCACTTTTAAAATTAGTTCTGTGCAAAAAAGCTACTATGTTAGCCTTCATCATTTTATTATTTTTGCATTGCACAAAGATCTGCAAATGCAAATAGTACTCGAAATGTCATGTGTGATTTTCTTATTGCGTTTCTAAAATATCAATTTGTTTTCGATGTAATTCTCTTGTACAAGGAAATGGAACAAGGAGGTCAGATCACACCTAGATGATTAGGAAAGCAACTGCTTTTTTGTTCTTTCTGGTTGGAGACAGTTCGGTGATTCCAAGGAGACAAGCTTAGCAGAGCAACATTACACCTACCATGATTGCCTTCCATTCATTCCAGGAAGAGCTTTGCCATTACCATTGCCATTGCCATCACCATGGCTGCCACCCCCGTCTTCCCGGTGTTCCCAGACCTTCCCTTGATGTCCCATGATGACAGCAACTGCTTCGCCGTGCAGGATCACCTGGCACTCCCCTATATCGCACAAATCCTCATGGAGGAGGAGGATGACGTTGATGAAGACAACCCTGCACTCCTCAAAGCTCAGCGACCCTTTGCCCAAATCCTCTCTTCCAGCATGCATGCCTCCACCTTAATGGCGGACCAAGGCGGCGCTTTGGCCATCGACATGCACTCTCCCAGTTCACCCATCTTCAAGTTCAAGGGTGTTGATGAGGTCCGCAGCTTGCTGTTGCTCCCCGATGGGGACTACAGCACTCACATGTTTAGTACTGCCTTCGTCAGGGGCATGGAAGAGGCCAACAAGTTCTTGCCCACAAACTGTGAGCTGACGACCACTGGTGGGCATGATCAACCCAAGGAGAAAAGTGGCAGGGGCCGCAAGGACAGGCATGGTGATGTGGAGGTTGATGTCAGTAGGACTAGCAGATTGGTGGAAGCTGGTGCCGGCGAGGTGTTCGACCAAACGCTCATTGCCATGGGCAATGAGACTGGGAACAGCAACAAGAAGGGGAGAAAGAGCAAGGCGCGGGTGGTTGACCTGCACACACTGCTGATCCACTGCGCCAAGGCGGTGATGGATGACCGCCGTAGTGCAGGTGAGTTACTCAAGGAGATCAAGCAGCATGCATCACCAACTGGGGACGCCACACAGCGGCTTGCCTACTGGTTTGCTGAGGGGCTGGAGGCACGGCTGACCGGCACAGGGAGACAGGTGTATGGGTTGCTCACGGCTGAGTGCACCTCTACTGTGAGGCATATGCAGGCCTACCAGTTGTTCATGTCCACCTGCTGTTTCAGGAAGGTAGCCTTCTTGTTTGCCAACAAGGCCATTTTCAATGCAGCAGTTGGGAGAAGCAGGTTGCATATCGTGGATTATGGCCTCCACTGTGGGTTCCAGTGGCCTGAGCTGCTGCGCTGGTTGGCTTCAAGGGATGGTGGCCCACCGGAGGTCAGGATCACCCACATTGAACTCCCATTGCCTGGGGTCTACCCGGAAAAACATATGGAGCAGATAGGTAATCAGCTGACTGACATTGCACAAGAGCTTGGTGTGCCGTTCAAGTACCGTGCTATCATGGCACAGTGGCAGACCATTTGCGTTGAAGACCTGGACATGGAACCTGACGAGGCGCTTGCTGTGAATGACCAGTTCAATTTTAGGACCTTAATGGATGAGAGTGTCGTCATAGCCAGTCCGAACCCCAGGGATGCCGTCCTCGGCAACATCAGCAAGATGAAGCCAGACGTGTTTGTCCAAAGCACCGTGAATGGCTCCTACGGCACTTTCTTCTTGTCACGGTTCCGAGAGGCCCTTTTCTATCACTCTGCGCTATTTGACATGCTTGATGCAACCATGCCACGGGAGAGCAAACTGCGGCTGGCGCTGGAGCGTGACGTCTTTGGGTGGATGGTCCTGAATGCCGTCGCATATGAGGGAGAGGACCGAGTGGAGCGCGGTGAGACCTATAAGCATTGGCAGATCAGAAACCAACGAGCAGGCCTGAGGCAGCTGCCACTGAACAGAGAGACTGTTAAGATGGCTAGGGACATGGTCATGGGTGACTACCACAAGGATTTTGACATAGACGAGGATCACCAATGGCTGCTACAGGGATGGAAGGGTCGTATTCTCTACGCCCACTCAACATGGGTGGCAGAGGGAGCTAGCTCCCATTGTTAGCTATTTTTCTCCTTTCTGCACAGGAACAACAGCTGCTATGGGCAGTTAATACTATACTGTTTGTGATGAGGTTTATATTCTAAACTTTGAAGATGCAATTTTTTTTTTGTTTTTATGGGATGGCAAAAGGCATTTGGGATGATGTGGCATTTTCTTTGCTTTTTTTTGTACTCAACTGTATAAGAAGATAAATATATTTCTATGTTTTTTAAGATAAAATATATATCTATGGCTGCGTGTTATCTGGGGTGATGGTTGTATTCATGATCCAGTAAATGCAAACTGGTGGCATGCTTGTTTTAATGGCTAATTTAGCTGGTGACTACAGTGACCCATTGTCCAGACTTTGATGTTGAGCCTTCGATATTCATGGAAACTGTCTGATCTCTTTGTCGTAGTCTGGTGGATTCATGCAATACTGGGAAGGAAGATGAAATTCAAGATTGGAAGTAAAAAAGCTTGTAGGTAAGCACGATGTGATGTCATCCTCTTGTGTTTGTAAATTGGATGTTTTGTTGACCATGTGTTACAACTTCGGTTATAGATGATGAGGACCACCATGGTGACCAGTTTGTTGCTTGTGAAGCTACCATGCTCTTCTACAATTGGCTGGTAAATAGTTTATCGAGATGGCATATTTTATTTGTTATCAAAAGTCGACAAACTTGAGATGTTTTCAAGGGATATGTGAGCCAAGATCATTCAATATATGGGCCACTGGTTGAAGGAATCAAGGGATGCCTCCAGGACTTTGAGGACCATGCGCTGCTGGCGGTCCGACGTACGGCTAATGAGGTAGCACATGCATTAGCAAAGGAGAGCTGCAATAATTACTTGGCTTCATGTTCCACTGGAGTTTATTATGAACTTGCTAGACGAGGAGTGTAATCGCAGTGCAGCTTATAATATAAGCAGCTAATTCTCAAACAAAAAAGAAGTTAGAGAGACGTTTTCATAGTTCAAGTTGGCCACTGCTCTTCTTTGCTTGGGTAACCAGATATATTAAGTAGTCTATTTTCTATGCTTATCTTTTTTATAGTGCAACTGTGCCTACCTTGCTGCAGGCCAATCACTAAAAGAATCTGAGTAATTTCTAACTAATATAAACATGTGCCCATTGGTGGGCTGAGGTTCTTATTACTTGCCTTCAATTGCTATTTGTTCCTCTATGCTTTAAAGTTTTTTAGATGACAAGTTCATAGCATGGGTGTCATGTTTACTTGCATGTTTAAAGTGCTAATGGTACTGAGGGTGTATGCAGTACAGGCCATAGGCGGATCAGGTCTGGAGATACCAAATGGCTACTACATTCAGGATTGGTTGGAGGGCTTAGTTGTCAAAGATAGAAGATCTGGGGCGATTTGAGTTTAGATGCCGTCGTGCCTAGTGTAGATCAAGCATGGTGTACATGCTGCATATAACGGAGAAAGGTAACGAATCCTCCATTTGTTAACCACTTTTAGGTTCAGTCCTCATACTTCCCCAATTGAACAGATGTCCATGTTTGAGTACTAAGTGCACTTTCAAAACAATTTTCATGCAAATAAAGCTGCTATTTTGGCCCTTCATCATTGTATCACTTCTGTACAACATAAAGGTTTCCAAGTGCCATAGTGCGCAAACATGTCCAGTTGTGATCTTTCCCAGAATTCTTTTAAATGCCATTTTTTTGGCATAAATGTCCTTGTACTAGCAAATGGAACAAGAAGGTCACATCGTCCCTATATGATTAAGAAAACATCTATTTGTCCTTTATTGTTGGAGACAATTCGGTGATACCAAGGAGAGAGGTTTAGCAGAGCAACATCATACCTACCATGATTCCATTCCATTCATTAGAGGAAGCGCATTCCCATTGTCCATTGTCATCACCATGGCTGTCCCTCATATCTTCCCCGACCTTCCTTTAGTGGCACACCACGACAGGAACCGCTCTGCCATGCAGGATCACCTGGCACTCCCCAATATCGCGCGTATCCTCATGGAGGAGGACGATGACATTGACGAAGACAACCCTGCACTCCTCAAAGCCCAGCGACCCTTTGCCCAAATCCTATCTTCCAGCATGCATGCCTCCACCTTAATGGCAGACCAAGGTGGCGCCTTGGCCAGCGACATGCACTCTCCCAGCTCAGGCATCTTGAAGTTCAAGGGTGTTGATGAGGTCCGCAGCTTGCTGTTGCTCGCCAATGGAGAGTTCAGCACTGACATCTTTAGCACTGCTTTCCTCAAGGGCATGGAAGAGGCGAAGAAGTTCTTGCCCACAAACAGTGAGCTGACGACCACCGGTGAGCAGGACCAACCGAAGGAGAAAAGCAGCAGGGGCCGCAAGGACTGGAGCAACGAGGTGGAGGCTGATGTCAGTAGGACGGACAGATTGGTCGAAGCTGGTGCCTGCGAGGTGTTCGACTTCAATCAAATGTGCAGTTCCATGGACAATGAGACTGGGAACAGTAACAAGAAGGGGAGAAAGAGCAAGGCACGGGTGATTGACCTGCACACGCTGCTGATCCACTGTGCCAAGGCGGTGATGGATGACCGCCGGAGGGCAGGTGAGTTGCTCAAGGAGATCCAGCAGCATGCCTCACCCACTGGTGACGCAACACAGCGGCTTGCCTACTGGTTCGCTGAGGGGCTGGAGGCACGGCTCACTGGCACAGGCAGCCAAGTGTATGGGACGCTTACGGCTAAGGGCACCTCTGCTGTGGCACACTCAGAGGCTTACCAAGAATTCATTTCAGCATGCTGCTTCAGGAATGTATCCTTCTTGTTCGCCAACAGGGCCATCTTCAATGCGGCAGTGGGGAGGAGCAGGTTGCACATTGTTGATTATGGCTTTCGTTATGGATTCCAGTGGTCAGAACTGCTGCGCTGGCTGGCAGCAAGGGATGGTGGCCCACCAGAGGTCAGGATCACGCACATTGACCTCCCACAGCCCGGATTCCACCCAGAAAAACATATGAAGGAGATCGATTCTCGGCTGACTGACATTGCCCAGGAGCTTGGTGTGTCGTTCAAGTACCGTGCCATCTTGGCGCAGTGGCAGACCGTTTCCATCGAGGACCTGGACCTGGACCTGGAACCTGATGAGGTGCTTGCTGTGAATGACCTGTACAATTTCAGGACCTTAATGGATGAGAGTGTCGTCATAGGCAGCCCGAACCCCAGGGATACTGTCCTCGGCAACATCAGCAAGATGAAACCGGACGTGTTTGTCCAAAGCACCGTGAATGGCTCCTATGGCACCTTCTTCTTGTCACGGTTCCGTGAGGCCCTCTTCTTTTACTCTGCACTGTTTGACATGCTTGATGCAACCATGCCAAGGGAGAACAAACTGCGGCTGGCGCTGGAGCGCAACATCTTTGGGTGGGTTGTCCTGAATGCCATTGCATATGAGGGAAAGGACCGGGTGGAGCGTTGTGAGACCTATAAGCATTGGCAAGTCAGAAACCAACGGGCAGGCCTGAGGCAGCTGCCACTGGACAGAGAAACTGTTAAGATGGCTAGGGACATGGTAAAGAACAAATACCACAAGGACTTCCTCATCGACGAGGACCACCACTGGCTGCTGCAAGGGTGGAAGGGCCGCATCCTCTTGGCTCACTCAACATGGGAGGCAGACGGTGCTAGCTCCCACTGTTAACTATTTTTCTCCTTCCTGCACTTGAACATAAGCAGATATGGTATTAATACTTTACTGTTTGTGGTGTGGTTTATGCTCTCAAGCTG
The DNA here is from genome assembly GCA_021437245.1 of Aegilops speltoides. NCBI lineage: Eukaryota > Viridiplantae > Streptophyta > Magnoliopsida > Poales > Poaceae > Aegilops > Aegilops speltoides. Next base: position 125,590,065 of record CM038144.1, read on the forward strand.
AAAGATGCATTTTGATTCGTCCGATATCTATCGGACTGCTTGAAGTATTTCAGATAATGTCTGCGTTTTCTTTTCTCTTTTCTTGTATCCAACTGTATAAGGTAAATATATATTTAGGGTTGTGCGTTGTCTGGGTGATGGCTACTAGCCTACTATACATGATCCAGTAAATTTGAACGTCGCATACTCGTTTTATTGTTTGATGCAGCTGGCCACTACAGTGGCTGTTCAGTCTCCAGAATTTGGTGTTGAGCTTTGGTGTTCATATGAACCATCTGATCTCTTTGTCATGGCCTGATGGATTTGTGTGACGCTGGTAAGGAAGATGAAGGTCCGAGATTGGAAGTAAACACTAGAAGACCAACGATGATATGATATCATCCTCATGTATGTGTAAATTGGATGTTTTAGTCGCAGTGCATTACAACTTTTGTCATGGATAATGAAGACCAGCATTTTATGGACCTTGATTCACAACAGGATAATATGGGCAGGGTAAAGGTCCGTGGACCGGGGATGTCCCTCAACAACCTCTCTGCAGGGCTTGTCCCAGACGTGGAAGAGGGGCTTGGAGAACTTTTGATTATTTCATTGCTTATTTTTAGCAGAGTACATGACATTCCTTTTATATGGAAGACTCGTCCCGACCACCAAAAATAGGATATCATCTTTCCTAACAAACTCATCTCTAACTTTCTAAGTAAATGTATCTCTTCACTTAGCATATTGTAATTCCTTTTGCTTCTGGCTGGGGTATGTCACATGCCAATTGCATTGCATGGGCCATATTTTTTACCGATAGCAAATATGGTAACCAATTTCGTTGCCTCTGAAACTCTTCTAACTAACACGAACCTGTGCCCATTGTGTGTTATATTCGTATTGCTTGCCTGGAATTACTATTTTCTCTATGCTTTAATATTTCAGGTCACATGTTCATTGATTAAGCGTTATGTTTACTAGCAGGTTTGTAGTGCTACTGGGCCTGTGTGCAGTGAATGGGATAAACTGCAGGCCTGAAGGTACCGAATGATGACTTCTTCAATCTAATAGTGAATTAGTGATTACAGATTAAACAAAATACTGGCTCATGAAAGATGAAAGCATGCTAAAAACTGCAACTATGTGTTTTAATACTGAAAAAAATGCAAGTTCGCATGTAACAGTATACTTCTCCCTTGTGGTTGCTAAATTTATAGTATTACAATGCTAAACTTTGTTTAGTCGTTCAGTAAGGACTGTTGTTTTTCCTTAATTTTTGTAAATATTTGTAAATTTTGGTTGTTCCTGCTATCTTGGCGCTTTCATAATGAAAAGGACATGCTACCAGGTGTGTTCGAGAAAAATAATCAACCTATAGAAATATATTCTAGGACAATCATACTATTGTGTGATGCGGACAAACAGGAGGATCAGCCATGTCCTGATATATATACTATAGGACTATTCTTTTTTTAAGAGCCATAAGCCATGTCCATTTGGAGGATGTCGTTGATTCCAAGTCTCCAGGCATGGGAAGAACCGACCCCTTTCTCTGTACAAGAGCAACCAGCCATATCCTTGTGGAGCGCAGCACCATCACCAGTTCAGTTCACCAACATACCCATCACCCCGAGGAGTTGCTGGGGCTGAAGGAACACATGGAGCCCCCGCCGCAATCCCCATCCGTCTACCTCGACATTCCTCCGTCGCCCTATGGCGGCACTGTCGGGGACCTGGTGCTCCCATACATCACTCGCATTCTGATGGAGGAGGACATCGACGACAGGTTCTTCTACCAGTACCCAGACCATCTTGCCTTCCTCCAGGCGCAGCAGCAATTTACCCAAATTCTTGATGATGCCAAGAACTTACTGTCCGGTGAAGGCCGCGACATGGAGAAGATGCATTCCGATGAGTCTTTGCAGGGTATTCGTGGAGGCAGCATGTGCTTGGCTGACAAGGACGTCCCGAGTTGGACGTTCTCGGATGGTGCTGAGGTGGACAATAATGGTGATCAGAGCAAACTCAACCCCTCCAATAGAGACATGCTTAACTTTGCATTCTTGAAAGGCATGGAGGAGGCCAACAAGTTCTTGCCTAGAGACAACCAACCGCAGGCTGATGTCTTCAGCATCGACCAAGCAAAAGAGATTTCTGGGGGACGGAAGGCTCGGCGTGATGAGGACAAGCCGGAGGAAGTGGTGGGCAGGGCCAGCAAACTGCTGATGCCGGAGCTGGAAGAGGATGGCGCCCGCGAGATGATCAACAAAATAATGCTGAATAGTTACGAACTATGTGGGGAGACCATGGAGGAGCTGCAAATCACCATGGAGAACATCAGAGCTGATAGAAAAAATAAGAAGGCGGTGCGGGGAAAGCAGGGAAAGAAAGAGGCGGTGGACCTGCGCGGGCTGCTGCTATGCTGCGCACAGGAGGTGGCCACCGGCAACCGTCATGGTGCGGGCAATCTGCTGAAACAGATCAGGCAGCATGCTTCCTCAACAGGAGATGCCGCTCAGCGGCTGGCGCATTGTTTCGCCAAGGGGCTTGAGGCCCGGCTGGCGGGCACTGGGAGTCAGGTGTACAAGTCACTCATGGCGAAGCACACCTCGACCATGGAGTTCCTCAAAGGTTACGAGCTGTTCATGGCAGCCTGCTCCTTCAAAAGGGTGGCGTTCACATTCTCCAGCATGACCATCTTCGATGCCGTGGAAGGGAAGAGCAAGTTGCACATTGTGGATTATGGCTTGCATTATGGGTGCCAGTGGCCGGGCCTGCTGGCTTGGCTGGCTACTAGGGACGGCGGGCCACCGGAAGTGAGGATCACCGGGATTGACCTCCCGCAGCCTGGGTTCCGCCCAGCTAAGAGGCTTGAGGAGACAGGGCGGGCACTCAGCAACTGTGCCCGTCAGTTTGGCTTGCCGTTCAAGTTCCGTGGCATCGCGGCTAAGTGGGAGACTATCCGTGCCGAGGACCTCAACATCTACCCTGACGAGGTGCTTGTGGTGAATGACTTGTTCAATTTCAACACCTTGATGGACGAGAGCCTTGTTATCGACAGACCCAGCCCCAGGGATGTGGTCCTCAGCAACATCCGGGAGATGCAGCCAGATGTGTTCATCCAAGGTGTTGTGAACGGTTCGAGCGGCCCATTTTTCTTGGCGCGGTTCCGGGAGGCGCTCTTCTTTTACTCATCGGTGTTCGACATGCTTGATGCCACCACACCACCAGATAGCTACCAGCGCTTCGTTCTCGAGCGGGACATGTTCGGGCAGTGTGCTCTGAATACTATCGCCTGCGAGAGTGCAGACCGGGTAGAGCGCCCTGAGACATACAAACAGTGGCAGCTGAGAAACCAACGTGCAGGCCTCAGACAGCTGCCACTGAAGCCGATTATCACTAAGGTGGCAACAGGCAAGGTCAAGAGCTTGTACCACAAGGAGTTTGTTGTGGATGTGGATCAGGGGTGGTTGCTGCAGGGGTGGAAGGGCCGCATCCTATATGCTCACTCGGCGTGGGTGGCAGACGACACTAGCTCGGAGTATTAGCTGCCTTTTTCTGCATAGGAAAGGTTAATGTTATGGAGATTAGTATACGATACAGCTGAGGCATCCCCTCCTGTTTCCTTCAAACATCTTAAATTTCGCTCTTAGGCACGAATATGAATAACACCAGGGTGCCACTGCCGCATGCTAAATGTCTCCTGTAAGCTGCCTTAAAGTTACATTTTTTTAGACATTAAGTTTCAATTTGATGAGTAAAGACTTGATGTAAAGGTCAACTGCTGTTGCAGCAGCAGATGTTTATGTGCTTCCACTCATTCTTCTTCTTCAGTTATGTCATTAAGACATGATACCCGAAGAAGAAGATATATAATCTGTAGTCTTGCATAAGAGGACCAATAAATTCAGTGTCATGTGTAAAAGGATTACTGGAAATTGTTCAAAGAAAAAGGATAACTCAAATGTCTTGAATTTGTAATTTCTTTCTCCGCGTTTTCATCTTACAAGTCCGTTTGCCTACTTGCAGGTGTCCCAAGTGTGGAGCAGGAAAGAAACATAACTGAACATGGTTACAGGTTACATGCATCTAGAAACTTGCTACTACATGTGAAGTAATCAATTTTCAGGATAATACTAGAGAACTTTCAATGATTTTACCTGCTAGTGCTACTACATGTTGAACTCACAACAGCCTGACATTTTAAAATATAAATTGATGTCTACAAGAAAGTTGACTGCTTCTGAAGTTCTGATCAGACAAGGACAGAATGCTGTCTGCGACAACAAGATGGATATAATCTTTCTCAAAAGCCTCTCTTTGTCCATGTGTGCAGGCGCAGGTCGGCCGGTGGACAGTTAAACTAACCTTGTGAAATATGAAGCTACGATGGTTCCAATAGACAGCAACGAACTGTACGATGTCCGAGGTGCTTGTTGGCTTCACATGAAATAGATGGATGACAGTGATATATCCACTCCAAATCCAATATAGTTTCACTGCATCATCAGAGATCAGCATGCACTCCACTATGGCTGCCACACCGGAGGAGTTGTTGTTGGGCCTCGCTGAGCCTGCACCACTGTCCCCATCCGTCTTCCTCGACCTTCCTCCGTCCCCGACGACCCATGGTGACTCACAGCAGCCGCAGAACGACCTGGCCCTGGAGTACATTTCGCGCATGCTCACGGAGGAGGACATCGTCGACAAGTTCTTCTACCAGTACCCTGACCACCCGGAGCTCCTGCAGGCCGAGCAGCCCTTCGCCGAGATCCTTGCCGACACCTCATCCGACGCCCATGAGTCCTCTGCCTCCTCCACCTCCATCTCGATGCCGAGCCAAGGTAACGGCACGGGCTTCATGGTTTCCGGGTGCCAGGTACAGTATCCAGCCTTCTTCTTGAACGGCACAGGCACAGGCACAGGCATTGTCGAGCCCAGAGGTTTGGTGTTTCCCATTCCCAGCGAGAGCAGCACCAGAACGGACATGCTGTCGAGCATGGCTTTCTTCAAAGGCATGGAGGAAGCCAACAGGTTCTTGCCCGCAGACAATGTGATGGTGGCTGGCAGGGGGCGCAAGAAGAGGTGGTCTGGCATGGATGCTGAGACGGAGGCGGGCTTGGGCAGGAGCAGCAAGCAAATAACGGCGCTGCCGCGTAGTGTCTCGGAGGAGGAGAAGGAGACCACCGCGCTGGAGATGCTGGACCGGCTGGTCCTCAACGGCTACGACGCGCACCCGGGCGAGATGCAGGAGGTGGTACGCGTCACCTTGGAGAACAAGGAGGACAAGGCAGCAGTTGGCAGGCGCGGGAGGCGCGGGGCGAGGCACACGGTGGTGACTGACCTAGAGACCCTGCTGATCCGCTGCGCCGAAGCAGTGTCCAGCAACGACGTGCGCGGCGCCAGCAAGCTGCTGGAGCGGATCAAGTGGCACTCGTCGCCGACGGGGGACGCCAAGCAGCGGCTGGCGCACTACTTCGCCCAGGGGCTGGAGGCACGGCTGGGTGGCACGGGGAGCCGGCTGTACCGAGCGCTCATGGGGAAGCACACCTTAACCGTTGAGCTCATCAAGGCCTACCATCTGCACATGGCTGCCTGCTGCTCGATGAAGGTTGGTTTGCTCTTTGCCATCAACACCATCTGCAAGGCCGTTGCAGGGAGGAGGAAACTGCACATTGTGCACTACGGCATCACCACCGGATTCCAGTGGCCGGACTTGCTCCGGTTGCTGGCCAACAGGGAGGGCGGGCCACCGCAAGTGAGGATCACCGGCATTAACACCCCTCGCCCCGGGCTCCGTCCGGCTCAAATAATGGAGGAGGCGGGGGACCGGCTCAGCAACTGTGCTAGGCAGTTCGGCGTGCCATTCGAGTTCCGCGCCATCGCATCCAAGCTGGAGGATGTCCGTGCTGAGGACCTGCACATCGACCCAGACGAGGTCCTGGTCGTGAACAGCCTGTACGAGTTCAGGACCTTGATGGACGAGAGCCTAACCTTTGACATGGTGAGCCCGAGGGACATGGTGCTCAACAACATCAGCAAGATGAGGCCGGCTGTGTTCGTTCAGTCCCTCGTCAATGGACCATACAGCGCGGCTTTCTTCATGACGCGGTTCCGCCATGCCTTGTTCTACTTCACGGCCTTGTTCGATGTGATGGAGAACACCGTTCCACGGGACAACAACCAGAGACTTCTGGTGGAGCGGGACATCTTTGCACGCTCCGCCATTAACATGATCGCCTGTGAAGGCGCAGACCGGGTGGAGCGCCCTCAGAACTACAAGGAGTGGCAGGCGCGGAACGAGCGAGCGGGGCTAAGGCAGCTGCCCTTGGACCCTGATGTTGTTCTGATGCTCAGGGACCAAGTGAAGAGTCGGTACCACAAGCATTTCATGATCAGCGAGGATCACCGCTGGCTTCTGCAAGGATGGAAAGGCCGGGTGCTCTATGCACACTCCACATGGGCTTCTCAAGTGATAGATTGAAGTGCCAATACATGCAACTTTCATCAGTGTTTGGTGGTCTGTTGCAGTACCAGATGCGTCTTTGCTCCTCTTTTGTATCTGTAACTTTACTAGTAACAGAAACAATTTTCAGGTTGTCGAGTGGCACCTGTTTGTTCAAAGCTGCTGTGACCACACATATATCTGTTTAAACATAGAACATGTAAACTTGCTACTGCATTATCAAAGATGAGATTATGTGGAATCCCTGTATGACAACATCTACCAATTCCATATTTACTTGTTTCTTGCTCAGTTCCTAATCCCAAGGATATTTTGTCAAGGTCTTTCATTCTTGTTCCGAATTTTGGGGATCAAGTAACACATGAAATTAGCACAAGGATCATGGGGAAAACTGTAGGAGTTAGTTGGGTGCTTGGCAGTTAGCAGAAGCAGTTGTTGCCCGGTGATAGTGGCGGCGCCTCTTTCTCCTCCTCTTGTATGGCCTTCGTGGTGATGGTGATTGTTGAGTATATTGTGTACGTGTATATGTGTGTGTAGGGTCCACCTCCTGCTTCTCAGATAGTTGAGGTTGTGGCCTCTCAGATTTTATATATATCGTGCACAGTGCACCGATCAATACATCGCGATTACACACCCATAACTGTCTTTCTACATGGTATCGATGCACGATGGTCCTAACCCTAGCCGCCGCCGCCGCCGCCACACACAGCCTGCCACCGCCGTCGCCGCCCGCCGCCGCCGCCCTCCCCCTCCGCCGCCGCCGCCTGGCACGCCGCCGCCCGCTCGCCCGCCCCTTAGCTTGCCGCCGCCGCCTCCGTCCGAGGCCGCCGCCGATCCACCGCTTCCGCCTCTCCCTCCTGCGCCGCTCCTCTCCCTCCGGCGCCGCCCCTCTCCCTCCCGCGCCGCTCCTCTTCCTCCCGCGCCGCTCCTCTCTGCCTCCCTCCCACCCGCGCCGCACCACCTCTCTCTCTCTCCCACAAGCGCCGCTCACCCGATCCCGCCGCCACCATGAGTTCCTCCTCCTCCACCGCCTCCAACCCGTTCGCCGGTCTGATGTCACCCTCGTCCGCGACCTCAACATCCATGAGCGTCCCGTCAAGCTTGACCACACCACCGCCTCCTACTCGCGTGGAAGCGGTACTTTTCGCTTCGTGTTCCGTGAGTACCTCCTTCACGGCCACGTGGGCGGCACCGTGGACTCGCGCCATGATCCACGACGAGGAGTGGATGATCCTCGACGCCACCATCATCCGCTGGTTCTACCTCACCATCTCCAGCGACATCTTCCACACCGTGGTGAACGACGAGGACGACGCCCACGCGGTCTGGACCAAGCTCAACGCCCTCTTCACCGACAATCGGCTGCAGCGCAAGGTCCTCCTTTATGGTGAGTTTTACGGTGCCGAACTTGACTCGTCCCATCGATGATTTTTGCATGCGCCTCAAGAAGCTCGCCGATGAGCTCCGCGATCTGGGGAGAAGATCGGCGACGAGCTCCTCATCGGCACCCTCTCCGGCGGCCTCAACGAGGACTTCGAACTCCGCCCAACCTCGCCTCATCCGGAGCCCACCTTTGGCAAGGTGGTCGCGTACCTCAAGCTGGAGGAACGCCGGATGCGGGCGGCCGGACGCCGCCCCCACACGGCCCTTGTTGCGGCACCTGGGGTTCGCCCGCCACAACCTCGCCAGACGCCGCCAGCAGCGGCGCGCGCCCCACCAGCCTTTCCGCCGCCACCGGCGGCCAATGGAGGAGGCCGTCGCGGCGACCGCTGGGGTGGCCGCAAGCAGGGAGGCGGCGGTGGCGGTGGCGGTGCTCAGGGAGGAGCACCACGCCAGCAGCAGCCGGCTCCTCAGCCGGCGGCCCCGTGGTACGCCGGTCAGAACCCGTGGACCGGCGTCGTCCACGCCTATTCCATGCCGGTTCCACGGGCTCCTACTCCGGGCCTTCTCGGCACTCGGCCTCCGTCACACCAGGCGTATTACGCCGCCGCAGCAGCTTTATGCGGCGCCCTACGGCAGCAACCGCCGCCAGCGGCGCCGCCTGCTGCCTCGACGTCTGCGTCGTCCCTCCCACCGGCGCCGTGGGACCCGGCTCTCTTGGCGGCTCTCCACACCGCCCCCTCTCCGTCCAGCTACACCGGCGGCGGCGACAGGTACATGGACGGTGGCGCCACCGCTCATATGGCGGCGCACCCGGTAACCTTCATACCGCCACCCGTCCACACCTCCAACGCATCACCGTCGGTGACGGTTCTTCTCTTCCTATCACCCATATTGACATACATATTTTCCGCCTAACTCCACTCCTATATCCATGTCTAATATTCTTGTTTCTCCCGATCTTATTAAAAATCTTGTTTCCGTTCGTTCTCTTACACGTGAAAATCCGGTGACCGTTGAATTTGACGAATGTGGTTTTTCATTATGGGCCGCCGCCGCGGATGGTGCTCCACCGATGTGACAGCCCGACGAGCTCTACCCGGTTCACTCCGCCGCCTCCACCACTTCCGCCGCCCCTGTCGCTCTCGCCACCGGAGTGGATCTCTGGCACGCTCGCTTGGGTCATCCTAATCATGCCACCCTTCGCCACATACTTAGGAGTTTTTCTTTCACGTGTAATAAGAACGAGGATCACTCGTGTCATGCATGCCGCCTTGGCAAACATGCTCGTCTTCCGTTTAGGGCTTCTTCCTTTGTTGCATCGTACCCGTTTGTGTTGATTCATAGCGATGTTTGGACATCTCCTGTTGCCAGTAACACGGGCTTTCTTTATTATCTTGTTATCCTTGATGATTTTTCACATTATGTGGACCTTCCCGCTATGCGCCGCAAGTCGGACGTTATCTCCACTCTTGTCGGTTTCTACTCTTATGTCCGCATTACGCTTTGGCGGCCCATTCTTGCGTTGCGCATGCATAACGGAAGGAGTTTGACAACACCGCTGTCGCGATCTTCTCGCCACACATGGCACGATTTTTCGTCTCACTTGCCCATACACCTCGCAGCAGAACGGTCGTGCTGAGCGCATCCTTCGCACTCTTAATGACTGCATTCAGACTCTTCTCTTTCACGCCAATGTGCCCCCGCGCTTTTGGCCTGACGCTCTAGCCACCGCTTCCCTTCTCATAAACATCCGTCCATGTCCTACTCGCGGGAACTTTACACCTCACCACCTTCTTTTCGGTGCACCCCCCTCTTATGAAGGGCTTCGCATCTTCGGCTGCCTGTGCTACCCTAGCATCGCTGCCACTGCGCCTCATAAGCTCGCACCCCGCTCCGCCGCATGCATCTTTCTCGGCTACCCACCTAACACTAAGGGTTACCGCTGCTACGATCCAGTCTCTCACCGTGTTTTCACCTCCCGACACGTTTACTTTGATGAGATGGTCTTCCCGTTTCAGCAGCAGGCACCCCTCGTCGCCTCGTCACCGCCGGCCACCGACGGCTCATCGACGACCTCGTCAGGTGGACGAGCACGCCTGGTTCGTGGACCGCCTCCGGGCTTTGGCGGTCCGCGGGCCCTACTGCCGGCGTCCTCCACGGCGGCGCCCGCCTTCACCGCCGCCCCGACTTCGGCGCCGCGAAGTCGGCGCCTCGCGCGGCTTGTCGCGGCCACCTCACCGGCCGCCTCGGCGGCCTCGCCGCCGCCGCCTCGCCCGGCCTCGCCGCCGCCGCCTCGCCCGGCCTCGCCGCCGCGCCTCGCCCGCGGGCCTCGCCGCCGCCTCGCCTACGGCGCGCTGGGTCGGCGCCTCCTCGCCCGCTGCGACGCTGGCCTCGACACCGCGGAGACGCCGGCCTCACCGACCGCCTCGCCGGACGCGCCGCTGCGGCCTCGCCGGCCGCCTCGCCCGGCCCGGTGGCTCCGTCCGGCCCGTCACCGTGCTTTCGCGCGGCATTCATCGCCGAGCCTCCGGTACTCGCGTGGCAATCGTACGTCGTCGCCTCGCCGCGGAGCCGTCACCCATTCTGCGTCGCCGCGCCGCCCTCGTGATCCTCACGGCTCGCGGCGATGCAGAAGAGTTCGACGCTCTCCAGCGGAACCGCACTGACTCGTGCCCGGCCTCCTCGCGCAACGCTATCACCGGCAAGTGGGTCTTCCGTCATAAGACCCGCCGGGCGGTTCACTTGAGCGCTACAAGGCTCGCTGGGTGGTCCGCGGTTTCCGCCAGTGCGCTGGAGTCGATTTCACGGAGACGTTTGCCCCGGTTGTCAAACCGGGCACGATCCGCACTGTCCTCTAGCTCGCCGTCTCTCGCGGCTGGCCCATTCACCAGATGGATGTCTCCAACGCCTTCCTCCACGGCCATCTTGAGGAGCAGGTGTTTTGTGAGCAACCCATCGGGTTCGTCGACGCCTCATTACCCGGCCATGTGTGCCTGCTGTCGCGCTCTCTTTACGGGCTCAAGCAGGCACCCCGCGCCTGGTACCAGCGGATCGCCGGGTTTCTTCAGACACTGGGCTTCAGCGTCACTCGCTCGGATGCCTCACTGTTTGTCTATCGCCACGGTGACACGACTACATATTTGCTGCTTTACGTCGACGACATCATCCTGACAGCCTCCTTCGCAGCCGTTCTTCAGCAGATCACTCTACGGCTGCGTGACGAGTTCGCTATCAAGGACTTAGGTGCTCTCCATTACTTCCTTGGCATTGAGGTCGTTCGGCGCCCGGACGGCTTCTTTCTTCATCAACAGAAGTATGCCCATGAGCTTCTTGGCCTACCGCATGCTCAATCGCCATCCAGCTTGCTACTCCTGCTGACACGAAGGCAAAGGTTTCGCTCTTGAGGGTTCGCTGCGTCGGATGCTCCATTCTACCGGTCTATTGTTGGCGCTCTTGATGCCAGACTCTCACCGCACCGGATCTTGATATGCTGTCCAGCAGTGTGTCTCCACATGCACGCCTCGTGACTCTCACTAGACTCGTGAAGCGGATCGCCGCTACATCCGCTGCACGATGACCCTTGGGTTGACACTCACGGCGTCCACTTCTTTGGAGATGGTGGCCTACTCCGATGCGAATGGGCGGCTGCCCGACACTCGCCGGTCCACCTCGCTCTGCGTCTACCTCGGTCCTTCCCTCGTCTCGTGGTCGTCAGCGACAACCCACGGTTTCGCTCTAGCGCCGAGGCCGAGTACCGAGCTGTGCTAACGCTGTCGCCGCCGAGTGCACCTGCTTCGATACATTTCAGAGCTCCATCACGATGTCTCTCAGGCTACGGTTCTCTACTGTGACAACGTCTCTGCGGTGTACCTCTCCGCCAACCCCGTTCATCATCGCCGGACGAAACACATCGAGCTGGACATTCATTTCGTGCGCGAGCAGGTGGCTCTTGGACGCATGCGGGTTCTCCATGTGCCGACTGTCGTGGTTCTAAGTCTGACAGTAAAGTGGGGGGTAGGTAAGGAGAGGCGAGGTCCTAGCTATGGAGAAGTTGTGAACACAAGCGATGTACGGGTTCAGGCCCTTCTCGGAAGAAGTAAAAGCCCTACGTCTCGGAGCCCTGAGGCGGTCGAGTGGATTATGAGTGTAGGTATTACAAGAGTGCGAACCCCTCTATCTATGGAGGGGGGTGGCTTATATAGAGTGCGCCAGGACCCCAGCCAGCCCACATAATGGAGAGGTTTAAAGTACATTAAGCCTGGGGCGTTACTGGTAACGCCCTTCATAAAGTGCCTTAACTATCATTAAGTCTATTCAATAGCAAGCCGTTGCGTTGCAGAGTGCCTTCTGACCTTCTGGTGGTCGAGTGTATCTTCATGGTCGAGTCCTTCCAGTCAGTCGAGTGGGTTCCTCTTTGGTCGACTGGAAGATGATCTCTTCTAAGAGTGCCCCTGGGTAGGACGTTTAGGTCAGGCCTATGACCCTACCCTAGGTACATGAATCCATCATTAGCCCCCGAATGGATTGAGGCTTGAGTGAGGGAGGAGTTGACGTTGTTTCCGATTGTCTTTTGCATACTGGCTACGTGTTGTCTTGGATCAAGATCTTCTTTGTTGATAACGAGCAACTTTTCTTCAGTCGACTCGATCCATTCTTATTCTTTTGTCGAGTGACCTTTTTTACTTCGCTATTCTGAGCGACGGATCACGAAATCTCGCGACTTGACGAGACCGATCGCTCTCGCGGATCTCGCGGGATACGAAATTTGGGGAAGCGCGCGAAGCGGAACGGACCGCGGCGCTCGGATGGGACATAACAGGGACGCCTCGATCTCCGCGCCGCTTTTTCCGCCACGTATCATGCAGTGCAACTGTTTCGGGATATGATTGGATTGTTCGGGTCCACCTGTCATCCACTCGGAAGGGATGCTATAAATGCGACTCGTGAGGGTTTCTGCACAGTACCTCGTCTTTCTTCCTCTGCTCTCTTCGTCTCTGCCCTCTGCAACTGCTGCCGCTCCTGCTACTTCCTCTCTTGCGCATTCCGCCGGCGGCCATGGGCAAAGAGAAGACGGCGGTGCTGGAGCGCGCGAAGAAGGCGTCGGCGGCGGAGAAGGCGTCGGCGGCCGAGAAGGCGAAGGGGAGATCCACCAGCCGCAGCGGTTCTTCGTCGAGATCCCGCTTGCCGAAGGGCTGGGTCCAGGGAGATTGGATCCAGTCGACCATCAGGGAGAAGGATCTCCTCGATATGGCCAACGACGGGCTGATCCCCCACGGCGCCGCGAGGCTTCCTGGCCAAGAGTGGCAGCCTCAGCCGGAAGAGGGTGAGTGTGTGCTCCTGGCCACCCATGTTGACCGAGGATTTTCGCTGCCGCCGAGTGTTTTCTTTCGCGGTTTTCTGAATTTCTTTGGAGCCCAGCTCCACCATTTTACTCCAAACTCCATCGCGTATCTTGCTGCATTTGTGTCTATGTGCGAAAACTTCCTGGGCTGTCGACCGCACTGGGGTTTGTTCAAGTATATCTTCACATGTCGCCTCGGACCGTGAAGAAAGTAAGTCCCGTGACGAGAAGACCCAAGTAGTTCGGATGTGCGGGGCCTAGGAATCCAATTGAGGAATAAGAGCACCTTCCCAGCTATGTCTTTTCCCGAGTCGGTCGGGGGTCTGGCGATCGACCTGGTTCTCTCGCTGTAATGAGTCGACGCCGGAGACGATCGAGTGGCCTTCCTCCATTCACCATGAGTCGAGTGAATGCACCCTCCTCCTCAAGGTGGTTCGAGGAGAGCTGATGTGAAGATGTTGATGGATCGCGTGGTACAGCTGGTTCGGGACGGTGTGGTGGCATGGATCTCTTGGAGGTTTTTCTTCGAGGCGAATCCAGCCTCTTGATTCGAAGCCTTGCATGTGGCTGTATCAAGGCATCAAGACGAGACTCGCGTCAACCCGGAGGCAGTCGATGACGCCATAGTGGAAAGATGGATGGCCGCAATCACTAGGAACAAGGACAACCCTCGCGGATCCCGGAGGATTTCTCCACTTGGCCACAACAGCGTTCCAGATAAGGTACATTTGCTCTGCTTTCCATTGTATATCTGTCGAATGTGTTTCTGTGATTTGGTCGATTGAGCTCTGCATTGATGTTTCCAGGCCCTTACCGAGCTATACTCAATGCCCAATGGCGCTCAGACTCCGACTGAGGAGGGGGAAGCCAGCGGGGGCGAGAGCCAGGAAGAGTGGGATTCAGACGCTGCTAAGGATGACGACGACGACGATGATGATGACGAGGATGAAGAGGAGGAGGAAGAGGAGGAGGTTGCACCACCGCGCTCGGAAAGGCGGTCAAAACTTGTGCACGACCCTTGACTGAACGCGGTAAGGGAGTCGCGACTGCCTCGCAGTCGACCAAACGCCCTCGGACCGCTTCTCCGGTGCCGACTGAAAAGGCGCCGAAGCAGTCGAAGGTAGCTCCGTCGAGGCCAACCAAACCTTTGCCAAAAATGAAAGTGTCCATCCCCACCATATCAGGGTAATCCAATCACTTAAGTCTTCTTGCTCTGTACAAATTCTGTCTCTAGTTGATACTTGAATCGGTCAACTGATTCTTTGCAACTTCAGTGCTGCGACTTCCGAAACCTCAGGCAAGGCCGAGGACCATGAGATGGAGGACGCGGCGACCTCAAATCCCGGTACCGCATCTTTAATTCTGTTCTTAGTCGACTGACTCATAGTTTCTGACTTTGACTCTTTTACAAGCTCCAACCAATGACATTATCACCCTTCCCGCAGCGATGATGAGGATGAGGAACCATTGAGGTATAGGAGGAGCAGAAGGCATCTATCGCAAAGCAGCCCAAGATGTGGCGGCGCCGAGACTGCTGCGACGGAAGGGAGGTCAAGACTCGACATACCGTGTCCTTCGCGGTGCCGTTGACGAGTGCTCGACCCACTTCGTCGAGTGCTGGGCAACCTTCGCTTTCCACGCACCACGTCCGGAGGACCAAGCTAGTGCTGCTAAGGAGGCGATCCGTCAAGCGGGGATGATGATGGAGCAGTGAAGATCGTTCGGGATGCGAGCCAAGCGACTTCGACGCCAGCTCCACCCTTCAAAGCAATGTCCAGTCGATCGACCACCGCTGCTCTGTAGGATATGCTATCAAAACTTTTCTTTCTCGAATTCATAGCAGTCACCCACTAGGTGTGTTGGTAAAAACTCCGTGATTAGCGGGGCACGCTGAGTGCACCCGGCGGTGTAGTCCCCAAGGCTAAGGTCATCACTGGCGATCGGTCTTAGGCTTTATAAGTAAATATTGATCATCACTCGAATGAAACGAATGGGTTTACGAAACCAGTGGGGGCACGCTGAGTGCACCCACCGGGTTTAATCCCGAGATCGTGGTCGATCGCCGCGATTGATTACGATCTGAAGAAGTTTTGGTCGATGGTCGACTTTTTTTTTTGGTCGATCGGTCGACTCGTTTGAATAAGACCGTGGGGCACGCTGAGTGCACCCACTGGGTGTAGTCCCCGAGACTACGGTCGAATGCTTGCATTTGACTGTAGTCTTAGAAACGTGTCATTTTTCTCTATTCACTCGGAAGTGAATCATTTTTGACATTTTGTCGATTGATTCTTCGTAGAAATCCTGTGATCTTGCGTCGCTATCTATGAATGGGCGCGAAGCATATTCAGCTCGAGTTGGACTTGAAGCTAGTGCAGGAGAATCTGACGAAGGCAAAGGAGGAGACCAAAGGTATGTTTGGTGAGACTTCGACGACTCCTTTCTCCCCTCATTTGCTTCAAACCTGACTTTGCTGTAATTTACGAGCAAGGTGAAGGAGGCCCAGAGGAAGAAGGAGCTTGAGCTGTCCGAGAAGATCAAGCTTGCCAACAAAAGCTAGCCTCGGTCACCAAGCTCGAACAGACAACACGAATCAAGGCTGCTCGGCCATTGCCACCAAGGATGTTGATCGATCGAAGTCGACAAGAACACTCGACCGAGAGGATCAACCAGTTGACCGGGAAGAAGAATGACTGGAAGGCTTCTGGGTGGTCTTGCTAAAAATTGTTCCTTATGCTCAAGGTAGTCTTTTCACTCGACCAACTCTTCCAACTGCCGTGTTCCCATTCGACTATTTTCTTGATTCGGGTTCTGTCTTTGCGAGTTCTCGCGCAACTTTGAAGAAGAAACCAGCCGGTTGAGACGAACCTTGACCTGTCAATTCTCCGGTGAATGATGAAGTTGCCATGAGCGTCTTCCGACTGAGTCCCGTGTTGCCGCTGTCGTGGATTACCTCGCAAGGCTGAAGGTCGCTACGTCCCGCATCGACTCGGCGCCTCGCCCGGGCGACACTCCAAAATGACCTCGAGTCGTTGATGGCTCGACCAACGCCGTCCCGACCGAGTGCGGCGTGGAAGAAGTCTTCGCTCGGTGTGGCGCAGATGTCGCCACAATATGCGGCGCGAGTCCATTGCAAGGACGCGAGAAGATAAGTGGCGGCTCTCCGAGTGGCCAACACCAAGAAACACGACTTCAGGTCTTTCATGGAGACTTTCATCGCTGCTGCTACACGGATCGCAGATGGGATTGACCTCGACGAGTTCGTTGCTCCTTCCAGCCCTCCACAGGAGGGGTAAAAAACTTTCCTTGAGTCTTACACTTTAAATTTGCCTCGGTATGCCGAGTGGAATTGTAACCGATAAAACCTTAACAGGCTTAGTGCCTGAGCACTCTCGGTTCTTTAGGTATCGACCTAAATTTGGATTGGATGTTTGGATATGATTGCTCTTGGCTTGAATTGCCCTTCGCAGGTTAACAGCAAGATGCCCACTGCAGTCGACTTATTCCTTAGGCAAGCACTGTGTTGCGGCTAAGCCTCCGAGTGAGAGGTTTGCTCTTCACTCGGTAGGATTTCTTATACCTTAGGCGAGCACTGGGCTGCAGCTAAGCCCCCGAGTGAGAGGTTTGCTCTTCACTCGGTAGGATTTCTTATACCTTAGGCGAGCACTGGGCTGCAGCTAAGCCCCCGAGTGAGAGGTTTGCTCTTCACTCGGTGGATTTCTTATACCTTAGGCGAGCACTGGCTGCAGCTAAGCCCCAGTGAGAGGTTTGCTCTTCACTCGGTAGGATTTCTTATATCTTAGGCGAGCACTGGGCTGCAGCTAAGCCCCAGTGAGAGGTTTGCTCTTCACTCGGTGGGATTTCTTATATCTTAGGCGAGCACTGGCTGCAGCTAAGCCCCAGTGAGAGGTTTGCTCTTCACTCGGTAGGATTTCTTATACCTTAGGCGAGCACTGGGCTGCAGCTAAGCCCCTGAGTGAGAGGTTTGCTCTTCACTCGGCAGGATTTCCGTTGTATTTGTGGCGAAGCTCGGAGGAGAGGGTCACAGTCGACCTGCACCTCGTCTTCCTTGCGAACGCACATCATACTTATGGTGTAGCTCGGAGGAGAGGGTCGCAGTCGACCTGCACCTCGTCCTCCTTGCGGGTACACACGTTACTTATGGTGTAGCTTGGAGGAGAGGGTCGCAGTCGACCTACGCCTCGCCCTCCTTGCGAGCATACATTGTACTTAGGCGAGTACTTAAACTGCAGCTAAGCCTCCGAGTGGAAGTCTGGCTTACCACTCGGTAGGATTTTTAATAACTTAGGCGAGCACTGGGCTGCAGCTAAGCCCCGAGTGGAAGTCTGGCTTGCCACTCGGTAGGATTTCTTATATCTTAGGCGAGTACTGGACTGCAGCTAAGCCTCCGAGTGGAAGTCTGGCTTGCCACTCGGTAGGATTTTTTGAAACTTAGGCGAGTACTGGACTGCAGCTAAGCCTCCGAGTGGAAGTCTGGCTTACCACTCGGTAGGATTTTTTGGTTACTTAGGCGAAACGGATTCGCGGCTAAGCCTCCGAGTGGAAGTCTGGCTTACCACTCGGTAGGATTTGTACAAACTTAGGCGAAACGGATTCGCGACTAAGCCACCCACTGGGGGAAAATTTTACTGGACAAAAATAAAAAGTGACAAAAATTATGAAGGAACTATGACACTATTATTTCGAAGCCCATGAACTACAGAAGTATTTTATTACAACTCTTCCGAGTGAAAAACTTTAAGTGTAAAACGGGCGGAGCAGATCCGCGTTCCAAGCTCGGGGCTCTTCGATATTGTGTTCGACGTTGTAGAGACGATATGCCCCATTGTGGAGAACCTTTGTGACGATGAAGGGCCCTTCCCAGGAGGGGGCCAGCTTATGTTGTTTCTGCTGATCCACTCGAAGGACCAGATCCCCTTCCTGGAAAGCTCGACCTCTCACATTTCTGGCGTAAAGGCGATGCAAGTCTTGCTGGTAGATGGTCGAGCGGATCAGAGCCATCTCCCTTTCCTCTTCTAGGAGGTCGACTGCATCTTGACGCGCTTGCTCAGCTTCTGCTTCATTGTAAAGTTCAATTCGGGGAGCATTGTGAAGGAGATCACTCGGTAGGACTGCTTCTGCTCCATAGACCAGGAAGAAGGGAGTTCTTCCGGTCGACCGATTAGGCGTGGTCCGCAAACCCCAAAGCACTGAAGGGAGTTCGTCAACCCAAGCTCCAGCCGCATGCTTGAGATCTCGCATTAGTCGGGGCTTCAAACCCTTGAGGATTAATCCGTTGGCTCGTTCTGCCTGTCCATTCGACTGTGGATGGGCGACTGAAGCGTAGTCGACTCGTTTGCCTTGGGCGTTGCAGAAATCCTTGAATTCCTCCGAGTCAAAATTCGACCCATTATCCGTGATAATGCTGTGCAGGACCCCATATCTGAACGTCAGCTCTCTGATGAAGGAAACAGCAGTACCGGCGTCAAGACTTTTGATTGGTTTAGCCTCAATCCACTTGGTGAACTTGTCGACTGCTACCAGTACATGCGTGAAACCGCTCCGACCTGTTCGCAAGGGACCGACCATGTCCAACCCCCATACTGCGAAAGGCCAGACGAGTGGAATGGTCTTGAGTATCGACGCAGCTTGTGTGACATATTGGAGTAGAACCGCATCCTTCGCACTTGTCCACTATTTCTTTCGCCATCTCATTTGCCCTTGGCGGTAAAATCCGGCTCGGTATGCTTTGGCTACAATGGTCCGAGAGGACGATGGTGACCACAGGTCCCCGAGTAGATGTCATTGAGTATGACTCGACCTTCTTCCGGCGTTATGCATTTTTGTCCGACTCCGTCGGCTTTCTATACAACCGCCCTTTGATAATGGTAAAGGCTTTGGATCGACGGACGATCTGCCGAGCCTCTTCCTCATCCTCTGGGAGTTCCTTTCTCGTAATATATGCGATGTATGGAATTGTCCAATCGGGAGTGATCACTAAAACTTCCATGACCAAGTCGACCCTTTGCGGGACCTCAACCTCGATCGGGTCTGTGGCACTCTTGGGCTGTGGAGCTTCCTCTGTGAAGGATCTTCTTTAATCGACGGAGTGCGATATGCTCCAAAACACACCACTCGAATGGCTTCTCTTTTAGAGCCTATCTTCGCCAGATCATCTGCTGCTTGATTTTTCAATCGGGGATGTGATGGAGTTCCAACCCTCGAACTTCTTTTCCAGCTTCCTCACTTGCATTGCGAGATCCAAATATAGCTGGGCTTCTCACGTCCCACTCCTTCGTCACTTGATTGACCACTAGATCTGAGTCGCCATAGACCATCGCGACGGACGCCGAGTGAGATGGCCTTGCGTAATCCATATAAGAGGGCCTCGTACTCGCCTCATTGTTGGAGGAATCAAAGTGAATCTGGAGCACATACCTAAGCTTATCTCCTCTGGGGAAACCAGAACAACCCCACACTGAACCATTCAAAGATCTTGGAGCCGTCAAAGAACATGGTCCAATGCTCCGAGTGAACTTCGATCGGCTGTCATTGTTCAATCCACTCGGCTTGGAAATCCGCTATAGCACAGGACTTAATGGCTTTCTTTGCCTCGAATTTGATATCAAGGGAAGAAGTTCAATCGCCCATTTAAGCCACTCGACCGGTTGCATCTCTCACAGTGCGGATCTCGATAAAGGAGCGTCGGACGATCGTGATAGAATGATCGGAGAAATAGTGAGCAACCTTCTTCGTGGTCATGTATATGCCATACACAAGCTTCGATAATGCAGTATCGCTGCTTGGATGGAGTCAAGACTTGGACAAATAATACACCGGCGCTGAACTTTGAAGGCCTTTCCTTCCTCTTCCCGCTCGACCATAAGCACAAGATCGACAACTTGTCCAAAGGCTGCAATATAAAACAACAGAGGCTCTTTGCTGATTGGAGCAGCAAGCACCGCTGGGTGGAGAGCGAGCTTTTAGCTCGAAGCAAGCGCTGCATCGACTCGGAGTCCACTCGAACTTGTCGGCCTTCTTCATCGATCGGTAAAGAGGCAATGCCTTTTCACCGAGTCATGAGATGAATCGACTTAAAGCGCCAAGCATCCAAGAAGCTTCGGGCGTCGTGCACTCGCACCGTATGCGTTTCATTCGGAGAATAGTGCCGATCTTTTCAGGGTTAGCATCGATTCCTTGTTCGAAACGAAAACCGAGTAATTTTCCACCAGAACTCCGAGCGTGCACTTTGACGGATTGAGCTTGATATCGTACCTTCTGAGGTTGGCAAATGTTTCGGCGAGGTCAGCAAGCAGGTCGGAACCTTTTCACGACTTAACGACGATATCATCCATATACGCTTCCACATTCCGACTGATTTGAGTGAGAAGACACTTCAATCATTCGCATAAATGTGGCTCCGGCATTCTTGAGGCGAATGGCATGGTGATATAGCGAAGCACCGAATGGAGTGATGAAAGCTGTTTTATTTCATCGGGTCCATACAGACGGATCTGATGATACCCGGAATATGCATCTAGAAAAGACAATCTTTCACATCCCGCGGTCGAGTCAACAATTTGATCTATGCGGGGGAGAGGAAAATGATCCTTCGGGCAGGCCCGATTGATGTGCTTAAAGTCAATGCACATGCGGAGTGAGTTGTCCTTCTTGGGAACCATGACGACATTAGCAAGCCACTCGGAGTGATATATCTCTGGATGAATCCTGCCGCCAACAATGAGCCACTTCTTCACCAATAGCTTTTCTCTTACGACGGCGGACCGCCAAAGATGCTCTTTGACTGGTTTTGTGACTTGTCGACTCGGGGCGATGCTCACCATCCCCAGGAACACCGCATGTCACCGGGCTTCCATGCGAAATGTCCCAGCTCACGGAGGAACCGGATGAGCGCTTCTTCCTATTTCCGGTCGAGTGTCGTGGAGATGTGGGTCGGGCTGCATTGGGATCGGTCGGTGAATATGAACTGGCTTCGTCTCACCGAACGGTCGAAATGCGAACTCGTGGCTGGCTTCTTGGATCGTAACAAATCACTCGGATCTGCGTTTTGCTTGTATTCGCTCGAATTCGACCGCTGTCACTTGGGAGTCGGCAATCTTGAGCCCTTCCGAAAGCACTCTTCGCCTTCTTCCGATCGCGGTGGCGGTGATCACTCCCTTTGGGCCCGGCATTTTCAGTTTGAGGTACACATAGCATGGTCGAGCCATGAATCGTGCGTGGTGGCCTCCCAAAATGGCGTGGTATGCACTCTGAAAATCCACAACCTCAAAGGTCAACTTTTCCTTGCGAAAGTGCTTGGAATCACCAAAACCACGTCCGGGCTATTTGGCCGAGTGAGTTGGCCTTCTTCCCCGGTATGACTCGTGGAAACTCATATTGTCGGTGCTCGACGGGACATCGGAATGCCCATCCCTTTCAATGTATCCGCATATAACAAATTCAGCCCACTACCACCATCCATCAGCACTTTCGTCAGTCGAGTGCCTTCGACAATTGGATCGACCACCAACGCTTGCCGCCCAGGGTTGGCAATGTGAGTCGGGTGATCGGATTGGTCGAATGTGATGGGTGTTTGGGACCACTTCACATAACTTGGCTTTACTGGGGCAACCATGTTCACCTCACGGTTAATGACTTTCAGTCGACTCTTGCTTTCCACATCCGCGAAGATCATCAGAGTGGAGTTGACATGCGGATATTCTTCCTCACCGTCCTCTTTGTCTCCGGCCTTGTCCGCTCTCCTTCTCCTTGTCCTTAGACTGTTTTCCTGAAACGCTAGATCGAGAGTCGACCTTTGGCGAGTGGTGTGCTTTGGGTAAATGATGTTGCCCTCTTCATCTTTCTTCGTGTGAATATGGCATGGCATATCCATCACGTCATTGCCTTCTTTATATTTTACTTTCTTAGGATTCCAGATCCTTTCGCTTCCCTTGAACTTCCCACGAGTCACGGCGTGGCCTCTCCAGAGCTGCCGGCTCGGCTTTCCGCTTCGCTTCGACCGAATTTCCCTTCTCCGATCGACTTGGCTTGTATTTGCCGCTTGAGTCGGTCTTCTTCCTCGCCGTTGGCGTGCATTTGGTAGCAATCTCCATCATTCGACTCGGGTCATGTCGCGGTTCGACCAAACTTCGACTCAATTCTCTGTTTTTGACGCCATCTTTGAAGGCGCAAAAGCGCTGATGGTCGGACACATTTTCCACAAGCAGGGTGCAAAGTAATCCACCTCTGAATGTACTCTCGGAGAGTTTCATTGGTCTTCAGACACAAACTTGCAGCTCACAAACCAGCCGGTCGCTTGCAAGTCCCTTCAAAGTCTGACGAACACTCGGGACAAATCTTCCCAAGTGTATATCTCGCTAGGAGGCAACCGATTCAGCCATGCTCGCAGTAACCTTCCAACATGAGGGGCAAATGCTTCATGGCCACCTCATCATTCCCACCACCAATCTGAACAGCCACTCGGTAATCTTCAAGCCAAGTTTGAGTGCTTGGATTCCCCGATGAACTTGCGACTCCGATTGCCAATCTAAAATTGGGGGATTATCATGGCTCGATAGCCTGCTAAAACACTCCGGACCGAGACATGCACTCGATCGCTGGTGGGTGCATCTCTCTCGGTCCGCTCGATGGGCTCTGCTTCGTCGACCAAGCCTTGCACGATAATGGATCGCGCGTCAAAGCTCGGTTCCACAGGTCGACCGGAACTCTTCGCCTGCATTGAATCGTAAATCATCATCTTGCCGCCGAGGAGCGTCGACCCTTCCTCGGAGGAAAGGGCACTCGGCGCTGTCATCCCGGTCGAATCGGTCTCCGATCTGCTCTCGCTGGTTGTCGCGCCCTTCTCGCCGCGGAGGCGATCTGGGGCTGTGAGCCGATCGATATTCGCAGCGACGGATCGATGTGAATCCTTCTTGCGCGATCGCGACACGGCTGAGTTCGGTCTCCTGCTGCTCGGAATAAATCTACGATTCGCTGCAAGCCTCTCCCGGCTTCGACCGGGCGGCTGGATGGACTCGCTATACGAGTTGCAGCTACTAAATTCTGAATTGGCGTGCGGTATACCTGAGTCGGTGGGAAGAGTCGACGTCGACTGGCTTCGGGGATTCGTTGCCGCGCGCTCTCGTCGAGTGCTCGCTGAAGATTCTCCAAGCGGCGCGTTCAGCCACGTTAAAACGTGCTTCCTCAAAGCGCGAGCCTCGGGTTTCTCCGGCGATGGGAGTATGCGGGGCATCCATGTTCTGCGGGCGAAGCTCTTCTCTCTGCAGAGAGTCGAGTGTCTCGGGTTGGTACTCCTCGTGCTCTTGCACGGGGTCTCCTCCTCCAGCTGCTCCGCCGCCATGGGCGAAGCCGGGAGGGCTGCGGGGGCCGTCGACCATGAGGACTTCCGCCGCTGGATCACTGCTATCACACTCGGATGCAGTCTCTACGGAGCCAGTCGACAGATCGAACAGGCCGTAGAGGGACTCGTCGGGCTCAATGGCCGCGACCTGGGCGATGGCTGTTTGGCGAGCCACCGCGTGCTTCACCCACCGCTGGAGCCTCGACCGACCAGAGCGCTTGCACTGGTGGGAGACTGGGTAGGCGACCGATAGAGGAGTCGACCGATACGGGGTCGACGGTTGCCGCAGCAGAACGCCGCGAACACATGCGCGAAAGTCGTCGCCGCTCATGCGGACGGGAGCGCCTCGATGTCAAGTGGAGCCTCCTGGAGCCATGCGGAGTCGTCGGCGACAAAGGTGAGAGCACCGAGACGGATCTCGCGCCCCTCAACCAAAACTCCAGCGGTCATCATGATGAAGGTACTCGGAAGTTCTGCAACTCCTCCAGAAACCGCTAAAACACCTGCCCCATGGTGGGCGCCAACTGTCGTGGTTCTAAGTCTGACAGTAAAGTGGGGGGTAGGTAAGGAGAGGCGAGGTCCTAGCTATGGAGAAGTTGTGAACACAAGCGATGTACGAGTTCAGGCCCTTCTCGGAAGAAGTAAAAGCCCTACGTCTCGGAGCCCTGAGGCGGTCGAGTGGATTATGAGTGTAGGTATTACAAGAGTGCGAACCCCTCTATCTGTGGAGGGGGGTGGCTTATATAGAGTGCGCCAGGACCCCAGCCAGCCCACATAATGGAGAGGTTTAAAGTACATTAAGCACAGGGCGCATCGTAACGCCCTTCATAAAGTGCCTTAACTATCATTAAGTCTATTCAATAGCAAGCCGTTGCGTTGCAGAGTGCCTTCGACCTTCGGTGGTCGAGTGTATCTTCATGGTCGAGTCCTTCCAACGATCAGTGGGTTCCTCTTTGGTCGACCGAAGATGATCTCTTCTAAGAGTGCCCCGGTAGGACGTTTAGGTCGGCCTATGACCCTACCCTAGGTACATGAATCCATCACCGATCGCTTTCGGCCAGTTCACGATGTGATGACGAAGGACTGCCGACTTCCACCTTCGAGGAGTTTCGTTCGATCTCTGCGTCCTTTGGCGCCGCTTGATCATGGGGGTGTTGAGTATATTGTGTACGTGTATATGTGTGTGTAGGGCCCACCTCCTGTTTCCTTGTATAGTTGAGATTGTGGCCCACCTCTGTACTTATATATACGTGCCTGGTGCACCGATCAATACATCGCGATTGCACAGCCCATAATCTGTCTCTCTACAGTGATGGAGGGAGAGGCCTCCCCCTAGATGAGATAGGAGAGCCTCTTGGCAGCTGCGTGGACTTGTGTGGAATGAGGATGATGATCCCGGCTGCTAGGGTTGGAGCTCTTCATATAGGAGGCCTCCTCGAGTCTCCTCCGTTGATGTAGCCTCTTCCCCTTCATCCAACGGCTCTTGGGGAGTCCCAAATGATGCCTTATCTGCCAAGGATCCTGTAGGAACAAACCGGGACGAAATTAGAGCAAGTCGGGAAAGTTCTGGCCAATTTACGAAGCTGTGCGCCCAAACGAGCGGCTATGGTCGTATGGAAGGCCGTCTTCCATTCTGTACTCTGGGAGCACTTTCGTATTTCGGTCGCCATTTTTTCGTACGAACTTCGATTTTGACGTTCTTGAGCTCGTTGGATTGCTAGAGAAAAGCTTCAATAGATGTCAAATCATCAAATACTCCATAGGGCCTCCATCTGGTGCCTGGAACTTCTCCGGTTTGATTGCCAACTTAGTTCTTTTGATGTGCCAAGTCCATGAACATGCCAATACATCTACAACGACCACAAAACAAAGGAAACTAGTAAAAACTAAATAAAAATAAAAGTTGTGCAACGGTAAAACGAGTAAATACCGAAAACTATGCATTGGGGCATGTATAAGTGCTAGATGGATATGCTATACTCTAAGAAGTGCATAAAATCCACTCATCACCAATCTTAACCGTTATGCATCTTCACAGTGTTCCTGATTGATCGTAGGGTGATTTTTTTTGTTTTCTACTACGTTTTCCAACAATATAGTATCGATCCTGGGGCGTTATGCGTCAGCACAACATTGACTCATATGTCAGAATCGTTGACCGGTCAAACCCGACGCGCTGAATGTTAATGATGGTTTGCCATCATTACAAATGCTATTTGGTGAAAAAATGGCCGATAAAACGGTGAAAATCCTGGTCATCACTGAAAATATAATTCACTAACGAAATGGGAACCGTCACCGAAGGCACGATCTTACGTGATGAAAAATTTGGTACCGTCACTATATTATTTATGCATGTCGGTGAGGAACCGCCACGAGCCCATTTTGGCGACGAAAATCAGTTTTACATGACACAAGAAATCACTCGTTTTTAGTGTTTATTAAACTTCACATTTTAATTACGGTTTTTGAAGATTTAAACCATTCCAACCCATGGGAAATTGGGGTAGGTCCATATAGACACATTGTCAAATCCTTAGTGTTGAGAATGGTATTTTGGTTAAATGGTGCAAGCTTTAGGGTTTTATCCCTTTAAAAAGATGAGGGTAGGTATTATCCTCAATTTCACAATTAAACAAATGATGCTTATGAGATGATTATGATGTGATCAATTACTAATTACTACTACTAATATGAGGCTGTTACATCGATCCTGTTAATCCCATCATCATGAGCTTTAGTTGGTATTTCCCCCCCAAAAAAAAGAGCTTTAGTTGGTAAACTCTTCTTTTTGTCCATCTTGTCACATTTCAAGTCCCCTATAAAGATCCAAACAAAAGAGTGAACAAAGAGCGACCATTGTTAACATTCTCATGGATGGCCTTGCGTCTAGCATACCATATGACCCAAAGAGTAATAAAACAACAGACTTGACCATGGTGCTCAAGGGCGTCGATCATGGTGGAAATGAAATCTTTTGCAGTACAGTTAGACGACTGCTAATGTGCTCCAACAGGCAATCATCAGTTAGTGTGCACACACAACCTATTAAATTGCACTAGATGAGCGAGTGACGCTATGAGTCAAGCCAAATTTCAAGGAGGGAGACCTATGCGCCCTGTCCAATTGTGACCTTGGGAGGGCAACTAGAAATACACAAGGACAGGCAACAGTGCAAATCCTATGCACCGCTCTTTGCAAGTGATACAATAGAGGTCCAAATTAAAGCGCTACTCCTGTCCGATCCATTAGGGACGTAACGAATGGCTGTGAGAAGGTTTTAGTCAGGCCACTCCGGTTTTGTGAAGCTTCTTGAACCTTCTGCACGGTTTTGCGTAAGTTCCAAAAGTTTCTTTCTTTCTTTCCTTTTTATATTTTTTTATTTCATTTTTCATTCATTCTTTGTTTTCCTTCTTTTTAAATATTTAACCATCTTTTCAAATTCATGAATACATTTTGAATCGCAAACAACTTTAAAATTTGCAAACCTTTTTATTTATTTTTTTCAAATTTGTGTTTGTGAATTTTTTTTAAACTCGTGAATGTTTTTAAGCTTCATGAACAATTTTCAAATTCATGAACATATTGTAATCGCAAACATTTTTTCAAATTTGTGAATATTTTTTATTTGTATCATTTTTTTCAAATTTGTGAATATTTTTAATTTGTATCAATTTTTTCAAATTTGTGAATATTTTTAAAATTGCAAAATATTTATAAAATTCATGAACATTTTTTTAATTTGTGAACATATTTAATCTTGTACATCAAATCATGAACACATTTTTAATTCATGGACTGTTTTTGTAATTGTAATTTTTTTAAATTTATGTACATTTTCCAACTTGTGAACATTTTTTCAAATTCATGACATTTTTTTCAAATCTGCAAAAAATAAATAAAAACTGACATGTTTCAAGTGATCCGCTTGCTATGTTTTTTAGTACAGCCCCGTATTTTTTTTCTGAAGAAGATACAATCTGCTACGATTTTTTTTTGGAACGTAGACGCTAGACGCGTCCGGCTTTAAATTAATAAAGCCACTTAGGCAGCATCCAAGGTTTGCACGCCACATACCACACACAACATAACAGTCTCAAGTGGCTACACCAGCCACGCACGCCACATCGAAAACAACATACTTAGAGGGGACCCGACCCACTCTAGCTCACAAACTAGACCCAAAAGGAAACAGGATACGCTTCAATTCGTTTGCCGCAGCCTTGGGATACATGTAGCGATCTTCTCCATAGTGCTCTTCATATGGTCGGCATCACATTGCTTCCGCAGCGGTGCCCAGCTCTGTAAAAATAAATGACATTTGAAGATAACATCAGTTGGATTGGACGGAAACTTGTGTTCCATAGTCATTTTATTACGCACAGTCCAAAGGGACCAAAGTAATGCCCCCACGCAGGTCCACAAGATCCTGGCCTTGGCACCCCTCTGCGCCTGTAAAATAGCCAGCAACTCGGACCCAGTACTAGGATTCCAATTCTGTTGGAAAACCTGTCGCACCGCGCTCCAGGCAAAGCGGGCCAGAGCGCATTGGAACATGGCGTGGTTCGCGTCCTCTAACGACTCACAGACCACGCACGTCCCATCCGAGGGCCCATTACGTTTAGCTACATTCTCAGCCGTCGGGAGCCTATTGCGAAATAACTGCCACAGAAAGATCTTAATCTTTAGCGGCACCCTAGCCTTCCAAAGGTTCCTGGCAATATCTAACACATTGCCCTCCGTCAGCTTATTGTAAAGGGACTTCACCGTGAATTTATGAGACGCTGACAGGTCCCAAGAAACCGTATCCTCATCTAGATTTACCGAAATGTGTTCCAGCGCGCCTGAAGCAAGTCCCAACTTGCTAATTCCGCCGCGTTCAACTGTCTCCGAAAGTTAATCACAGGCGGCGTCGCGCGAAAAGCCTCTCCCACCAGGAGTAGCGGGTCTGCCGTCACCTGGTATAACTGCGGAAACTCTTGCCATAGCGGCCCGTCGCCCAACCAGCGATCCAACCAGAACCTAGTCGAGTTGTCGCTATTCACCTCAAATCTCGCCCCTAGCGAGAAGGTTGGTCTAACCGCCTGGAGCCCATTCCAAAACGGCGAGCCCGAAGCCTTGGTGTTAAATACATCCCCATCCGGGAAGTATTTGGCCCGTAGAAGGTCCGCCCACAGACCCTCTTCCTTAGCCGCTAGCTTCCACCACCATTTGGAAAGCAACGCCACGTTCATAAGTTTGGAATTAGTGATCCCTAACCCACCATACTTCTTAGGACGGCAAACCGCCGCCCATTTTAACATATGGTATTTCTTTTTGTGACCCGCTCCCTCCCAAAAGAATTTGGAGCGCGGCGTATCTAACTTCCCATGCACCCCATTAGCCAACAAGAACATCCCCATCGTAAAAAGAGGAAGGGAAGACAGGCTCGAATTGGTTAGAATCAATCGAGCCGCCGAAGACATAAAGCGTCCCCGCCATGGGCTAACCCTATTGGCGACTTTACCATACAGCGGTTCCCATTCGGAGATGGTAAGATTTTTATGCGAGATCGGTAACCCTAGGTACTTAATTGGAAGACTCCCTAGTTTACAATTAAAGAGATTGGCTATCCTGACACGCTCGTGCTGGTCCATTCCCATTATAATTACCTCACTTTTTAGGAAATTAATCTTGAGCCCCGATAGCATTTCAAAAGCTAGGAGGAGCAGCTTGATAGTAGCGATGCTGTGGTCATCAGGCTGGAATAACAGCAATGTATCATCCACGTATTGCAGATGCGTCACCCCCCTGGGATGAGGTGTGGCACTACGCCTTTCACGTGACCCGCCCCTCGGGTGAAAGTGCAACTAATCCCCGGGTGGTTTTGGTAATTAATAACAACATATATATCATTGAACTAATAGTTACTTGAGAATCATTTCAGAAAGTTCAGTGATATGGGTATGGCAAGGACTGAAGAAGTGGACCCCCAAAATGCTAAGGCAAGCATTGGCAAAAGCTCAAGACTCCATTTTTGGTTTAGTGATCCAAGATCACATTGAGTCCATAGGAAAAGCCAATACTATTAAAAGGGATGAGGTTATGATGATGATCCGGTTGCTCAAGTGCTTAGTGATACATCTCCTAAACTATCGGCAACTTTCACCGCCATATACACTCATAAGTAGTCTCGGTCCCACCGATATTCCAAACTCAGTCACACCGAGATGAACCACCTCAGCCATAAAGCCAAACCCTAGCAAACTCGGATTTTCCGATTCGAACTCGGTCTCACCGAACATGAGTTGCCAAGCTTCAGAAACATTCATCATCAAATCGGTGTCACCGAGATGATGAAGTCGGTCCCACCAAATTGGCATGCTCTTGTCATTGCACGAATCGGACTCACCGAGATTGTATTTTCGGTCCCACGAAAATCCCAACGTTCACATTATTTGAACTATCGATCTCACCGAGTTGTCAACTTCGGTCCCACCGAGATTGGTCAAATGTGTGTAACGGTTGGATTTTGTGTGGAGGCTATTTATACCCTCCACCCCTCTTCATTCGTGGAGAGAGCCATCGAAAGAACTACCACTCCTACCTTACATTTCTGAGAAGAGAACTACCTACCCTTGTGTTGAGATCAAGTTGCTCCACTCCCACCATATGAAGCTTGATCTCTAGCCTTCCCAAGTTGCTTTCCACTCAATCCTTTCTTCCACCACAGCCAAATCGGTGAGGAGAGTTGAGTGTTGGGGAGATTATCATTTGAAGCACAAGAGCAAGGAGTTCATCATCATCTACAACATCTATTACCTTTTGGAGGTGGTGCCTCCTAGATTGGTTAGGTGTCGCTTGGAGCCTCCGTCGAGATGTGGAGTTGAACCAAGAAGTTTGTAAGGGCAAGGAGATCGCCTACTTCGTGAAGATCTACCCCGAGTAAGGCTAGCCCTCCGTGGGCGTAAGCCATGATGGAATAGACAAGGTTGCTTCTTCGTGGACCCTTCGTGGGTGGAGCCCTCCGTGGACTCGCGCAGCCGTTACCCTCCGTGGGTTGAAGTCTCCATCAACGTGGA
Source organism: Aegilops speltoides (assembly GCA_021437245.1). Classification (NCBI taxonomy): domain Eukaryota; kingdom Viridiplantae; phylum Streptophyta; class Magnoliopsida; order Poales; family Poaceae; genus Aegilops; species Aegilops speltoides. Next base: position 125,620,655 of record CM038144.1, read on the forward strand.
AGTACGATAGCACCACCTATCGGAACCACGAGAAAAATCACCGCGTCTCCAAAATTGCGTTTGCTCTTCTCCACCTCTCTTTACTACATGTGCAATTTACTTTCCGCTGCCTATACTCTAGAATTGCATGTGTAGGGTGATACTTGACTTGATCATAATTGTGAATCTGCCAAAAACTGTTCTTTATCAAAAGGCAGAATTTTTATATTGTCAAGTAGTCTAATCACCCCCCTCTAGACATACTTTCGATCCTACAAGTGGTATCAGAGCTTTGGTCTCCATTGTATTGGTTTCCATTGCATTGGACTCCATAAGCTTGGTTTCACAACCTAGGAGAGTATGGCGTCTAGTGAGGGTAATTTTAAGAGAGGTCCTTACTTTGATGGTACAAATTTTGCTAGTTGGAAGCATAAAATGAAAATGCATATTCTTGGTCATAACCCACCGCATGGGGCATTATTTGTGTTGGTATGCAAGGTGAATTCTTGAGGAAGGAAAAGTTCGGATCGCGGCTACAACGGAAGAATTGCGGATGTTGCAAAACAATGCTCAAGCTTGTGACATTCTCTTCAATGCCTTGTGTCCCGAGGAGTTCAACAAAATCAACCGTCTTGAGAATGCAAAAGAGATTTGGGATACTTTGGTTGAAATGCACGAAGGTACCGAGTCCGTGAAGGAATCAAAGCTAGACATTCTTCAAGGTCGACTTGACAAGTTCAAGATGAAGGATGGTGAAGGAGTCGCTGAAATGTACTCTAGGCTTGCTCTCATCACAAATGAGATTGCCGGCTTAGGAAGCGAAGAAATGACCGACCGATTCATCATCAAGAAGATTCTCAGAGCTTTGGATGGAAAGTATGACACCGTGTGCACTTTGATCCAAATGATGCCAAACTACAAGAATCTCAAGCCAACCGAAGTCATTGGAAGAATTGTTGCTCATGAGATGACACTTAAGGATAAGGAAGAGCTTCACAACAAGTCAAGTGGTGCTTACAAAGCTACAAGTGATGCTCCCACAACCTCAAGTGACAAGTTAGTTTCCAATGAAGATATAAGCCTAATGGTCAAGAACTTAAACAAATTCTACAAGAATAGAGGCAAAGAGAGAAGCTCAAAGTCTAGATCATATGATGAAAAGAGATCTTCTAGTCGTGATCGAATCTGCTACAATTGTGGAAGACCGGACACTACTCAAATGAGTGTCTGGCTCCCCACAAGAGAAGAGAAGAATCTCCAAGAAGAAGAAGCTCAAGAGATGAGTCACCTCGGAAGAGAGAAGGAGCAGAGATGATCGTTATGAGCGAAGACCCTCTCGGAGAAGCAAGGATTCGGAGAGGAAAGACAAGTCATCAAGGAGCTACACAAGAAGAAAACATCAAGCTCATGTAGGTGAATGGGTCTCGGCTCCGACTCCGACAATCAATCCAAGGAAGCTATCACTCCAACTCCGACTACAGTCAAGATGAAGGTGTTGCGGTCTTGCTCTCGTATCCTCCAACTCCAACTCCTCGACTTATTTGATTCACCAAATGAGGGAATTGGAAGATGCTTCATGGCTAAAGGCCCCAAGGTATCACACCACAATTCATTGACTTTGATAGTGATGAGGATGACTTGCTTGGTGAAGATGAGCTCTTACTTGATAAATCCAATGAACCTAGTAACGATGAACATGCTAGTAGTCTTTATAGTCGAGAAGAGTCGAATGACAATGCTATGAAGGAGATTGAGCATCTAACTAAAGAACTAAAAACTCTTAATTTAGCTCACGAAACAACTCAAGAAGATCATAGAGAGCTCCTAAGATCTCATGAGAAGCTACGCTTCGAGAAGCTCACTCTAGAGCAAGAACATGAGTTTCTAAAAGCAATCAATGACGATCTTGGAAAGAAGAGTTCTTCATATCTTGCCAAACGACTTCTCTTGTCTAATTTCTTGCCACCCATTAAGACTAAGCATGACAAGCATAAGAAAAATTCTTTCTCTAGCAGTAACAATAACCATGCTAAATCCAATGTTGTTGCTTCTAGTAGTTCTCTTGATTCCACTAACAATGTTTCAAGCCAAGTTACACTTGAGCAAGAAAATAGTTTATTGAAAGGGATCATAGAAAGGTGTCTACAAGAGCCTTGCGGAAGCAAGAACTTTGAGGAAATTGTTCGCAAGCAAGGAAGGCACCGGAAGAATCAAGGAATTGGTTTTGAGCGAAAGTTCAACGCCGAAGGTGTTGAGTGGGAAGAAGGTCAATATCCTACTCCACAGTTTGTTCCTCAAAAGGAGAAGTATGATCCTACTTCTTCCAATGTGGAACAAGCTCAAGATGACCTTCCACCACAAGACCACAAGCTAAAAGGCAAGGACAAGCTTCAAGAGGAGATTGATGCATTTGTTGAAGCACCTCAAGCCATGGTCAAGTGGGTTCCCAAGGAAACGTCAAGTTCTACTTCGTCAAGCTCAACTACAACCCCAAGGATTCCCATCAAGATGATGTGGATCCCGAAGAAGAAGAACTAGAAAGTTCTTGAGGGTGGCTCCGCCAACATACTTCACTCACATTCATTTTGGCAAAAACTTGTGCAATCAACTTCCACATTGTGCACTAGTTCATGGAGTCACAAACCTCTTGTTGGTAAGTCAAGGGACAAGGTAATCATTGCTTTCATGGACATCATCTATTGTGAATTTCAATCTATGTCCATGGATATCCTTGTTTGTTCCTTGTGGGACTAACCCATGTAGGTATTGAAAGTGCCCGAATCCAAAGGATAGCTCCCAACTCTTGATGATCTTCATCAACATTGAGCATCCACATCTTCAACATCTACATGAAGTCTTCTCGACAACCCAAGGTTAGTTTGACCCTTTAAAGGGGTTCTCACATCTAGGGGAGCTTTGCTCTAAAAATTGAGCTAAAGCATCTTCAAATGATGTGAACACATCAATGCTTTATGTAAAAGTGGTAACCCCACTTGTGCTTAAGCGATGAGTATGACCTATGATCAAATGTTCTCATTTGGCTCCTAAGTCAATATACTCATATAAAGATGACCTAGTCATCGACAAATTGTGTGTTAGTAGCTAGAGTTTTGGTTGTGCATGTTTGACACATATTTCATTTGCTATCTTATTGTGTGAGCATGTTGGATGCATGATTTTATCCATTCAAGGACATCCATTTGTTGTTTTGGTCGTTTTGATTTTTCGACCAAATGGATGGACAAGAATGCCTAAGTACCTCCCCTAGCTATCTATGCTTTCTTGTCTCAAATTCTATTCATGCTTACATCACAAATTTTGAACAAGTCATTTTGGACCCTCCGAGTGAGGAGCACTTTCGAGCCACCGATCCGTCAAGGGCAAATTTCCAAAACCTTCTAATTGATTTCGGTCGGACCAACTCACTCAAACTCGGTCGAACCGAAAGCATTTAGACTGATCTAGGTTTTCATCTCGGTGAAACCGAAGTTGTGATTTTCGGCGTGACGAAGTGCATAATCGCTTAGCGATTATCCATCTCGGTGCCACCGAAGTTTTACAACTCGGTCCCACCGACAGCAAAGGGGTATATATACTCGAGGGCGCGCGTTGATTCCTCCTTCAAACGTTTCGCCCCCACACCCCTTGCTGCCGTCGCCTTGGTCTCCGGATTGTCGCCGTCGTCGCCTGTGCGCCCTCGCCACAGGTCTCCGTCGCCGTCAACGGACATCTCCTCCGAGCCGTTGCCGCCGTAGAAAAACTCCACCAAGTTAGGGTGAGTTTTGATCCCACTCGTGCTCCCATCTCCGATTCAATGCACGTTTGGATTGCCTAGTATCTTGCCACGATTGAAATCCTCCTGTACACCAGATTGGTTCGTTTGAACTAGATTCGAGTAAAAGTTTTAGGGTTAGGTTTCCGCCGAACACATCTCGGTGAGACCGACTTTATAGTTTCGGTATGACCGATTTGGCCTATGGCCATTGCACTGCACCTTTCGGTCCAACCGAGTTGTGCAAAATCGGTGTGACCGAAATGAAAATTCTGTGAAACCCTAGTGTTTTCGGCAGGACCGAAACCCACTTCGGTCAAACCGAAAGTGGTGTGAAAGCTCCTGTTTAACACTTCGGATTCACCGAATCTTAAACTCGGTCTGACCGAAATGTCTTCTGTGAAAACCTAATACTAGAATTTGAACTCATTTTTTTTGCAAAAACTTCTGCAGTTTGTGATGACTCTTCTTCTCTGCCTACACCTTATCTATTCACAGTTGTCGGCCATGTCGATGCCGGTGGCGGTCGTAACAGGTCGAGACACCCATTGCGAGACATTCCAGAGGCGGGCACTAGTCCCGATCCTAGCAGCTCATCCGATGATGGTGAGAGGAGTACACCAAGTGGCTTGCCTCCTGCAGCCACCAGAGCCGAAAAGAAGAGAAACTCGATGATGAGGACTCAGATTTTGTTGTTGAGGAAGAGGTAACCTCAAAGCCTAAAGGAAGGTTGTTGCCAAAGAGCAACAAGGTCAACAAACCAAGAAGGGCACCAAAGCAAAGTCAAGCGATCAACTGTTGCCAAGAAGCTGAATTTGGGAGAGGCAATGCAAGCAAAGTGAAGAAAACCACCAAGAGAAAGAGGATAGTGCATGATGCAACAGAAGAAGATAAGGATGAGGAAGCACCCCACCTCCTCCTCGAAGCCTAAGTTCATGGGTGATGCCATTAAGGCTGGAGCCACATCAAAGCCCAAGCAATCTGCTCCAGCTAAGGCAGCTCCAAAGAAAGCTCGCTGCCAAGCCCAAGAAGACCGTCGAAATATTCCATGGATCGACACGGGACTACAGCTTGGCACCTCCCACAGCTTCAAAGAAGATTACTCCTACTCCAGCTCCAAGTGACCACTCCTCCAAAGACAGACATCACCAAGTCTTCGCCGATCTTTGTCATATCCACTCCGACATCAACCCAGACGGAGTCGCCAAAGCAGAGTCCCCAAAGGGCGCTTAGCTCTATGCTTTTTCGAACTTTTGGTAACTTGTTGCCAAAGGGGAGAAATTGTATAGATCATAGGACTTCGAGAGAGAGAGTCTTTGTTGTCTTTGCGCTTTTGCTCTTTTGTTCTTTTGCGGTTTCTTTGAGATACTTTTGGTTTTCGAGACATTCAGTGTGTTTGATACTCCGTTTGATTCTACCTTAATGAGTGCTTGGTCGTACTATGCTTTAATGTGTGCTTAATGCTTATCATATGCCATTCCTATCTTGTATGACCATTTACTCATGTCTTGGTGATTGGGTGCATGCTATTCATTCTTATCATTTTGTGCGCTCCACCAAGATGTATGTGACATGGAAGAGTGACCCATGATCCTAATCGATTGTGCATTTGCATTCAAACGCAAATCTCAAATAATGCACAAATTTAGGGGGAGCTCTTACTTATCACATACTTCTCAAAGCGACGATATTATTCATTGATTATATCCTTTGTCGAAGCTTTGATCTATATGTTGTCATCAATTACCAAAAAGGGGGGAGATTGAAAGTGCAACTAATCCCCGGGTGGTTTTGGTAATTAATAACAACATATATATCATTGAACTAATAGTTACTTGAGAATCATTTCGAAAGTTCATTGATATGGGTATGGCAAGGACTGAAGAAGTGGACCCCCAAAATGCTAAGGCAAGCATTGGCAAAAGCTCAAGACTCCATTTTGGTTTAGTGATCCAAGATCACATTGAGTCCATAGGAAAAGCCAATACTATTAAAAGGGATGAGGTTATGATGATGATCCGTTGCTCAAGTGCTTAGTGATACATCTCCTAAACTATCGAAGAACTTTCACCGCCATATACACTCATAAGTAGTCTCGGTCCCACCGATATTCCAAACTCAGTCACACCGAGATGAACCACCTCAGCCATAAAGCCAAACCCTAGCAAACTCGGATTTTCCGATTCTGAACTCGGTCTCACCGAAACATGAGTTGCCAAGCTTCAGAACCTTCATCATCAAATCGGTGTCACCGAGATGATGAAGTCGGTCCCACCGAAACTGGCATGCTCTTGTCATTGCACGAATCGGACTCACCGAGATTGTATTTTCGGTCCCACCGAAAATCCCAACGTTCACATTATTTGAACTATCGGTCTCACCGAGTTGTCAACTTTGGTCCCACCGAGATTGGTCAAATGTGTGTAACGGTTGGATTTTGTGGAGGCTATTTATACCCTCCACCCCTCTTCATTCGTGGAGAGAGCCATCGAAAAGAACTACCACTCCTACCTTACATTTCGAGAAGAGAACTACCTACCCTTGTGTTGAGATCAAGTTGCTCCACTCCCACCATATGAAGCTTGATCTCTAGCCTTCCCAAGTTGCTTTCCACTCAATCCTTTCTTCCACCACAGCCAAATCGGTGAGGAGAGTTGAGTGTTGGGGAGATTATCATTTGAAGCACAAGAGCAAGGAGTTCATCATCATCTACAACATCTATTACCTTTTGGAGGTGGTGCCTCCTAGATTGGTTAGGTGTCGCTTGGGAGCCTCCGTCGAGATGTGGAGTTGAACCAAGAAGTTTGTAAGGGCAAGGAGATCGCCTACTTCGTGAAGATCTACCCCGAGTAAGGCTAGCCCTCCGTGGGCGTAGGCCATGATGGAATAGACAAGGTTGCTTCTTCGTGGACCCTTCGTGGGTGGAGCCCTCCGTGGACTCGCGCAGCCGTTACCCTCCATGGGTTGAAGTCTCCATCAACGTGGAAGTACGATAGCACCACCTATCAGAACCACGAGAAAAATCACCGCGTCTCCAAAATTGCGTTTGTTCTTCTCCACCTCTCTTTACTACATGTGCAATTTACTTTCCGCTGCCTATACTCTAGAATTGCATGTGTAGGGTGATACTTGACTTGATCATAATTGTGAATCTGCCAAAAGCTGTTCTTTATCAAAAGGCAGAATTTTTATATTGTCAAGTAGTCTAATCACCCCCCCTCTAGACATACTTTCGATCCTACATCGGGCCCTCGCCACCATAGCAGCAAGAGCGTCTGCCACAAAATTAAAAATCAAAGGGGAGCTAGGGTCTCCTGCCGAAGACCCCTTTTGTTTCGGAAGAATTTGCCCATCTCCCCATTGATCGACACCGCTGTATTCCCACAGCTAATCAGGTGCATAATCCTATGAACAAAGCCTGCGTCAAAACCCTTTTTGAGCAGCACCTCCCACACAAACTCCCAGTTCACGCGGTCATAGGCTTTCTCGAAGTCGAGCTTGAGCAGGACCCCTTGCCCTTTCGTACGTTTTAGCTCATGCACGATCTCCGCAAGCGCAACTGGTCCCTCCAAAATATTGCGCCCCTTGATGAACCCAGTCTGACACCTACTGATCACCCTTTGAGCAATAGGAGTCAGCCGGACAATATAGGCTTTGGCTCACAACTTGAACGGAACATTAATGAGCGTGATAGGCCTAAATAACTTCATGCTGTTCGCGCCCTTAACTTTGGGGATAAGGCTAGTCACCCCAAAATTTAAACGAGCCAGGTCCACTTGTCCCAACGCGAAGCCATTGACAATTGCGTGGAACACATGTTTCAGGCTAGGCCAGAATTTTTTGAAGAACTCTACCGGCCACCCATCAGGGCCCGGGGCCATGCCCTCTTCATGGAAGCCAGCGCACGATCAATCTCCTCCGGAAGAAAAGACAAGACAAGTCCTGCGTTTTCTTCCTGAGAAACCCGCTCGTGAGGACCCCACAAATCCTCCCGAAGGCAGAGCTGCTTCTCCTTGGCCGTCCCCAACAGGCCAATGAAGAAGTCATAAATGTGTTTGCATATCTCTGCCTGGGTGACCAACACCCTATCCCCGTGATTAAGGCGCAGAATAGCACCTTTACGTTTTCTCCCATTGGCGAACGCATGGAAGTAACCTGTGTTTGCGTCACCTTTGGTCACCCACTTGATGCCGCCCCTACGGCGCCAATACTCCTCTTCCGCTCTCAGAATGGAGAGCACTTGGTCTTCCAGCACGTATCTCAGCGCCCACTCCTGCTCGGAGAAGACACGCACATCCGCTTCCGCATCAAGCGTTGCGATTTGAGCCAAAAGCTTGGCCCGCTCCTTTTTGGATTCGCTACCAAAATTTGCTCCCCATCCCCTAAGGAAAGCGCGGAGCTTAGCTGCCGCAGCCGACCAAAACTCAGCCGGGCCCCTTTGGGGGCCCACCTGAGTCACAATGGCCTCCCACCTCTCACGCACCATGGCCTCGAAGCCCTCTGCTTCGAACCAGGCAGATTCGAAAAAGAATCTGCTGCTACGGCGCATCTGCTCCTCCCCTGAGGAGAAGACCAGAGGGATGTGATCAGATTCGATCCTAGTTTCAGCCACTAAAGAGCACATCGGGAAAAGCGCTTCCCACTCCGGGGTGAAGAAGACACGATCAAGAACTGACCTAACCGAACGGAGCTGTTTGTTGGTCCACGTAAATCTCGCTCCGGTCCGAGCAGCCTCCCGTAGCGAGGCTGCCGCAATTGCGTTGTTGAAAAGGGACACCCTAGCCCAGTCCACATTGCCATTGTTCTTATCCGACCCCGCTCGGATCAAGTTAAAATCGCCTCCCACAATGACCGGGAGGTTCGCTGACCGCTTGGCCCCCACCATCGCGGAAACCTCATCTAGGAAGCCTGCCGACCTCGAGTGACCCGTAGGCCCATAGACACCAATGACTACCCATACCAGATTCGAAGCCCGCTGCCTAACCGTGGCCATAATGCAAAAAAACCCCAAATTCCCACGTCAAGACATCACAAACATCATTATTACAACCCATGAGAAGGCCACCCGAATGGCCCGAAGAAGGAACCCAACGCCAGTTATAACGCTGTAAAGGATCGGTCGCCAGTAAATCACGAGGCGCAAAGTCAGCCTTGATGGTTTCCTGTAATGCCACTATATCGATACGCTCCTTGGCCATGTATTCCCGGAGCTGCGTGCGACGCCCTACGTGCCCACAACCCCGAATATTCCAGAAGAGAAACCGCATTACAGCACACGGTTATGGAGGCGAACTCCTCGCGAGCTCACCGCCTTTTGCACTCTCTTCCTAGCCGGCGCACGGCTGGAAGAGGGAAAGTCAGAGCCTTCCCTCGGCTCTGCTTCCCCTTCGGGCACCACCACCACTAACTGCCCCCCTGGGCAGTTTTCCTGTGCATCCGAGGCCTGGCAACGTGCTGCCGCCTCGGCCAAGGCAGCCTGAGCCTCCTCGCGCACGCAGACTAACGGAATAATATCAGCAGAGCTAGACCCCAGCTCCACCCCACTATCATGTAAAATCGAAGCAAGATGGTCGTCCGAGAACGCGCTGAGAATTTTAAAAGAGGGGAGGGGGTTACCTGACACATCCAAGTTCTTGTACGCTACACGCAGCTTCGCGCTCTCCAAAGATGAAAGATCTCCCAGCTTGGCCTTCGCCCTGGTGCTCGGTTCCCATGTTGCCACCGGCGTGGCCTTGGAGCGCTTGGCCTTGCAGCCCACATCGCCCGCCGCCAACTCCGACCCCAGCTCGCCACGCAGAGACGCCGCCATGCTTGAAGCGGGCTGGGCCACGGTCTTGGGACTCGGCTTCCTGCCCGCCGTCTTCTTGGGCGGCCTGCCCGCTCCCCCGGAACCCCGCTTTCCCGAGGCAGGAGTAGAACCATCCTTGTTAAGCTCAGCAACCCCGGCCTGCGCAGCCAACGGAGAGGAGGGGATTGCGGTCCTCCCCCCTCCAGCCCCGTGCCAACCACAGTCCCGGAGGCCAGCGCCAGAGAGGGACGAGGCGTAGGGAACTGCTGCGGTAAGTTGGATCCATACTCATCAAAGGCGCCTGCCAAGTCACGCGCCAGGTTCGGGCCGCTAACGGCAGTATCCTGGGTCGCCACCACCATCGCCTGCCCTTCCATCACGCCAAGCTGGTTCCACGTCTCTGTGTCGATGGAGGTGTCTAGCATGCTGTCTTCGAGATCCTCTTCTTCCCCTCCCATAACCACATCCAAACGCTGCTGCCCAGAGCCCTGCCCAACCTCCGGCCTGCCTTTGGCAACACAAGGAGCCGCCGGAGCCGTGGCCCCCTCTTTGGGCGGGGAGGCTGGGACGCGTCCGATCCCCCCACACCTAACCCCGCTCCACCCACGCCCCTGCGCAGGTTCGGCCGCTCCACCTCGACCTTGACCTGATACCCTTCATGGTTAAACCAAACTTCCACCGTGCCGTTCAACTTCTCTGGTGCCTTACAAGCAAGTTTCATCCTGACCGGCCCCAACCGAATAAGCGACAGTTCATCCACCACAATTGGGCGCCCCAACATCTTAAAGCCTTCCTTGACCCTGTCCTCCCTGCGGTGTTTTTGTGGAATGCCGTGAAGTTTAACCCACACTTCCGGCATGCTCAGCGGATGGATCACCTCATGCAGCCTGTCCCGCACCCTTGCGGTGATGTCATGGGAGGGAAGGAAAAGTTTTCCACTTGACTTGGCCATGTGCAGAAGATCTGCTGAGGGAAACACCACCAGGAAGTCATCATCGCCCACCTGCGTAACCTGCCAGTCCCAATCGCTCGTGACGATGTTCTTGAGTTCTTGTTTCAGAATCTTCAGGTTAAGCTTGCCCGGATCCGCCGAGAGGATCGCCGCATTAGCCACCTTCTGGTCCACCGGCCGTTCCTCCTCCGCATCTTCGGCAAATTCGAGACAGAAGAAATCCTCTCCCGCAATTGCACTCCCCATGATCTGAAGCTTAATCGCCTTGCCGCGCGAGGGGCAAGCAGTGGAGGCGTGGCCCTCCTCCTTGCACAGCACACATAATGGTTTGAAAGTGCACTTGGGTTGGTAGTGTCCAAGTCTGCCGCACTTGAAGCACTCCACATCCGGCACATCTTCCACCGGGATTGGCTCCCCCGCCGTTCCCTTCGCTGTCAGGGTCGGCGCCCCCCCGCGCGCCTCGGCCGGCGCCCGCTGCTGCTGTGCCAGGGGATCCCCATGTCCCCCGCCGCACAAGGGGTGAGCCACCGACTTGTGTTCCAGCTCCCGACGCCGCTGCGCGGCCTTCTTCCTCTGCTTCTTTTCTTGCTGTTGCTGGATCCACCATGGCGGAGGACGACCCCAATCCCCCTCGCGTCCCTGTGGCTCCGCCTGCGTGCCGTGCTCCTCCCGAGCCGCACGAGATTCCCTCTCGCCTCTGTCCTCTCCCCTGCCACGCATCGCCCGCTTCGCCTTCTCTCGCAGTTCCCGCTCCCGCCTGCGCTCCGCCTCCAGATCCGCCGCCTCCATCGGCCTCTTCTTCGCCCGCCGGTCCCCCATCACCGCCTCCGCAAAGGATTTGCGAAGGGGAGAGAGTGGGGGAGCAAGCTTGATGCGCCGAGCCAAGTGAGCCCAGCGCCGCACTTCTCTTTTGGCTGCAGGAAACCCTAACCAGGGCTCCCGACTGCCCTTCGCCACTCATTTATACCCAAGCACTGGTCTACTGGGTGGGCCAGGTGGGCTGGGCCTCTCTCGGCCCACCTCAGGCTGCACCGGGCCCTCCACCAAGGCCACTTCCAGATTGGACGGCCCCAAGACTGCCGGCAGGCCCCGACCACCAAGGCCCACGCCAAGCACGGAACCCCAGTACCAAGAACCCTAGGTTCCCGCACTGGGGCGCTCTGCCCGTCCCGCCGCCGCCGCAAGAATCCGCCACCACCGTGCGGCGGGGGTAGGGGCGGGCGAACCGGCACTCACTCCAGCTCGCCCGCCGCCGCCGCCGGTTCCTCCCTAGCCAACCAAAGAGCCCGCCAACTTGGACCGATGGCCCGGCCACCACCGCCGCGGCGTTCATCAGGCGGCGTCGCCCGGTTTCAAGCGCTACAGCTAACGCCCGGTGGCCCCCTCGCCTCCGGCGCGAACCCTCGCCGCCGCCTTGACCCAGATCGCTCCCTCGCAAAGAACGCCACAAAGTCACTGTCGTTGGTCCCTTGGCGCCGCTTCTTCGTCCCCATGGCGCCATCTTCCGTCTCGCACTCCGCCTCTGCCTCCGACTCCGACCCGCTAGGGCCAAAGCGATCGCCCCGGCCATGCCGCCAAAGACGCCAGCGACCCGGGGCGAGGCGGGCGGGTCGCCCGGCGAGCTCCCCGAGCCCCTACGCACCAGCTGCCAGCCGGTCGCAGACGCCGGCCCCGCCGACACGCGCTCCGCGCTCGCCCGTTCGCCCGACCCTGGCTCCAACGGCTCGCTCATTTCGAATCGCAGTATCTGATAGTCTTGCTTGTGCTGCTCACTATTATCTGCTACGATTTTTTGGAATGTAAAACGTACAACCGGCCGTAAAAACTGGTAGTGCAGGTGCTACACGGTAACGAACTAATCCCTTGAAGCACCCCCGCAGAGGTCATTTTATTGTGCCTCGGAGCGTGCCAAGTGATGCTTCAAGTCGTCGCTATGTATCACGCGTTGGGCACATATTCGGAATTTCGTTTATTTTCTCCACTTGTTTTCGGGTTTAGGGACATTCTCTCCCACCTTTGATCAAATGGAACTAAGACCGGAAGAGGTAAGACAAAGCATAGCTCTCACTTCCTGGTAATATGTTGTAGTAGGTCAAAGCACAAATCTTAGAGGAAAATGTGAAGAAACTAACACCAACTGAAGCGGAAATTTCTCGGTGGCTCTGGTGGTGTGCGAATTATTTCCGAAATAAAACAATATTGATTCATGAGGTGCCTGCGACGGGGAAGCCGATTCCCCGGCGCGTGGACGGGAACATGGCGAACAGGAAGCTCCCCGCCGCTCCGGCCGACATGGGCACTGCGGCGAGCAGCTGCCTCGTCGTGGCGGACTCCACGGGGTAGAAGCACGCCACGACGTTGCTGTCCACCATGGCCACGGCCAGGAACACCACGAACGACAGCACCCCGTGCAGCACGTCCCTCGCGCGGAGCCGGTATCTCTCGTCCCGCGGTGGGATCTGCTGGGCGCCGTCGATGAGTCGCAGGCGGCCGCTGGGCGTGACGAAGCCGTAGCGCACGGTGCCCGTCTCGTCGCGGTAGCTGTCGGTGAAGCAGAGGAGGAAGCACGAGAGGGCACAGACGCCGATGAGGCAGCCCGTGAGCGCGCGGTTGGCGGCCGTGCAGGTGCCGTCGGCGGTGAAGGTCGGCGAGAGGAATTCGAAGGCCAGCACCGCGCCGGTGGGGAGGTGCTTCGCGAGGTCTGCGGTGCTGCTCAGGGCCTTGCCTACGACGGTTGTTGTCTGTGTCCGGCCGTCTGCATTGCCGAGCAGTGGAGCCTGCTGGGCCGCCGGGGACGACTCAGGGTCGACGGCTGGCCGGGACGACATTGGATTGGAGCAATGGGATTAATAGAGCTATGTAGTGCAGCCTTCAGATTTATTGCTCCAATTCGGTAGCACTTTACGTGCCATGTGTGCAATGGAATATTTGTTCACGTGATGAACAAGGCCTCGTTATGCTTGGACTGAACAAGCGAAGAACTTTTGTGACTTGCGATCTGGGACTACCTAAGAGCACCTTGGTGACTTGAGATTTGGGATTACCACATACTCTAGTTCTTCCTTGGAACTTAGGCCCCGTTTGGAATAAGGGGAAATCGCAGGAATTTGGGAGGATCGAATTCCTATTGAAAAAAAGAAATCAACACTGCTGCTTGGAACAGAGGAATGGCTTACCAAGATTCCTATATAATGTGGCTGTCAATTGGAATTTTGTGTGGCAACTACTATGAGAACACATCCCTTCGAGGACCGAAATGCTTAAGTAGCATGGCCCGGATGATGGATGTGCCCCGTGTGTGCGGTACTAGAGACTAGGACTCACATCCTATTCTCATGTACGACGGCACCCTGGACCTCGCGGAGTTTCTCTAAACCAGGGCTACCAAACCTGTCGCCTATTCTGGCTTGTGCCGATGTCGTTGACTCTATGTGAAGGAGCATGGTTTCCCTATGTTTGGTTTTGGTAATTGATGACAATCCCTATGGACTAATGGTTAACTTGAGTTATAGATTTGAAGGGCTTGTCTGTGGGCATTACTTGAGACCATTTGTTGGTTTCAAGGTTATTAGAAGGAGATTTTGTGTTGACCAAGGTTTTATTCAAGGCGTAATCCAAATATTGGTCATATGAGTGTTGAGCCTATTGCAAGCATGTCTTGAAAAAGAAGATTGTGTGAACATTCATGTTTACCTTCAAGACATCATCAAGATTGGATACATGGTTGATTAACTCAAAAGTACAAAGAGTGGATTCAAATTGATCAATACACAAAAATGATCTCACGGTATGGTAAACATTGTCCATTACACTTTGTGAACTAACCCATGATCTATTTGTGTGGTAGTTCTATGTGGGGTTAGGTATTTTTTTCATGGGCTTGTATCAAGAAGAAGATCTTATATGACACATAGAAGATGACATCAAGTGGTGATTGTCATCAAGGTTGAGTTGTGCAAGTTCAAGTGGAGCATCATGAAGAGATCACATGTTTGAAGTTTGTCATCCATTCTGGTGATAATGAACTTGTGAAGATGTGCATAAGAGAGGCTCACCCATAGTGGAGTATGAGGAGCAATTCACTAGTATACATAGAGTCGGCGCAATCAAGAAAGGTGGTCTACCTTGAGAAGGTCAAGATCGTTATCATCTAGCTCAAGTGGATTATGCGCAAGGAAAATGTTTGTTCTTGACAGGTTTTCTATTTTACCAGTTTCATGGTGTTAGTTGGTAGACCGAATTATAGAATCGATAGTCGTACTATCAAAGGGGGCTCTTGAGTGAGTAGCTTGTTCGTATCGTTCGTAGAGAGCTCAAACATTTGCATGCTTGGCATCATATTTCTTGGCTATTATCTGGTTTTTCACGTTGTGGGGTTTTAGAACTTGTGTCGCGGCAAGATCTAGTTCATCGAAAATCGATTTCCTATGCATCTTCCATTGCGTTTTCGGTGTTTGAGATTTTAACAGTCTTATTTGAGGAAGGTTTATCATCATTATATTATGGGTATTTTCTCCATTGCTAGTTCTTAAAATTTCTATCAGGCTTGGGTTAGCCCAGTTTTTAGATTTCCAACAAACTAGATTTTGTTGGAATCGGAGTTCGTCTGCCACCCGGGTGGCCGGTCCCCCTGCCTCCTCTCAGCCGACCCTGGGTGCCCGGCCCCCTGCCGTGTTGCCTCCCTTTGTGTCCGGGTGCCCAGGGTTAAGGGACTTTCTCCGGGTGTGCCTGGGCACCCGGACCCCTTTTATCCGGGTGCCCAAGATGGCGGTTGCGTGCAACGACGACATTTTTCTTGGGGGTATTTATGTTGGGGAACGCAGTAATTTCAAAAAAATTCCTACGCACACGCAAGATCATGGTGATGGCATAGCAACGATAGGGGAGAGTGCTGTCTACGTACCCTCGTAGACCGTTAAGCGGAAGCATTATGACAACGCGGTTGATGTAGTCGTACGTCTTCACGAATCGACCGATCCAAGCACCGAACGTCACGGCACCTCCGTGTTCAAAGACACGTCCACTCGATGGCGTCCCGGGCTCCAATCCAGTGAAGCGTCGGGGATGAGTTCCGTCAGCACGACGGCGTGGTGACGATGATGATGTTCTACCGGCGCAGGGCTTCGCCTAAACTCCGCGACGATATGACCGAGGTGGATTATGGTGGAGGGGGGCACCGCACACGGCTAAGGAACGATCCGTAGATCAACTTGTGTGTCTATGGGGTGCCCCCGCCCCCGTATATAAAGGGGGAGAGGAGGAGGGGCCGACCTAAGGAGAGTGCGCCCTAGGAGGAAACCTACTCCAGTAGGTTTCCCCTCCCTTCCTATTCCAAGAAGGAGGGGAAGGAAGGTGTGGGAGGGGGAAGGCAAGGCCCCCCTTCCTTGTCCTATTCGGACTCAAGGGAGGCGCGCCACTTGCCCCGGCCGCCCTCTCTCTCTCCAATAGGGCCCATCAAGGCCCATTACTTTCGGGGGTTCGGTAACCCTCCGGTACTCCGGTTTTTCTCCGAAAACACCCGGAACACTTCCGGTGTCCGATTATAGTCATCCAATATATTAATATTTATGTATCGACCATTTCGAGACTCCTCGTCATGTCCGTGATCACATCCGGGACTCCGAACAACCTTCGGTACATCAAAACTTATAAACTCATAATAAAACTGTCATCGTAACGTTAAGCGTGCGGACCCTACGGGTTCGAGAACTATGTAGACATGACCTAGAACTATTCTCGGTCAATAACCAATAGCGGAATCTGGATGTTCATATTGGTTCCCACATATTCTACGAAGATCTTTATCGGTCAAACGCATAACAACATACGTTGTTCCCTTTGTCATCGGTATGTTACTTGCCCGAGATTCGATCGTCGGTATCCAATACCTAGTTCAATCTCGCATTCTTGCAAGTCTCTTTACTCGTTTAAGTAATACATCATCTCATAACTAACTCATTAGTTACAATGCTTGCAAGGCTTAGGTGATGAGTATTACCGAGAGGGCCCAGAGATACCTCTCCGACAATCGGAGTGACAAAACCTAATCTCGAATTATGCCAACTCAACATGTACCTTCGGAGACACACAGAGAGCACCTTTATAATCACCCGATTCACGTTGTGACGTTTGGTAGCACACAAAGTGTTCCTCCGTAAACGGAGTTGCACAATCTCATAGTTGCGTGAACTTTGTATAAGTCATGAAGAAAGCAATAGCAACATACTAAATGATCAAGTGCTAAGCTAACGGAATGGGTCAAGTCAATCACATCATTCTCCTAATGATGTGATCCCATTAATGAAATGACAACACATGCCTATGGTTAGGAAACATAACCATCTTTGATCAATGAGCTAGTTCAAGTAGAGGCATACTAGTAACACTATGTTTGTCTATGTATTCACACATGTCTCATGTTTCCGGTTAATACAATTCCAGCATGAATAATAAACATTTATCATGATATGAGGAAATAACTAATAACTTTATTATTGCCTCTAGGGCATATTTCCTTCAGTCTCCCACTTGCACTAGAGTCAATAATCTGTCTCCTTCCAGAACTTTCCAATTACGAGTGATTACATAGTAATGATTCTAACACCCATGGAGTCTTGGTGCTGATCATGTTTTGCTCGTGAGAGACGCTTAGTCAACGGGTCTGCAACATTCAGATCCGTATGTATCTTGCAAATCTCTATGTCTCCCACTTGGACTTGGTCCCGAATGGAATTGAAGCGTCTCTTGATGTGCTTGGTCCTCTTGTGCAATCTGGATTCGTTTGCCAAGGCAATTGCACCAGTATTATCACAGAAGATCTTCATTGGTCCCAATGCACTAGGTATAACAACTAGATCGGAAATGAACTCCTTCATCCAGACTCCTTCATTCGCTGCTTCCGAAGCAGCTATGTACTCCGCTTCACATGTAGATCCCGCCACGACACTTTGTTTAGAACTGCACCAACTTACAGCTCCACCGTTTAATAAAAATACATATCCGGTTTGCGATTTAGAATCGTCCGGATCAGTGTCAAAGCTTGCATCGACGTAACCATTTACGACTAGCTCTTTGTCACCTCCATATCTGAAAACATATCCTTAGTCCTTTTCGTATTTCAGATGTTCTTGACCGCTGTTCGATGACCCACTCTGGATTACTTTGGTACCTCCTGCTAAACTAATAGCAAGGCACACATCAGTCCGGTACACAAAGACATTGCATACATGATAGAGCCTATGGTGAAGCATAGGAACTCCTTTAATTTTCTCTCTATCTTCTGCAGTGGTCGGGCATTGAGTCTGACTCAACTTTATACCTTGTAACACAGGCAAGAACCCTTTCTTCGCCTGATCCATATTGAATCTTTTCAATACTTTATCAAGGTACGTGCTTTGTGAAAGTCCAATCAAGCGTATTGATCTATCTCTATAGATCTTAATGCCCAATATGTAAGCAGCTTCACTGAGGTCTTTCATCGAAAAACTTTTATTCAAGTATCCTTTTATGCTATCCAGAAATTCTATATCATTTCCAATCAACAATATGTCATCCACATATAATATTAGAAATGCTACAGAGCTCCCACTCACTTTCTTGTAAATACAGGCTTCTCCAAAAGTCTCAGATAAAACCATATGCTTTGATCACACTATCAAAGCGTTTATTCCAACTCCGAGAGGCTTGCACCAGACCATAGATTGATCGCTGGAGCTTGCACACTTTGTTAGCTCCCTTAGGATCGATAAAACCTTCCAGTTGCATCATATACAACTCTTCTTCCAGAAATCCATTCAGGACTGCAGTTTTTACATCCATCTGCCAAATTTCATAATCATAAAATGCAGAAATTGCTAACATGATTCGGACAGACTTAAGCATCGCTACGGGTGAGGAAGTCTCATCATAGTCAACCCCTTGAACTTGTCGAAAACCTTTCGCAACAAGTCGAGCTTTGTAGACAGTTACATTACCGTCAGCGTCTGTCTTCTTCTTAAAGATCCATTTATTCTCAATGGCTTGCCGATCATCGGGCAAGTCAACCAAAGTCCATACTTTGTTCTCATACATGGATCCCATCTCAGATTTCATGGCCTCTAGCCATTTTGCGGAATCTGGGCTCATCATCGCTTCCTCATAGTTCGTAGGTTCATCATGGTCAAGTAACATGACTTCCAGAATAGGATTACCGTACCACTCAGTGCGGATCTTACTCTGTAGACCCACGAGATTCGATGAGACACTTGATCTGAAGTTTCATGATCAATATCATTAGCTTCCTCACTAATTGGTGTATTTGTCACGAGAACTGATTTACGTGATGAACTACTTTCCAATAAGGGAGCAGTACCGATTAACTCATCAAGTTCTACTTTCCTCCCACTCACTTCTTTCGAGAGAAACTCCTTCTCTAGAAAGGATCCATTCTTAGCAACGAATGTCTTGCCTTCGGATCTGTGATAGATGGTGTACCCAACAGTCTCTTTTGGGTATCCTATGAAGACACATTTCTCCGATTTGGGTTCGAGCTTATCTGGTTGAAGTTTCTTCACATAAGCATCGCAGCCCCAAACTTTAAGAAACGACAACTTTGGTTTCTTGCCAAACCACAGTTCATAAGGCGTCGTTTTAACGGATTTAGATGGTGCCCTATTTAATGTGAATGCAGCCGTCTCTAAAGCATAACCCCAAAACGATAGCGGTAAATCAGTAAGAGACATCATAGATCGCACCATATCTAGTAAAGTACGATTACGACGTTCGGGCACACCATTTCTTTGTGGTGTTCCAGGTGGCGTGAGTTGCGAAACTATTCCGCATTGTTTCAAATGTAAACCAAACTCGTAACTCAAATATTCTCCTCCACGATTAGATCGTAGAAACTTTATTTTCTTGTTACAATGATTTTCCACTTCACTCTGAAATTCTTTGAACTTTTCAAATGTTTCAAACTTGTGCTTCATTAAGTAGATATACCCATATCTGCTCAAATCATCCGTGAAGGTGAGAAAATAACGATATCCGCCACGAGCCTCAACATTCATCGGACCACATACATCTGTATGTATGATTTTCAACAAATCTGTTGCTCTCTCCATAGTACCGGAGAACGGTGTTTTAGTCATCTTGCCCATGAGGCACGGTTCGCAAGTACCAAGTGATTCATAATCAAGTGATTCCAAAAGTCCATCAAGATGGAGTTTCTTCATGCGCTTTACACGATATGACCTAAATGGCGATTGCCACAAATAAGTTGCACTATCATTATCAACTCTGCATCTTTTGGCTTCAACATTATGAATATGTGTATCACTACTATCAAGATTCAATAAAAATAGACAACTCTTCAAGGGTGCATGACCATAAAAGATATTACTCATATAAATAGAACAACCATTATTCTCTGATTTAAATGAATAACCGTCTCGCATCAAACAAGATCCAGATATAATGTTCATGCTCAACGCTGGCACCAAATAACAATTATTTAGGTCTAAAACTAATTGAAAGCACATTTGCTCCCCGGGTGGTTTTGGTAATTAATGACAACATACTTTGTGGTTGGACTAATGCTTTTATCAAGTATGTTTCAGGAAATTCAATCACATTGGCATGGCAAAAGGACTAAAGAAGTGGACCCCTCAAAATGCTAAGGCAAGCATTGGCAAAAGCTCAAGACTCCATTTTTGGTTTAGTGATCCAAGATCACATTGAGTCCATAGGAAAAGCCAATACTATTAAAGGGATGAGGTTATGATGATGATCCGTTGCTCAAGTGCTTAGTGATACATCTCCTAAACTATCGGCAACTTTCACCGCCATATACACTCATAAGTAGTCTCGGTCCCACCGATATTCCAAACTCACCACACCGAGATGAACCACCTCAGCCATAAGCCAAACCCTAGTAAACTTCGGATTTTCCGATTCGAACTCGGTCTCACCGAAACATGAGTTGCCAAGGTTCAGAACCTACATCATCAAATCGGTGTCACCGAGATGATGAAGTCGGTCCCACCAAACCGGCATGCTCTTGTCATTGCACTAATCGGACTAACCGAGATTGTATATTCGGTCCCACCGAAAATCCCAACGCTCACATTATTTGAACTATCGGTCTCACCGAGTTGTCCACTTCGGTCCCACCGAGATTGCTCAAATGTGTGTAACGGTTGGATTTTGTGTGGAGGCTATTTATACCCTCCACCCCTCTTCATTCGTGGAGAGAGCCATCGAAAAGAACTACCACTCCTACCTTACATTTCGAGAAGAGAACTACCTACCCTTGTGTTGAGATCAAGTTGCTCCACTCCCACCATATGAAGCTTGATCTCTAGCCTTCCCAAGTTGCTTTCCACTCAATCCTTTCTTCCACCACAGCCAAATCAAGTGAGGAGAGTTGAGTGTTGGGGAGATTATCATTTGAAGCACAAGAGCAAGGAGTTCATCATCATCTACAACATCTATTACCTTTTGGAGGGTGGTGCCTCCTAGATTGGTTAGGTGTTGCTTGGGAGCCTCCGTCGTCGAGATGTGGAGTTGAACCAAGAAGTTTGTAAGGGCAAGGAGATCGCCTACTTCGTGAAGATCTACCCCGAGTAAGGCTAGCCCTCCGTGGGTGTAGGCCATGATGTAATAGACAAGGTTGCTTCTTCGTGGACCCTTCGTGGGTGGAGCCCTCCGTGGACTCTCGCAGCCGTTACCCTCCGTGGGTTGAAGTCTCCATCAACGTGGATGTACGATAGCGCCACCTATCGGAACCACGGGAAAAATCATTGCGTCTCCAAATTGCGTTTGATCTTCTCCACTTCTCTTTACTACTTGTGCAATTTACTTTCCGCTGCCCATACTCTAGAATTGCATGTGTAGTGTGCTACTTGACTTGTGTGTTATGCAAAATCTGCCAAAATCTGTCCTTGATAAAAGACATAATTTTTATCTTGTCGAGTAGTCTAATCACCCCCCCCCTCTAGACACTCTCACCTTCTTCGATCCCTCAATTGGTATCAGAGCTTTGGTCTCCATTGCTTTGGTTTACACACCATTGGAGGAAGATGGACGTGTCTATGTTTGGGAGTGTTAGCCATAGAGTGCCTATTCTTAATGGAGTGTCCTATAACTCGTGGAGGATTGAAATGCTTATTATCTTTAAGACATACAATTTGCGCAAATATGTTGAGACCCCCTATGTGCCTCCATTTGATCCCTTGCACCCTACCATGGATGAAGAGCTTGATTTGCTTCAGAACCTTAGGATCAGTAAATCTTATCATTAGAGGGTTACCCGATAACTTGGTTAAGCTCGTTACAAACTTTGAGTGCGCCTATGCTATGTGGAAGTTCTTGGAAGAACTTTATCCGGACTACTCTTTGAGAGGTCTTGATGAAATTCTATACAAGACTATTGAATTTGATATGATGCTTAATGATCCCAACTTTGATAAATGCTTTTTTGAGCTTCGTGATCTTATGAAAAAGAAGGGTGATCCCGGTCTTATCAATGTTCTAATTAGAAATGCTCTTGTATTGCATTCCGATGATTATTGTCACATTGACAAAACTAATACAAGTCACATTGACAAAACTAATGCAAGTAGTTATCAAATTGACCTAGGTGTTGATGATGAACAATCTATGGGTCAATATGATGATGAGCATGAGCATGATGATGATTACTCCGATTCAGACACCGAGCTAGACAAGATCATGAAGAGTCTCAATCTTATGGCAAATCTGAGAGACTACATGTCCGGCGGAAAAGAGTGGATTCTTGATAGTGGATGCACCGACCACATGACCGGAGACAAAGACATGTTTCGAGAGCTTGCAAAGAACGATGGTCAACGCAAGTATGTGACTTTTGGAGACAACTCCAAGGGTAAGGTACTTGGCCTTGGTAAGGTGGCCATATCTCATGATAGCTCTATTCAAAATGTCATGCTTGTAGAATCTCTTGGATACAATTTACTTTCCGTGTCTAGATTAGTGACTTTGGATTCAATGTGCTATTCACAAGTAGATTGCCAAGTCTTTCGTCGTGACAATCATAACATGGCGTTTACGGTATCCGTAGAGGTGATCTATATATTGTTGATTTCACTAAGAAAGCCCAACCTAGAGCTTGCTTCATTGCTAAATCCTCTAAAGGTTGGTTATGGCATAGAAGGCTTGGACATGTTGGTATCGTAATCTAGACAAGTTGATCAAAGGTGATCATATTCTTGGCGTTAAAGATGTTTTCTTTGACAAAGATAGACTTTGTAGTGCTTGTCAAGCAGAAAACAAGTAGGTGGAAGTCATCCGTGAAGAACATCATGACCACAAGGAGACCGCTTGAGCTTCTTCATATGGATCTCTTGGTCCCAATGCTTACAAAAGCCTTGGTGGTAACTCCTTTGGTCTAGTTATAGTTGATGATTATTCCAAATTTACGTGGGTATTTTTCCTTGATGACAAATCGCAGTTCGTGAGAATCTTCAAAACCTTTGCCAAAAAGGCCCAAAATCAATTTGAGTGAAGATCAAGAAAGTTCGGAGGACAATGGAGCGGAGTTCAAGAATGCCAATGTAGACTCTTTTCTCGATGAGGAAGGGATTCTACATGAGTTCTCGACTATGTACACTCCTCAACAAAATGGAGTTGTTGAGAGGAAGAACCGAACGCTCATAGAGATGGCGAGAACGATGCTTGATGAATACAAGACACGAAGCATTTTTGGGGGAAGCGGTCGAGACAGACTTGTCATGCTATCAACAGGCTTTATCTTCATAAGCTCCTCGGCAAGACATCATCGAGCTCCTCACGGTAACAAACCCCAAGTGGGATACTTTCGTGTCTTTGGTTGAAATGCTATATCCTTGATAAGCATCGTCGGTCTAAATTTGCTCCTAAAACTCATGAAGGCTTTTTCTTGGTTATGGATCAAACTCCCACACCTACCGTGTCTACAATAATTTCACCGAAAGGTTGAAGAGACAGTGAGCGTGAAGTTTGATGAATCTAATGGCTCGCAAGTAGAGCAAATGCCTATTGATGTAGGAGACAAGGACCCATCGGAAGCTATCCAAGATTTATCTATTGGAAAGATCCGTCCCATGGAAGTGAAGGAGAGTACCTCATCTACATATGTGGAGCCCCCTACCTCACGGCGAGATGAACCTCAAGGCAACATGGAGGCCTCCACAAGTGGAACTCACCAAGATGAGGAAGTGCAACAAGAAGATCCACCACAACCTCCTTCTCCACCGCCTCAAGACAACACCAACAACAATGAAGAAGAAGAAGAGGAAGATGAAGATGATGAGGAAGCTCAGCCACAACCTCATCAAAAGCTATCCCGAGTCTGAGCAAGAGTCAAGAAAAATCATCCCGTGGAACAAATGATGAACGACATCAACTCCGGGAGAATTACTCGCTCTAAAACTCGCTTAGCTAACTTTTGTGAGCATTACTCATTTATCTCTAGTATTGAACCTATGAAGGTAGAAGAAGCACTTGAAGACCCGGATTGGGTGAACGCTATGCACGAAGAATTACACAACTTCGAGAGGAACAAGGTATGGACTTTGGTAGAGAAGCCCAAGGATGATCAAAACGTCATTGGAACCAAATGGGTGTTTTGGAACAAGCAAGATGAAGATGGACAAGTCATCCGCAACAAGGTTCGTCTCGTAGCTCAATGTTACACACAAGTCGAAGGTATGGACTATGGTGAGACCTATGCCCCCGTTGCTAGACTTGAGTCCATTCGCATTCTTCTTGCTTATGCCAATCACCATGATATTACTCTCTATCAAATGGATATCAAAAGTGCTTTCCTAAATGGTGAAATTGAGGAGGAAGTATTTGTGAAACAACCTCCGGTTTGTGAATCCCAAAAGCCTAATCATGTTTACAAGTTGCACAAAGCTCTTTATGGTCTTAAACAAGCTCCTAGAGCTTGGTACAAATCTTCACTAGCTTTCTTCTTGAAAAAGGCTTTGAGATTGGAAAGATAGACTCAACACTGTTCACGAAAAGGGTTAATGGTGAACTATTTGTGTGCCAAATATATGTTGATGATATTATCTTTGGTTCAACTAACCCTCATTTTAGCAAGAAGTTTGGAAAGCTCATGTCGAGAAGTATGAGATGTCCATGATGAGTGAACTCAAATTCTTCCTTGGGTTGCAAATCAAGCAATCTAAGGATGGTACCTTTGTCTCACAAACAAAGTACACCAAGGATCTCTTCAAGAAGTTCAACATGCAAGAAAGCAAGGTATGAGAACCCCATGCCTACAAGTGGACATAATGACTTGACAAAGATGGAGAACCCGTTGATCAAAGGGTTTACCGATCTATGATTGGTTCTCTACTATATCTTTGTGCTTCTCGTCCCGACATAATGTTGAGTGTATGCATGTGTGCTCGATATCAAGCAGCCCCTAAAGAATGTCATCTTAAAGCTGTTAAAAGGATTGTGAGATATTTGATACACACATCAAACTTTGGCATTTGGTATCCTAAGAGGGCCTCTTTCGACCTTGTTGGCTATTCCGACTCGGACTATGCGGTGGCAGGGGTTGATAGAAAGTCAACTTCGTGCGTGTCAATTCCTTGGTCGATCCCTTGTATCTTGGTCCTCCAAGAAACAAAATTGATATCATTATCCACCGCCAAGCGGAATATATTGCTGCTGGTTCGTGTTGTTCTCAATTGCTATGGATGACACAAACGCTTAAGGATTATGGGATACATGTGAGACATGTTCCCTTGCTTTGTGACAATGAGAGTGCGATTAAAATTGGACACAATCCGTGCAACACTCTCGAGCGAAACATATTGAAGTTCGTCACCATTTCATTCGTGATCACATTGCCAAGGGTGACATCAATCTTAAGCATGTTCAGATCTTGACAAACAACTCGCGATATCTTTACAAAACCTCTTGATGAGAAGGTGTTTTGTCGCAAGGAGTGAGTTGAACATCATTGATGCTTCAAACTTGGAGTGAAAACTCCATTGATGCATGCAAGGCATGAGCCCACTTGACTAATCCTTGATATTTCTCTTATGATGGTGATCATATGTCTTGGACACATTTGCCTCCTTGTATTGCATCTAACTCCTTGCAGGTACTTGGATGATCTACATTCCACAAGATTACCACACACTCAAATCATGAGTAATCTTGTCATTGACCAAGTATCTAGCCCTTTGGGATGTTGAGTTCAAGGAACAAAATTCCACATATCCTTTTTGACATCTTATACATCTAGTATTTCACTCTTGTCATCTTGGATATCCTTGAGTATTTCCTTGCTTGCCGTAGGAAGATGAACTACACAAGTGGAAATGGCGCTCCAACTTCACATTCAATGAGCACCTACATCAAGTTTACCTACATGAACAAAGCAACAACAAGCCCAAGGTATGTTCTTCACATCTTTAAGGAGCTTTGCTCAAAGTCATGAGTACAAGCAGCTTTATAAGATGTGATCACATCGAATGCTTAATCGAAAAATGGCAACCCCATTTTGAGCTTAAATGATGAGTATGACCTATGATCAAATGTTCTCATTCGACTCCTAAGTCAATATACTCAAACATAGGTGACCTTGTCGCCGACCTTTATCTAGATGAAGTACATATGTTTTGGAGTCTTTCTATTTTCTCTTATGTTCTCTCATTGAGTTTTCATTAAAAAACTTCATCTAGGAATCTTTTCATTTCTATTCTTACATCTTTGTGAATATCCTTCGGCTCGATCAATTCCTCGAAAATCATTCACAAATTCATTGCAAATCCTTTGAAACATTCCTGCAAAGTGAGCTGAATTATTTCAGTATTTCCTTGGAATTAAACTCAAGGCGTCACCGATTTAAATATTTCGTCTAACCGAAAAGGATCTACCCTAAGTCCCTGACTTTCGGACCCACCAATCCATCTTAATTCGGTGTCACCGATTTATTTCTTCCAGGATATCATCTTCTGCAGCTCCACTCAATGATTCTCTATGCATGTTCCTTTTTGCCCTGTTGTGATTCTTAAGGATCCCACTTCTTTCTTTCCATCTTCCCTGACCTTCCTAGTTTGCTGTCCTTTTCGGCACTTGATGTCAAAGGGGGAGAAGACTTAGGGGGAGAAGAGAAGATTTAGGGGGAGAAGAAGAGCAATCTTACCTTAAGGGGGAGAGAATCACATCAAAGCTTTGCCGTGTTTTTCCTTATAAGAGAATTTCTTGCCGTGTTTCACATTGGACATTACAATTGGCGTCATTCTCATTTGGCATCATTCTTTTGATTTTGCTCTTTCCATCAAACCCCTTGATCGAGAGAACTCAAAGGAGAGGAATCTTCACAATTGATATCTTATGGAAAGCAAAATCTCTCGAGTTCATTGAAAATCTTTTAGTTTGGAGACATGTTTGCTGATTCAAGCTTGTGCTCAATATGAGACACTCTTTATACATGTCATCCTCGGCTTGGTACTCTTGATGTTCTTGCAGTTGGTTGAAGAAATACTCTTGTGTTATCTAACCTTGTTTTCCCAAGTTTATCTCTTGGTACAATGCCAAGGAACCTCAAGGTAAGTATATGCACTTTGCGAATGTGCATGATGGTGACTTGCTTGTGAATACTTGTTTGCAATAAATCACCATGCACATATGCATTATCACTCACTTCTTTTCATCTCGCTCGATGCATATAGCCAAGCTGCATGTAGCACATCTTGCTTATCTCTCTTGTGTGCTTGTGGTAGTCCAAAACCATAATTTATGAAAATCTTGCACACTTGTAGGGGAGCCTGTGTACTACATGTTTGTCAAAGCTTTGTGATAATTCTGTCTTTCTTTCAATAAGCTTTGATGTCTTGTTTAGTGTGTTGCCATCAATTACCAAAAGGGGAGATTGAAAGCACATTTGCTCCCGGGTGGTTTTGGTAATTAATGACAACATACTTTGTGGTTGGACTAATGCTTTTATCAAGTATGTTTCAGAAATTCAATCACATTGGCATGGCAAAAGGACTAAAGAAGTGGACCCCTCAAAATGCTAAGGCAAGCATTGGCAAAAGCTCAAGACTCCATTTTTGGCTTTACTCTCTTTACTATTTCAAACTTTCCCCTATACCTAAATTGCTTTTGGGGGTTTCAAATTTTTTAAATTGAAAAAGTTTTGAAAAAAAATTTTTTTTCAATAGAATCCCCCCCAACATATTACCTACATGGGCAAATAAAAAACCCGGGCAAAGAATTACCCTTTCCAAAAAGATGCTTAATTAAAAACAATAGAAATGAATTCCCAAAAAATTCCGGTTCAAAAAAAACTTCACTTCCCCCAAAATTTCAAAAAAGGGGTTTGAAAGGGGCATAAAACTTTTCATGGGTGGAGAGTTTGGAAAAAAAATTACAAGGGGGTTAACCCTTGGTAAAAGGCCTCAAAAAAGATGAATATTCAAGGTTTCATCTTTTCAGCCAAATTGGTAGAAGGATTTGGGGTTTCCCGGCCCGCGGGTCTCCCTCTACAAAACAAAACCGAATGGCCAATGGGAATGACCTATGAGAATTGAAGTACAGAGTTTGAAGCAATGGTTTCTGGAAGGAAAAGTAAGAGCTCCGGGGCCCAAATGGGGAAAGAAGTGTTTTGGAAAATTCATTGACCCCAATTGGATGCCGGTTTCTCCCAAAAAAAGTTCCATCGCGTTTAACACCCCATGACTTAGGAAAAGAAATTGCTTTCTCCCCCTAAAACAAAAATTAATTTACTCGGGGAATCTTAAAAAAGGAAAGAGCTGGCTTAATTAACTGTTAAAAACATTAAAGGAAAAAATTCGAGTTCAACCCCTTTAAAATACTGATCCATTAAAGGGAAGGTGGAACAAACAAAACCCCAGGCTTAAATTCAAAAAAAATGCAAATTAAAAATAGATAAAGTTTCAAATAAGAAAAAGGACAAAAATTTGGCACCCAGTAAAATGCAAGTTTCATTTAGGTTCAGACTTGGGAAAAAGGGCATGGAAAAAAAATGGCATGTAAAAGGGTGATGCACCATAGAGCAACCAGATAAACAAGAATAAATCAGAACCTAGAAGTTACAGGGAAAACCTATCTGGTCCTCAAAACCCTTGTAAATTGAATCTCGTTAACAAAGAAAATTTTGAACAAAATAACCAAAAATGACATTAGACTATCCATAAATGCAACGGAGGATGGATATGCAATCCTTTTCCCAAGAAATTAAAAAGGGCATAACCTTTTAACAAATGAGCTGGAAAAAAAAGGGGGATGATTGGTAAATACAAGTTTGAAATAAAACACCCAGTTTGATGCTTGTTTACACCACTAACTACAAAAAACTCCCAACCCAAAGAGGCATGGCTGTTCCCCTGAGGGCTAACAAAAGGGAACAAACTGGCAAAAATATAAAAAGTCAAAAATTTAAAGAAAAAATTTAGACCTTTAAAATAAAGGTCGAGATAAATGAAAAGGTGTAGAAAAACACTCTTAGGAAACTTTATACACCCCAAAAGGCCCCGGGCAGTTTATCCCTTCAAAAAAACAAAAAAAATTAGTGGATTTGGGAAATGGTTATAGGGTTCGCGGATGGCCCGGGGGGAGTTGGAGGTCGGGCCCACCCCAGGGGCCCAGGGGCCCCATCGGGAGGCGGGGCCCAGCACTGGCACCCCAAAGGGGCCCTAAAAAGGGGGGCCGGGAACCCCAGGCCCTTTTGGGGAAAGGGGCCAAAAACCCCGGGGCCCCTTTGGAGGGGCCCCCCTGGTCCCCGGGGGCCCGGGGCCCCCCTGACCCATGGTTTCGGCCTTGTTGGGACTCGCCCAAATCCACTTCCTTGGGTTCACTGGGTTAGGGGGAAAAAAAAGGCATAATTTTGGAGAGGTGGGAAAAAGGGGTTTTTCCCCAGTCTTAACGGAAAAAAAGGTGATTAATGGGACTTTTTGGAGGGTCTTCAACGGCCTTTCGAATCAGAAATTGGGAAAGGAAAATGACCAAACCGGTGGCCCGGGTGCTAACGACCCACGGAGGCCGGTATTCGAAAGTTCAACATGGGAAAAATGAAAAGGGGGCCGGGGAAATGGAGTGCGGTTGAAAAAGGAACAGGGAAAATGTGGAATCGAGCGAAAGTATGCGGACACAGATGAATGTGGTGATGCATGGAAAAGCAAAAAAAAAACCCAACCCCGGGGAAACAAGCCAATTTCCCCCCAATGGCGGCTGGGAAAGAAAGCCGCGGGTGTGGGAGAAATTTTGGGTTTGGGGGTAAACCCTTTATAGGGGTGGATTTGGTGGAGGGGGCACACGGCAAAAAAAGGGTTTGGGGCCCCCCCTTTAAAGGGGGAAAAGGGGGGCCTGGGGGGCCCTGGAGGAAACCACTCCGGGCCCCCCTTCCCTTTCAGGGGGGGGAAGGGGGAAGGGGGGAAACAAGGCCCCCCTTTCCAAATAAGGGGGCGGCCCAAACGGGTGGGAATTAAGGGCCCACAAGGATTCTTCCAGGGGCGGTAACCCCGGTACTGTTTCTGAAAAGGCAACCCTGGAAATGCAAAAACAAACCACCGAGATTCTCATTCGGTTCAATCGGGACTCGAAAATTGTCCAAAACTTTAAACCATAATAAAACTCGTAAAAGCTTAACATGTGGCCCAGGGTTGGGAAAGAGCTGACCTAAACTTTCCTTGATAACCTGGGCCAGAGGGTTTGGGGCCACGGGGGGCAACGTTCCACTCTTTTTAAAGGGAGTGGAAGGAGGGCCGGGTTACTTTGGGGGCCCACTTGACTCTCTAATCTCCTTTTTTAAAGGGATTATTGGGGTGTACCGGTTACAAAGTTCTGGGGATTAGGTCATCTTGGCATCCAAATATCCTTTTTGCTGCTTTGGTTTACTCCATGCTCGGGATCGCAACCTTGTAATATTTTACCCTGGTAGGATGGTGGGGCCTTAAGGTTGGCCTTGTATGTAACTAATGGTGGATCAAGGATTAGGGTGTTGTTTCCCTTTCAAAAAAACAACAAGTGCCTTTTAAGAGGCGGGGGCCGTGGCAGGGGCGGGTTTCACGTCGCGGTGGCCCCCGGGCCCGGGTCCCCTTTAGGAGTGTATCCGATTTCGGCGGCGGTGGGGGTGTCCGGGTGGTGGGGTCGGCGGTCCCTCGGGTTTAAACCCAGTGGCTTTAGCCCCTTGGGATCTTTCCGAAGGTGGTGGGCCGGCCTTTGGGGCCCTGGGGTGGGGGTTTTGGGGCCCCCCGGGAAGTTGGGGGGGCCGGTTCAAAGGGAGGTGGCCTTAGGCCCCGGGGAAATCGGGGGGTTTGTAGCCCGAGTCTTAAATTCGTTTTATTTGGGTTTAAATTTCCAAATTGCCCCAAGTCCGGGAATTGGCGTTAGGCGGAGGTTTTTAGGTTATGGGTGGCTGAAAAAGATGGTTAGTCCCGTAATCAAAGGTTTCATTAAATGTTATCGGAGGCTTGCTTTTAAAGAGCCCCTTTCTTTTGTTCCCGTTTTGGCTTTTCCTTGGGACCCTCTGGTCTGTGGGATGGGAAGGGCGGGAGGGTTCGGTTGGGAACCTTACTTGTAAAGGAAGCCCGGGACTCTTTTTTCACTCGGCCACTCCTCAGCCGGATTGGGCACTCAGCCTCTTCTCGGCCGGATTGGGCACTCGGCCTCTTTTATTTTGCCCGAGCACCCGACCTCATCTGGCTTTCCTTCTTCGGGCATGCAACCGCAGCCGGCGGCCTCAGTGGGAGCGTAGCGGCCGGCCTCTTGTTTCTTTTCTGTAGCCGGATGGGCACCCAGCCGCTTTTCTTCTTTTCCAGCCGGCTAGCGGGAAGTCGGCCCTTTGCTTTTTCCTCCAGCCGGATCCTTTCTCTCTTTCTTTTTTCTTTTTTTTGTATGGGGCAGTCGGCCTCTTCTTTTTCTTCTGGATAGCACGCGGCCGTAATGGGATCCGGCGGGAACCCGCGAGGCGCAGCAAGCCGGACGGCGGGAAGCCGGGCGGGTGCGGCACCAGTCGGATGGAGAAGCCGGCAGGCGGGCGCGGCATCGGCCGGCTGGAGAAGCCGGCAGGCGGGCGCGGGAGGTTGGCGGCGACCCGGAGCCAGCCCGTAATGGGTGTGCGGAGACGGCGCAAGGCGGCGCGGCCGGCCACGGAGCGAGCGGGAGCCGGTCGGGCCCGCCGTAGTCGGCACGGGAGTCGGCGGGCACGCGGCAGTCGGAGCAGGGAGCCCCCGGGGCGCCAAGCGGCGGGGAGGAGCCGGATGCTCAGGGCCGGCTGGGCGAGAAGGCGGAGCCGGCGCGGGGCCAGCGCGGGGAGGCGGCCGGACAAGTCGTGGTGGAGTCGGCAGGCGGCGAATCCGGCCGTCCGGGTCGCGGCGGAGTCGGCGGGCGGCGAAGCCGGCCGTCCGGGTCGCGGCGGTGAAGGCAGGCGGCGGAGCCGCAAGTAGGTGCGGGAGGCACGGCGGAGCCGGTCAGCGTAGGAGGCCGAGTCCCGGCTGGGGATCCGGCCACGGGCGCCTGGAGGCGCGAGACGGGGCGGAGCCGCGTGGAGGGACGCGGAGCAGTCGGCCAGGCGGGGCAAGGGCCGGCAGCCGGCCAGGCCGGCCGGGTGCGTGGAGGCGGCCGAGGCGCTGGAGGCGGAAGGGCCGGCAGCCGGCCAGGCCAGTCGGGTGCGTGGAGGCGGCCGAGGCGCGGGAGGCCGGGTACCAGCGTGCTGGTGGAGCCGGCCGCTAGGCGGGAGCTGGCCGCGGAGGCGCGAAGGCCGGCCGGAGCGGCCAGCCGGCACTGGCGCGTGGCGGACGCGAGGCTCTCAGAGCCGCTGGTCCAGCAAGTCAGCGACGACGGCCAGCGGCCGGACGCGTAGGTAGCTGGTAGCCGTTGCAACATGCGCGAGCAGAGAGTGACTAGGAGGAGCAGCGCAGCGTGGATGCTAGAGATAAATCACGTCGTTGCCTGGGAAGTATACGGGTAGTATCTGGCTTGCATCTGGACTATGCATGGTGTATGGGGTAATCTGGGTAGTATTTTGCTAGTGTGGCCAATGGTTTGACTGTTTGACTTAGCAGCTAGCTAGCTTGTACAGGCGATAAATGGAGGAGCGAGCGCTCGTGTGCCGGCCAAAGCAAGGCGCAACGCGGAGGGAAGCAAACGCAAGCGGCGCGTGGATGGCCACGGTCGACCGAAACGAGGCCCCGCGCGCGAGGACGGATAGCCGGTGTCGCAACGGTGGTGACGAAGAGGCCGACGGCGAGGACGCGCCACCCCTCGCGGCCGCTCCAGGGGTGGGTCGATGTCGAGCCCCCGAGCGCTACCGGAGAGACGGCGCGACGCCGCGGCGGAGGCGATGAAGAAAAAGGGTCCCGCCGGACAATGAAACCAGAAGCGAGTAGCATAATACCGCCCACGGTGGGCGCCAAATGTCGTGGTGTTCTCACGAAGGTGTTGCAAGGCGACATATGCCACGAGGTGGCCGTGTGAAAGCAAGGCTAACTGCGATAGGCGGGAGGCGGGTATCACGAGTAGCACGCGTGGTTTACCTACTTGAACTCTCCGGAGATAATACTCCTCTTCTTTGCATGTCCGAGTGTATCTATCACTGGGGTGTACATCCAGGCGATACAAAGTGCTCTGGAGTGTATCTCGAGGTCGGTCTTGGTTGGCATCGGCCTCGCATATATCTCATATGTGTGTGCTAGCTAGTTGGCTTGCTAGCTACCATGCATGCGTGGAGTGCTTGTCGAGGAGCCATTGTGGCCGCCAAGTGCATGTGGCGTGGCTATCTCCTGGTGGATGGATGGATGGGTGCCTTATATAGTGTGGCTAGCTTAGTATGTAAGCTAAGTGGTGACATGGGCAAGGCATGGTAGGGTGTCATGCTTGTCCCCTGGGTCACTTAATAAATAGTGCCAGGGGACAAGTGACCTTTGTACATGATGGTGGGGTGTCACGTGAGCAGTGCCAAGTAATCTGATTAAATCACGTCGAGTCGCGTCGAGGCTGCGGTCGTGATCGGCTGGTGGTAGTCGGCGATCGTGATCGGCTGATGGTGGTAGTCGTGATCGGCTGAGTGGTAGTCGGCGATCGGCTGGTGGTAGTCGGCGATCGATCGGCCTCTGAAGTCGCAAGCCAGTCGGCTTGCTTCAGTCGCCGTCTGGGACTCGGCTGCTCCGAAGGTCGCCACCGGGACTCGGCCTTCCGAAGGTCGCCAGTAGGGACTCGGCCTCCCAGGTCGCCAGGTAGGGACTCGGCCTTCCGAAGGTCGCTAGGTGGGACTCGGCCTTCCAGGGTCGCCATGGGACTCGGCCTCCTCGAAGGTCGCCAGTAGGAAGTCGGATGAGGGCTTTGCTAGCCCGATGTCTTGAAATATCATCTCGCCGTCTTGAGGTGTCCGTGTCAATTACTTGACATAGATGTTTATATTGGTTCCCATATTCTCGAAGATCTTTATCGGTCGAACCGCATAACAACATCGTTGTTCCTTTGTCATCGATATGTTACTTGCCCGAGATTCGATCGTCGGTATCAATACCTAGTTCAATCTAGATTCTTGGCAAGTCTCTTTACTCGTTCCATAATACATCATCTCATAACTAACTCATTAGTTACAATGCTTGCAAGGCTTAGGTGATGAGTATTACCGAGAGGGCCCGAGATACCTCTCCGAGCAATCGGATGACAAAACCTAATCTCAATTATGCCAACTCAACATGTACCTTCGGAGACACCTGAAGAGCACCTTTATAATCACCCGATTCGTTGTGACGTTTGGTAGCACACAAAGTGTTCCTCCGTAAGCAGGAGTTGCACAATCTCATAGTTCGAGAACTTTGTATAAGTCATGAAGAAAGCAATAGCAACATACTAAGCGATCAAGTGCTAAGCTAACGGAATGGGTCAAGTCAATCACATCATTCTCCTAATGATGTGATCCCATTAATCAAATGACAACACATGCCTATGGTTAGGAAACATAACCATCTTTGATCAATGAGCTAGTTCAAGTAGAGGCATACTAGTGACACTATGTTTGTCTATGTATTCACACATGTATCATGTTTCCGGTTAATACAATTCTAGCATGATATGAGGAAATAAATAATAACTTTATTATTTCCTCTAGGGCATATTTCCTTCAATTTATACCCCCTTCTTCCAACTTCAACCCTAATCCTCTTGTAAGTCCCCCCCCCCTCACCATTGTTGACCTCTTGGAGCTTGCTAACTCTCAGTTCCTCCTATGATTCTTGATTCTTTTTTAGGGAAAAGAGATAGAGGATATCTAGATCTATATTTTCACCAATCATTTTCTCCTCTAAGTGAGGGGAACCTTGTGGATCTAGATTTTGGAGTTCTTTGTTGTTCTCCTCTTTTGTTCTTCCTCTCATATTCCTCCATGACATTTGCTGTTGTGGTGGGATTTGGGAGAGGACTTGAGCACTCCATGTGCCCTTGGCATTGGATTTGGTGCATCAGTTTGAGTTCTTCATGTTGATCCGTGGAAGTGAAAGTTGAGAAACTTATTACTCTTGGGTGTTTGGATACTGAGGGAGTCCTGGACTAGGGGGTGTCCGGATAGCCGAACTATCATCATCGGCCGGACTCCAAGATTATGAAGATACAAGATTGAAGACTTCGTCCCGTGTCCGGATGGGACTTTCCTTGGCGTGGAAGGCAAGCTTGGCAATCCGGATATGTAGATCTCCTACCATTGTAACCGACTGTAACCCTAGCCCTCTCCGGTGTCTATATAAGCCGGAGGTTTTTAGTCCGTGAGGACACAACAACAATAACAACCATCATACCATAGGCTAGCTTCTAGGGTTTAGCCTCCTTGATCTCGTGGTAGATCTACTCTTGTACTACCCATATCATCAATATCAATCAAGCAGGAGTAGGGTTTTACCTCCATTGAGAGGTCCGAACACAGGTAAAAACATCGTGTTCCTTGTCTCCTGTTACCATCCGCCTAGGCGCGATTCGGGACCCCCTACCCGAGATTCGCGGTTTGACACCAACATTGGTGCTTTCATTGAGAGTTCCTCGTATGCGTCACCAATAGGCTCAATGGCTCCTTCGATCATCAACAACAACAGCCTTGATCTAGGGTGAGACTTTTCTCCCGGACGAGATCTTTGTATTCGGTGGCTTTGCTGCGGGCAATTAAGCAGCCATCTGGAGCGGATCGAAAGCTATGCCCCCGCCGTCGAGTCAGATTTGTAAATCTAAACTTCACGGTGACATCCGCGGAGACTTGATCTTCAATGGATTCGAGCCCACAGCCAGTAGCGAACTATCACGATGGACATGATTTAGCTCTGCTGCGGATAGTGTCACGGAGGCGCACATGAGTCCGCTTGATCCCTAATTCGGACGATTGCTTGGTCGAGATGGGTGGCTGGACACACGCCTCGGGTCTGCAACATCTCTGGCGATGGGCCGAATCGACCTTGTCCTTGTGAAGCTCGTGACTCGAGGTGCGGACTCCTCGTCGGACTCGAACCTCCCGCCCCTCAATCGAATCCGATTGGGCGCCCGATCATGGAGTTCACAGCTGCAGACATCTTTCAACACTCACCTTCGGCGACATCCTGAATTAGCTAAAATATCTCTCGTTATCGGAGAGCCTGGCGGACTGCGGTCGGGATGGTTGAGATCACGGACGACAAAGAAATTCAAACCCCACCCACCACCCACTTAGTAGCCATCGCCGACGATCTAACCGACATGCTAGACTTGACTCCGAAGACATCGGCGGTATGGATGGCGATCTTTGGAGGCGACCAAGAACCGATGCCCTCTTGGGCCTGGAAAACCACCTCGTCATATGACATATACATGGTGGATATCCCAAAGGATGGGAATGGCGAAGGAACAACGGAGAAGACCCTCCAAGAAACAATAGCGCCAGACATCGGTGACGCCGCTCTAAATCCGCCCACGGCAAGAATGGAGATTCGGCACGGAGATAATAACACCCCGAGAGTGCGAAGACAACCCCCTCGGCAAGATTCACCTGGGGAGGGCGGAGAAGCCAACCCCATGAGAGGCGGCGGGCGAAGATGTAGAGGATGATAATTACATGCCTCCCTCTAGAGACGAGGCAAGCCTCGACGACGAGGAATTCGTCGTGCCTAAGGATCCTGTCGAACAAGAGCGTTTTAAACGCAGGCTTATGGCCACGGCGAACAGCCTCAAGAAAAAGCGGATGTTATGTTTGAAGGCTTCTGCGCGGGAGAGGACAGCTGGTGTCGGTGTACTAAAGTAGGGGTACCTTAGTACCCCGAACTTATCTATGACGATCGCTTGCACCCAGCAAAAAAGCTTGCTTAGGCGTCATAAAGACCCTCAGTCATTTCCTATTTTGCCATTCAAGAACAAAGTATTAACTAAGGAGATAAGGCCCGGCAAGAGGAGCTTGCCGGGAAGGACAAAGACCCGGCAAGAGGAGCTTCTTGGGAAGGCCAACCGAGGTGCTTGAGAGAACTTGCCGCGACGCCTGCGCGTCCGGCAAGGCAGCAACCGGAAGCTTGCCGTGCGACAAGAGAAGAAAAGCGGCGCTGCTTGCGGCAAGGTTGCCACTCTACACCCAAGCTCCAGGCGCATCCAACGGCGTGTCACTCGGGGCCATCGAGGGCGCGTGGCGGTATTGTGCAACCACGCATCTTGCGGTGCCGGTGTAGCGGAGCGACAAGGAGGCCATCGTGGCGATCAATGGCGCCCTAACGGTCGTTTCCTTGCATTGTTGGGGCGACGAGACGGGCATTAAATGCCCTTGTCCCTGCCGTCGAGTTAGGTAGGGGACCTTTGTTAACACTATTGTACCAACCCGCGTTTTACCTTTCTACCCCTCTTTCTCTGCCACCACTGTTGGTGACCCCTTAGACTATAAAGGGAGGCCCATGCGCCGTAGAAGGGGTTCCGATTAGTTGAACTTTTCCACACTTGGGTTCGGGTTCATTCGACTCACCCAACACCACTACTGCGCTCCGCCTCGAGCAAGAACAAATACAAACACAAAGCAGCGGTAGGAGTTTTATCTCTCGGAGAGCTCCGGCTGGGTAAAACCCCAGCGTGCCGTCGCCTCGATCTGCTCTGCGTCGCCCTCCGCTCCTTGCCGGACCGTAAGGCCCCGCCCCATAGGCGTTCGTGCTCCCACGGGATCCCCACGACATCTTTGGCGTGCCAGGTAGTGGGGCGTCGAGGTCGTGCGTATCTGATCCGGCGTCTACGCGTGCTACATCAGCATCTTCATCAACATGCCACCGAAGAAGAAGACTTCGGAGGTGGCTGTTCGTCGCGACCGCCCCACCGCCACCGGAGCAAACGGGCGGTGGGGTGGACGCCATGGAGGAGCGGGCGCCCGGTGGGGACTCACATCGTCACCCGATCCAAAGACAAGGCCCATAGGTTCGGCATCTGCATCCGCCGCACCTCCGGGAGGTGCAAGATCGACAACGCCACGGTGCTCCTAGCACCGTGCTCATGATGGAACAAGGCCGAGCTGGTGGGTCGCGGGGCGTTCAAGGCCAGCATGCGCCTCAACGCCGCACGGCCGATCTGCGAGTCGCTGGTCGAGATCTTGCTCCTTCTAACACCGTTAGGAGTTTGAGCATGTCTCGCACCTCGCGCCGCCGCCACCGCCACCCAAGACTCGGAGGAAGCGCGAGCCCGAGCCTGCTCCTAGACTACCCTCCAGCGCCGACAAGATCGGCGGCGGAGGCGACCATTTACAATTTCATCCGGCCGCCCAACGGCGACAAGCCCCGGCAACCGAGCGCGTCGAAGCCCCGGCAAGACGCCCAGGCGCAAGCCGACACCGACAAGACCGCTGGGGGTGCCACCACCGTGCACTCCCAGCCCCGAAGGCCAAGATCGCCGACTTGCCAGGCCAACCTCGACGCTGACTCCACCGCGTCATCGGACCCGCGAACCCGCCGTGATCAACGCCAAGTTCTTCAAGAACGAGGGCACGAAGACGCTCGTACCCGCATCGAGCGCAGACGAGAAGCACGGCGTCGATCGACCAGCTATGGCAGGCCCTCTGTCGATATGCTGGCGCCAAAGGAACGAGCGACTTGTCCGTCTGCTGCAGTTGCCCGCGTTCACCCGTGAGCTGCGGCAAGTCCGATGGCCCGAACCAAGAACTTCAAGCGGGCGTGCGAGAAGTATGATGGCAGGATACATCCGTCGGAGTTCTCGGCGTCTACACCATCACGGTGCGGGCTGCGGAGGGCGCGACGAGAAGATCCTCGCCAACTACTTCCGCGGTGCTCAAGCCCAACGTCGAGATCTTGGCTCATGCACTTGCCGACGGCTCCATCTCTTCGATGGGCGGACTGTGTCATCAGTTTGTTGGCGCCTTCACGGCGACCACAAACCCCATGGCCAGAGAGCGACCTGCATCTGCTCGTCGAATGGAGGAGAGCCTGTGCAAGTACATCTGAGATTCAGCCAGTGCGGCGCAACATCCCAGAGCGTCCACCACGCCATATTATTAAGCGCGTTCCATCGAACGTCGCGTAATCAGAGATGAGGGAGAGATGGCGATGTGCAAGATCAGAGATGTCAGCGAGCTATATGCTCTAGCCGACAAGTGTGCACGGGCTGAGGAGGGGAGGAAGATCCCCGGAGAGACCGCAGGAGTAGAGGGATCTGACAGTTAGGATGCCGCCCCGGCAAGGAAGAACCGGAGGCGGAACAACAGAAAAAGAAAGGCTAAGGATGTGCTAGTTGTCGAGCATTCCGGCGACGGAGGCGGTTCCGACAAGGCCAAAGCTAGTGAGTCCGGCGAGGCTGTGGTAGCCGCCGACAAGCAGGATGGCTCCGGCAAGCAATATTGCAAGATCCACCGCACCAAGGGCCATGACCTCCAAGCCTGCAAGAAAGTTGAGCAGATGGCGGAGCTACAGAAAGCTGAGTACGAGCGTCGCGACAAGGAGAGGGCCCAGGGAGGTGGCAGAGGATCCGGCAAGAAGCTTCCCGCCCGGGGAGGGCGCCACGGCAAAGCCAAGCCGCGACAAGGAGACAGGCCTCCCCGCGGCCGCGACAAAGACGAAGATGAAGATGAGGATGATGAGATGGAGGAAGATGACACTGATGACCAAGAGTTTTAGAAGGCAACAGAGGTGTTGTGCATCGACGGCGGTGCCTCTCTGCACACCTCGCACCGCCAACTCAAGCAATGGGTGCGAGAAGTGAACGCAGCGGAACCGTCCGTCGAGTCGCGCAAGCCCCTGAAGTGGTCCAGCACGCCCATCATCTTCGATGTTGAGGATCACCCGGATCGCATCACTGCGGTCGGGTGCTTGCCGATGTTGGTCTCGCCAACAATCCGCAACCTCAAAGTCACGAAGATGTTGGTTGACGGCGGGGCCGGCCTGAATCTGATCTCTTCCGCAGTGCTCAAGAAACTTCAGATCCCCGACAGCGAGCTCGAAGAGACTGGTACCTTTCAAGGAATAAATCCGGGAAGGAGCAAGCGAAGGGAAGATCCTGCTTGCCGATGACGTTTGGCAGCAAGCTGAACTTCGGAGACGAGAGGGTCACATTTGGCGTCGCTAATTTCCCATTGCCCTACAATGGGATACTCGGCCGACCGCGCTTGCCAAATTCATGGCAGCCTCTCACTCGCCTACTGGCGTGCTCAAGATGCTGGTCCGATAAGTGTCATTTCTGTCCAAGGCAACAAGAAGGATGCACTTATCTGCACCGACAAGATTTACGAAGCATCGGCCGCAGCGAGCGCAAGCCACTTCTTCTTGAAGCTCCCGGGGAAGAAGAAGACCAAGTCCGGCAAGAGCAGCTCGATGCCCTCCGACAGCGCACCTCTTGAGTGCTGCGCTACCGTCGAGGACGCACCATCGAGCTCCACCGCAAGTGCAAGAAGGCAAAGACAGCCGCGAGAGACCAAGAAAGTGGTCGCCAAGGAGGATGGCACCGTGGTACCTTCACCATCGATGCCACGCTTGATCCTAAATAGGAAGCGCGCCGTTGCTTTGCTGGCGAATGTCGATGTGTTTGCATGGCAACCATCGACATCCCGGTGTTCCTGAAGTGATTGAGCACCACCTTGCCGTCTGTCCTCACGCGCGGCCCGTCAAGCAAAGAGTTAGAAAGCAAGCAGTAGAGCGTCAAGAGTTCATAGCAGAAGAAATCAAGAAGTTGGAAGCAGCAGGCTTGGTCCGAGGAGTACTCCATCCGACGTGGTTAGCCAATCCGGTAGTCGTGCGCAAGGCAAACGGGAAGTGGAGGCTTTGTATTGACTTCACTGATGTTAATAAAGCCTCTCCCAAGGATCCATTTCCCTTGCCGCGCATTGACCAGATTGTCGACTCAACAGTAGGATGTGATCTGCTTTCATTCCTTGATGCATACTCAGGATATCATCAAATCTTCATGGCAGAAGAGGATGAAGAGAAAACCGCATTCATTACTCCATGTGGCACGTACTGCATGCCTTTCGGACTAAAGAATGCAGGTTCAACATTTGCAAGAGTAGTCAGTCATGCTTTTGAGCCACAGCTGCACAGAAATGTAGAAGCTTATATGGATGACATAGTGGTCAAGAGCAAGGACAAAGAGACTCTGATCCAAGATTTGGATGAGACTTTTGCAAATCTGCGCAAGGTTAATCTCAAGTTGAACCCTGAGAAGTATGTGTTTGGAGTCCTTTCCGGTAAGCTTCTCGGGTTCTTTGTGTCGCAGAGGGGGATTGAAGCCAATCCCGACAAGATCAAGGCCATTGAGCAAATTGAAGCACCAAAGCACGTCAAGGACGTGCGAAGGCTTGCCGGCTGCGTTGCTGCTCTCGATAGGTTCATTTCAAGTCTGCTGAACAGCATACGCCATTTTCAAAATCTTGAAGAAGGCGGGTCCCATGAAATGGACTCCGGAAGCAGAGGCTGCGCTGCAAGACTTGAAGAAATATTTGTCCTCCACTCCAACACTTGTCGCACCTAGGCCACAAGAGAAGTTGCTGCTATACCTAGCGGCAACCAATCAAGTGGTTAGTGCTGCGTTAGTGGCGGAAAGGGAGGCAGATGATGAGCCAGCAGCCGCAGCAAGCGAGTCCAGCGACAAGCAGGGGGCTTCCCCGGCAAGCTTGGACCTGACAAGTTCTGGCTCCGGCAAGGATGGATCTGTCTGATTGCGGAAGAAAGCGAAGAAGATGGTGCGGCGCCCGGTCTACTTTGTCGCCTCCCTTCTGCAGGGGCTAGAACAAGGTACTCGGTGTGCGAAGTTGCTTTTCGGCCTTCTCATGGCCTCGAGGAAGCTGCGCCATTACTTTCAAGCACATGAGATCACGGTTGTCACTCGCTTTCCGTTGAAGAGGATATTGCGAATCCGTAGCAACAGCGAGGATTGTTGAGTGGGCCTTTGGAATTGTCAACTTGACCTCAAGTTTGAAAGTACTTCAACTATTTAGAGCTGAGCATTGGCAGAATTTATAGCGAGAATGGGCGCCGACGCGGATGAAGAAACTCCGGAGAAGAGCATCCCGTCAAGGAAGCTTGACAAAGAGTGGATCATGTACTTGATGGTGCCTTCTCGTTGCAAAGGCGCCGGTCTTGAACATACTACTTGTCGCCCCACCGGGAGCACCTCAAGTATGTGGTCCAAATGCACTTTCCCAAGGAGCAAGCAACAAACAATCTCGCAGCAGTATGAGGGCTTGCTTGCCTGACTCGAGATAGCAGCGAGAACTTGGGATCAAGAAGCTTATTGTCAGGGGTGACTCGCAGCTTGTCGTCCGTCAAGTTAACAAAGATTATCAGAGTCCGTTGATGGAAGCCTACATCGGTGAAGTGAGAAAGCTAGAAGAGCATTTTGACGGCCTGCAGATGGAACATGTTCCAAGAGCTCAGAATGACGTTGCAGACAGCCTGTCAAAATGTGCCGCACTTAAATTGCCTGTGGAACCAGGGATTTTTGTGCTCAAGTTGACTCAGCCATCCGTCACGCCATCAACTGGACAGAGCAAGAAGATAAAATTGCCTGTTCGCGACCACTTTCCGGCAGAGCTTCCCGAAGCCGCCGCCAAGAAGGTTCCCAGGCTCAACACAGAAAAAGCTAAGGAGCAGTCTACTCCGACAAGCCCCAGGGCTTGTTACGTTGAAGCAGGCACTCCCGACAAGCTGTGTCCCGACACGCTTGCCGAGGAGCATCACGCTCCGGCAGGATCCCTGATCCTTGCCGTAGAAGCGGATGTTCCTGCAGCAGCATTTGCGCCTTTAGTCCTTGTTGTCGAGCCGCAAGCTCCAACATGGGCACAAAGCGGATAGTCCACTTCCTTGAGACGGAGAACTTCCGAGGAGCAAGAAACAAGCGGAGAAAGTAGCCCGGCAATCAAGTATGTACCAGTTTGTCGATGACATCTTGCATGAAGAAGATTCAACGGAGTGAAATTGAAGTGCATCTCCGGGAAGATGGAATGAGCCGTTGGCGAGAGATACATGGAGGCATATGTGGTCACCACATTGGCGCAAGAGCACTTGCCGGCAAGGCTTTCCGGCAAGGCTTCTTCTGGCCGACAGCCCTCCAGGATGCAACTGCACAAGTAACCAAGTGTGAAGCATGCCAGTTCCATTCCAAACAGATTCATCAACCAGCTCAAGCTCTCCAAACAATCCCTTTATCCTGGCCATTTTCGGTCTGGGGGCTCGACATCCTAGGCCCCTTTCCCCGAGCTGTCGGGGGCTTTGAGTACTTGTACGTTGCAATCGACAAGTTCACAAAGTGGCCTGAAGTGGAACCAGGAGGAAGGTGACAAAGACCGGCCACATCAAGTTCTTGGTCGATTGTTTACCGTTTCGAATCCCTAACAGGATCATCACCGACAATGGCACACAATTTACGAGTCGCACCTTCATGCAGTACGTCCAAGATCTTGGTACCAAGATCTGCTTCTCTTCTGTTGCTCACCCGAGAAGCAACGGTCAAGCGGAGAGGGCGAACGCTGAAGTGCTGCGCGGGCTCAAGACCAGAACTTTTGACAGGCTGCACAAGTGCGGAAGAAATTGGATCGGCGATTGCCGGTGGTTCTTTAGTCGATCAGACGACGCCAAATCGAGCCAGCGGCCGACACCTTTTGCTCTTGTCTACGGAGCGCAGGCGTTCTCCCCACGGAACTCGTGATACGGATCACCTCGAGTGCTCGCTCATGATGAGCTTGAGCAAGAATAGCTGCGGCAAGATGATCGCTGCTCCTCGAGGAGGATCGTCTTCATTTCTTGTCTGAGCTGCTCGCTATCGACAAGCTTTTGCCGCTATCATAGCCGCAAAAGTTAATGCCGAAGTTCGGAAAGGCGACCTTGTTCTTGGCGCGTTCAATCCGCCAAGAATTCAAACAAGTTGACGCCGAAGTGGGAAGGCCCTTATCGGGTAAAACGAGTCACTAGGCCCGGCGCTGTCCGCCTTG
This sequence comes from Aegilops speltoides, assembly GCA_021437245.1. Classification (NCBI taxonomy): domain Eukaryota; kingdom Viridiplantae; phylum Streptophyta; class Magnoliopsida; order Poales; family Poaceae; genus Aegilops; species Aegilops speltoides. Next base: position 125,664,543 of record CM038144.1, read on the forward strand.
AGACCGAAGATGGCATTCCGGTGAGCAACTCCTGGAACATAGAGCATCTTCGCAAGTTTTACCCATAAGGCGCGGTTGTCGGGCCCCATTCCGGCAACCAACTTTTGCACAAGCTTTGCTGCTGTTGCATGTAACCCTTTGTACAAAGCCGGGCGCAGCTCCCGTGCGTAAATAAAGTTTATGTGCCTCGCACGTCTTGTCAAATTTAATGCATCTTTTCTTTTTGCATCTATATCTGACACTCTGTGCAGCACTTACCCCCGGTAAGCAATAACGAACCTTAAGGTTCCGTATCATTATTTTCTCTTCTTTCTTCTCAAAAAGAGGATCCCTCCGCCCACAAGTCCTCTGGGGGGAGGAGAAGATAAAGGTGTGGACCAGACGTCGTTCAAAGGAATCTAGCCTTGCCGGGATGCAGACGACAGAGAAGCTAAGTTGCCAAAGTTTGAGCATGGTCAAGTTTTAAATTTTTAAGTTATATTCCTTGAACGTTCGTGCCTTGTATGGAAAACCTGTGCGCGGAGGAATCGACTCGCAGCTAAGTTGCGCCCTTGATTTGTTTTCAAACCTGCTCAATAATACAAGTGAGCTGCAACTAGCCCCGACAAGGTTTCTTGCCGGAGGCAGCACCGCCAATGAACTCTTGATGTTCCGCTTTTCAAAGAAGCGTGCTTATACCGGCAAGTTCCCTCAGAGCATAGGGTAAAAGCATACAAGGGATGTAACAGAGTAAAGGATATAACATAGCAAGCATTGCCCAGAATAAAGTTATAGTACAAGAATGACTTATTGTGGCACTAACTAGATTGTTCTCATAACTGAAATGGCAGTAGCAAGAAAAAGGGAGAAGAAGGGTGGCCTAATCCACGCGCTCGCCATCGACCCTCCTGACCTCATTCACCTTGTCCACAATGGGCGCGACAATGGCCTTGAGTTCTTCAAGAGCAGCACCCGCCGGCAGCTTCTTGGTGACACGGGTGAGGTCGATGCTCGGGTTGCGGAAGAGTATCTTCACCAACACCTTCTCCAAGACCCTGGCGCAGATCGCGCGCGACTCGTCGGCCAGCTTCTTCAGGATCCTTTCCCGGAGCTCCTGGAGAGCCGTCACCACACCCTTGAAGAAAAGCGTGAGCTTGGCGCTGGGTTGGAGATTTTCCTCAGTGGAATATCCAAAGCCCGCCAAGTCAAGCTCCGCCAGCTCCTCGTCGATGGATGCAGCGATGTTGACGAGGCCCTCCATCCAGAGCTCCACCGTGGTCTTGAAGGTGTTCTGGGTCTCGGCGGCCCTCGTCAGCAGCTCCACGTTGCCCTTGAGCTCCTTCCTCAAGTCGTCCTCTCGCTTCTTGGCGGCGTCCACTGTCTCCGCCAAGGTGGCGATTCAGCTCGGATCGGCTTTTCGAGTATTTGGCGGCGTTCAGCTCCTTGACCTTCTCGGCAAGCTGGACTTGCAGCTCGCCATGGGCGCGTGCATCCTTCTCGCGTTCGCGCTGGAGTGCAGCCAGCTCTTTGTTCTTCTTTGTCATGTCCGCCTCCAGCTGCGTCACCTTCACCTCTAGCTCCTTCTTGGAGGCCTCGGCGGCCGCGGCGGCATCCTTTGCCTCCTTGAGTGCCCCGCCAAGTGATTGCTCCTGGACGTCGAGCTCCTCTTCGTGGCTGTCCAAGCTCGCCTTCTTCTGTATTAGCTCACCATCCTGCTTGGACAGCTCCTCGGCGGCGAGCCTCTGCTGCTCTTCGGCTTCAGCCTTCTCCAGGATGAACGCCTTCTTCGCCTCGTCGAGCTGCGCCCTCTCCTCAGCAATGGAACGGAGGGCCTCCTGGTTGCGGCTCTTGAGCTCCTCCACATGTTTTTCAATGTCAACTCCCGCCTGCGCGACAAGCGCTTCCCGGGACTCAAGCTTCGCTTGCCGGGCGCGGTAGAGTGACACCAGCTTTCGGAGCAACTCTTCCTCCTTGGACTCGCTTGGCTTGCTTGCTTGGCTTGTCAACCACCGCCAGACCAGTGAGGCGGCGTAGTTCTCCGTCAAACTCCTCTCCTTCCACCGCGCCACGAGCTCGGCGCCTGGGAAGCTTGATATACACGCCGCCGGCCTTCAAATCACGCTGGCTGGGGCTCCTCGGAGCCAGCGCCGCGCGTCAGCCAGCGGAGGGTCGGCCAGACGATCTGGCGCCTTGCGCTCCGCGTCCTCTGGGTCATCAGTCACGATCGCTGGCCCCTCGCCCGTTCCTGCGCCAAGAGCCAGCAGCTTCCTCGTCGGCCGGGCCCATCGGCTGGCCTCTTCCTCGCCAGCGGCGGCATCTTTGGTGTTGCCACGTGCGCCTTCTCCGCCGATGGCCTCGGTCTCCATCGAGTCGGTGAGAGGGGGATCTGAGGATAGGAAGAAGAAAGAAAAGTCAAGCAAATATCCAAGAAAGAAAATCAAAGAAGAACCCAAGGGAGAATTCCCGACAAGAACGGTTACCTGTGCTTGGCTCTGTGACCATGGGCTCCTCCACCAGAGGTTCACTGGTTCCACCCCTTGCCGGAGACCCCTCCCTTGCCGGGGAGCAATCCCTTGTCGGAGAATCGCCCCTTGGCGGCGTAGTCGAAGCAGACAGCACGGCCTCCGGTTGCTCCTGGTGGGCTTGTTCTGCTCCTATACCAATAAGTCAACAACCAAGATGTTAGCAAAAGAAGGAGCACCCACGTGCGCCCCACAACAGAAAGTGAACCAAACACTTACGCTGGGGGCTGTACTGGGGGCTGCTATGAGGAGAAGGAACCGGGTCCGTCAAGGTGGTCTCGGACGTATCCTCCGCTGTCACGGCAGGATCGTCCTCGATGTCAACCAAAGGGACCCTGGCCCTCTTCACCGCTCTCTCCGCCAAAGTCCTGAAAAAGAACAAGAATCCAGAGAGAAGCAAATTAGATACAAGACGAACAACAACAGGAATCAGAGAAAGACGAGTACAATAAGAAGAAAGCCCTACTCCTCCTCATCCTCCTCCTCTTCATCGTCATCGGAGCTCAGCGCGGAGAGGTCGAACTCCGGTACCCTCTCTGCGCGGTGTGGCGGAGGAGTAGGCTCCCTTCTGCGTTTGCCGGGGGCTGCGGCAGGATCCGACGCGGCGGCCCGGGAAGACCCCGCCTCGGTTGCCGGCACAGCCTGGGACCCTCCCGCGGCAACGGTACTTGCCGCGGTGGAGCGTGTCCCACGGCGCCGCGGCTGCTGGACGGCCTGCTCCTCTGCCATATCTCCAACTCGCCAGAGGCGCCTTCTTGGCTGGAATTGGGGCTGTGCTGAGGGCCCCGCCTGCGGCAAGACGCTCGAGGATGGCTGGCTACTCTCGCCCTCGGCGGGCTCGCTCGTTCCGGCCTCGCGTTCCCCTTCGCCATCTACCTCCCTGGCGAGATCTTCCCGGTCGGCGAGGCTTGCCGCCTCAGCTGCGTTCGCCTCGCCAAATGAAGCCAAACTTCGCCCGGTAGCAAGATTCGCCGCCTCTTGACCTCTGGCGATGTACGCCATCTCGCTGTCAGTGGTGGCACGGGTGAGGAGCTTCTGCTCATCGGAATTGACTGCCACCTCCGACAAGTTGTCGAAGAATTGCTGCACGACCTCGGCGGGCTCTATCAATCGCACTTATCCGTCGAAGTCGCACTCGCATCATTGCACGTATGCGATCGCTACCGAATTGTTGCACAAGGGGATGACGCCCACCGGCAGCTTGAACCACTCTGGATGGTTGGCGTCATGTTTGAACATCTCCCTCAGCATCACGTCAAGTTCCATGACCGTGAAGTTAAAGTTGAGGCCTGGACGCAGCCTCATGATATCCGCCGGGCCGCCAAACAGCCAGGCGGGCCTCCCCTCTTTGCGAGAGGGCGTCGCGACGGCGAAGGAAATCGCGCCACGGACCCCTCTTGTGAGTCCGGCATGCCCGAGCCGGAGGATTCGATGGTGGCGATCTTCACTTTGGCGTCGTCCGTGACAGGCGCTCGATCGCTGCCACGCACCACCCGGGTCTGGCGCAGCCTGGTGAATGGCGGCGGGTTGGCATCACAGATCCAGCACCACTCCGCCCTCCACTCGTCCCACTTGCTGTGGAGCTCGCCCGTCAAGTACACCTCCTTCATGCCCGTCCGGGAGGTCCAGGCGATTCCGCCAGCCAGTGGCTCCCCTTTCTCGGCTCGGGGGGAGAAATAATGGCGAAAAAGAGCGACATTGGGGAGGATGCCAACAAAGTTCTCGCAGAGGTGTGCGAAAACCGCCATTGTCAGAACGGCGTTGGGGGTGAAATCAAGAAGGTGAAACCCGTAGGTGTTCATGATGTCGCAGAGGAAATCGGAAAAAGGTGGGCAGAGCCCGCAATAGAAGAACACATGAAAGAAGTAGTACCCTCTGGGGCACTTCTTCGATTTGGAAGCTTCAGCAGAAAGCACCGGCGTGCGCGGATTTGCCCGCGTCTCGGTGACCAGAAGAGGTAGAACTCTGCCCGCAGCGCCTCCGGGGTGAGCTCGGGGAGGAAAAGCACTTGCTTCTTGCGCATCGCTTCAAGCTCCAGCGCCTCGGCCGACTTCGTAGCCTTCAAAGCCTTCGCAGCCTTCGCAGCCTTCCCGGTCTTCGGAGCCATGGCGGAAGCAGTGGGGGAAGGCGAAGGCGACGGCGGCGACGGCGATGACGGGCGGCGGAGCGCTGCTCTCTTTTCGACTCGAGAAGCGGAGGGGAACGGCGGGGCTTTCGGAGGAAGGAACTGCAAGTGGCAAAGGTGGGGGAACGGCCCTGTTCCCTCTGCTTATAAACAGGGGATGCGAACGTTACGCATTTCCTGGAATTAAGTATTGACCACGTTCTCGCCCACGACGCCGCGATTGACGCATGCCGTTGCGAGAGGGCGCGGTGGATACGGAGTAGGTTTTATGCGTGGACCTGGGCGCGCGTGCCCGTCTGCTGCAGATTGGGCTTGGGCCCGCGCTAACGGCTTGCACTGTATAGCCCCAGCCGGGGCTCTGTCGGTGTACTAAAGTAGGGGTACCTTAGTACCCCGAACTTGTGCACGGGCAGTCGCAGCACCCCGCGGCAAAGCTTGCCGGGCGTCCGCCAAGACCCTCCGTCATTTCCTATTTTTGCCATTCAAGAACAAAGTATTAACTAAGGAGATAAGGCCCCGGCAAGAGGAGCTTGCCGGGAAGGACAAAGACCCCGGCAAGAGGAGCTTGCCGGGAAGGCCAACCGAGGCGCTTCAGAGAACTTGCCGCGACGCCCCGCGCATCTCGGCAAGGCCCGGCGACCGGCAAGCTTGCCGGCGCGACAAGAGAAGAGCCGCGGCGAGGCGCTTGCCGCGGCAAGGTTGCCACTCTACACCCAAGCTCCAGCGCATCCAACGACGTGTCACTCCAGGGCCATCCCAGGGGCACGTGGCGAGGCGCTGTGCAGCCATGCGGTGCGAGGTGGCAAGCAGAGCTGACAAGGAGGCCATCGTGGCGATCGGTGGCGCCCCTAACGGTCGTTTCCTTGCATTGTTGGGGCGACCAGACGGGCATTAAATGCCCTTGTCCCCTACCATCAGAGTTAGGTAGCGGACACTGTTGGACACTGTTGTACCAACCCGCGTTTTTACCTTTCTACCCCTCTTTCTACGCTGCCACCTGCCAGTGACCCCCTTAGACTATAAAAGAGAGGCCCATGCGCACGTAGAAGGGGTTCCGCAGTTGGTTCGGAACTTTTCCACACTTGGGTTCGGGTTCGTTCGACTCACCCAACACCACTACACGCTCGCGCTCTCGAGCAAGAACAAATACAAACACAAAGCAGCAGTAGGAGTTTTATCTCTCCGGAGAGCTCCGAAGCTGGGTAAAAAAAACCCGCGTGCCGTCGCCTCGATCTGCTCTGCGTGCGCCCTCCGCTCCCTTGCCGGACCAGAAGGGGCCCCCTGCCGCGTTAACAACCCGCAGTAACAACCTCGGCAAAAATTCTGGCAGTCCGGATACCAAGGACCACAATGGCAGGTCGCGTTGCAACAAGAACAAACGCCGCGTTAACGGCGATAACACTGAGGATACGGCAGTCAACGCCGGATTCAGAGGCTCCAAACCCGGTCCGCGGAAAAAGCCATTCAAAAGAACTACTCCGGGTCCGTTCAATTTGGACCGAATATCCGACCGCTCTTGCCAGATACACGACACCCCCGAAAAACCTGCTAATCACACCAACAGGGATTGTTGGGTATTCAAGCAGGCAGGCAAGTTAATTGCCAAAAACAATGGCAAGGGGATGCATAGCGATGACGAGGAAGAGACCCGGCCGCCAAACAATAGAGGACAGAAGGGTTTCCCCCACAAGTGCGGACGGTGAACATGATATATGCAACCCACATACCCAGAAGGGAGTGGAAGCGTGCACTCGTGGGGCGTATCTGCTGATGGAGCGATCGCCCCAAAGTTCAATCCATGGTCCTCTTGTCCGATCACTTTTGATCGAAGGACCACCCACCAAAGATCCGCCATGGCGGATTCGCGCGTGGTCCTAGACCCAATCGCCGATGGGTTTCACCTCACTAGAGTCCTCGATGGACGGCGGCAAAGATCTGAACCTGCTTTACGGGATCGATTGCACAAGATGGGCATAGACCCTCAAGTATTAAACCAACAAAGACGACCTTCAAAGGCGTCATACCGGTGTAGAGGCCAATTATGCGAGCTCGCCACCTCGAAGTGGTCTTGGATCCCGGATAACTTCCGGCGAGAGTTAATCTTCGACATAGTTCCGTTCCGCAGCGGCTATCATGCTCGCTTTCGGACGAACCGCGTTGCAAAGTTCAGCGCGTGCCGCTCGCGCATACCTCAAGCTCAAGATGCGGGCCCTCGAGGAGTCATCACGGTCAACGGAAACACGTAACGCTCTCTCCGAGCGGAGGAACACACAAATGCTCTTGCGGCGAAGTCAGAGCAGCCTCTTAAGGCAATTCTTGAGTCCGCCGTTAGCGGCCGGACACGCTAAACGCGCCGAGTAACCTACAACAAGACCACCGCACGTTCCAAGCATCGCCAGAGTAATGCGGCTAACCCCAGCCCCCGCAAAATTGCAAGACCGGTCCTTCGCGTACATCATTACGCTCTGGAGATACCATGGGCATAGGGGGAGGGGCACGACCACAACAGGCCCAGTGTGCAGCTCAACCACACCAGGGGCTCCCAAGTGTGTCATTTCTTTTTTTTCCTTTTTCTTTTTTCTTACCCACAGGACTCCGTTCACCAGAGGCCCTATCCGGCAGTAGACCTGCCGAACTCACGATGCAACAGCCAGGGAAGGAGAAAGGCTACGACGAGTATCTAGGTGGTCTCCGTTACGAGCATTAAATCTGTTTTATACACCATTCCGCAGCCTACCCCTGGAGGGGGACATGTTTAATAGTCCCATCCCTTGCTTACCGCACTATTTGTATCGTTCTGCATTCATGGCAGTATTTCTTGAATAAACAATGCATCGCTTTTTGCTTATAATTGCATTTCTTTCTTATACATATGTTCATTTATGACATGTCGCATCCGTACACTTTGGTACGACTAAATACACCAGGGGCTTAAGTTTCCCACATTATGGTGTGATAAGTCCGAAGACTTTCACAAGTGCGGCACCCCGAACTTATAGCATTATATGCATCGGCTCCGAATCATGTCTTGGGTCAATAATTGGGTTCGCCCGGCTCCCATGTTTTGGTACCTTACGTTCCGTTGTATCGGCTAAGGTAGCGATGGGAGAACCATCGCGATTGCGCCCAGCTTGAGCTGGGCGCGCGCTTTAGTGGAGAAAGCTAAAATTGACCGTCATGATAAGGCGAGAGCTGGTCGCTGTTCGAGAGGTTTTTTCGAGTCCCTAAAGACTTATGCCGCTTAGAGCAAGGAACCGGCTTTGTCCGGCCCAGGCGTGGATAGTGCCCCGAACTCGGTCTTCCGAACACTAGGGGCTTCGCCGAAATTTAAAATTATAGAATTCTATGGCCAAGTGAGAGTGTTCAAGCATTATAAGTCCGGTTGCCTTGTTACGTTGTGTTGGCGCCTCCTAGATGGACCCAAAATGGGAACAAGAGCGCTCAAGTTTATCCCAACACCCCAAAGACTCGTGGCATGGGGGTGAAGCCGACGACTTGCCATCTCTCAGATTTTATAAACGGCCGCACAGAAGGTAATATTTAAATTAACAAGTGTTGCTTAGCGCATATGAACAAAGTTTTCAGTGCATAGGATAACAAAATGCGAGTCTACTCAAATATTACATCTTTGGAGCACTCACCCGCAATCATGCGGGCACCCTTCAGGACACTCTTATAATACATCTCGGGCGTGCGATACTCCTTGCCCGTCGATGGCGCGTCCGTCACAAGCTTCTCAGCGTCCATCCTGCCCCAGTGCACCTTGACACGGGCAAGGGCCCGACGGGCACCTTCAATGCAGGCGGAGTGCTTGACGACTTCAACCCAGGGACACGCATCCACCAGCCGCCACACCAGGCCGAAGTAGCTCCCAGGCATGGCCTCCTTGGGCCACAGCCGAACTATGAGGCCTTCATGGCATGTTCGGCCACCTTGTGGAGCTCGACCAACTGCTTCAGCTGGTCGCTAAGGGGCACCGGATGTCTGGCCTCGGCATACTGAGACCAGAAGACCTTCTCCGTCGAGCTCCCCTCCTCGGCCCGGTAGAAAGCGGCAGCATCAGACACGTTGTGGGGCAGATCTGTGAATGCTCCTGGAGAGCTACGAATTCGGGTAAGTAATAGGTAATTCACATTCACATGCTTGCTTTGCATGAAAAACGCCTTACCCGCCGCTATCTTCTTCAACGCCTCGATTTCCTAGAGGGCCTTGTGGGCTTCGGCCTTAGCGGCTTTGGCACTCTCAAGAGCCGATGCAAGCTCGGACTCTCGAGTCTTTGAGTCGCGCTCCAAACTCTCATGTTTTTCCACGAGAGCCTGGAGCTCTTGCTGCACCTCCGCCACCCGCGCCTCCTGCTTCTCTCGCTCGGCTCGCTCTGCGGCCGCATTGCGTTCGGCCGCGGACACCGCCTCCTTCAGGGTCGCCACCTCGTTCGTGGCTCCTGGAGTACCCACGTTATCCTTGTTATTTCTCTTGCAACCAAATCCTTTTCTGTAAGGTACAACTTTAATACGGTGTTACTCACCTTCCTTGTCCTCAAGCTGCTTCTTGGCACGGCCGAGCTCGCTCTCGGACTGCTCGAGGCTCTGCTTCAAAGCATTGACCTCCGCAGTCAATGCGGCAGAGGTTAGCAGCACAACCTGCAATCCCATATTGACATATTTTTTAGACTCCTGCGTATATCTTTTTAGATCCTCAGTCCGGCTTTTCTTTCCGAACACCGAACCGAGCATCAGGGGCTACTGTCTATGCGGTATTATATTACGCATCTTAAAATTCTTACCTCAAAGCCTGTTAGAAGGATCTTTGCGCAGGCCTTGGTCAGCCCGCTCTTGGCGAGCTGAACCTTTCAATCACCGCACTCATGACGGTCACGGTGTTCTTCTTCGATGGAAGCGCCGTTGAGCACCTCCAGCAAGTTATCCGCGCCTCGGTTGGGCGAGAGGCCGCCCGGTGTCACGATCTTGCCCTTCTTACGAAGGGCCCGCGGACTCGGAACCACTGCAGGTTTGGTGCGGAGTCCGTGCAAAGTCCGGAGGTTGCCTGCGGCACCTGGGGCCTCCTCCTCTGGTGGGTCCTTCCGGGATCCCACCTCGAAGTCGTCAGCGTCACGGGGGGTGGAGGCGGTCGGAAGAGAATCCATATCCGACGTGCCCAAGGACCCGCTCGACGATGCGGGAAGATCATCCTTGGGCGGACTACACGGTTGTATGCGGCATTAGAAAGACACCATGTGACAAAAAGGAAAATTATAAATCATCTAGGAGTCCGGATACTTACGATCTCGCCAGGGGCTTGGCCCTTGAGGGCCACTCCTCATTGCCATCGCCAACGTTGGCGGAACAGTCCGGGGGAAGGGTCCTTCCCTTCTTGGACCCTTCGGCCTCCTCCGTTGGGGAGGCCTTCCTCTTCTTCTCTCCCCCCGCTGGGGGAGAGGCCTCCTTCTTCTCCTCCTCGTCCTCATGGGAGGAGTCCGCCTCGGAGTCATCGGACGATGAGTCCGATACCACCTGACGCCGGGAACTCCTTCGGGTTCCCGTGGCCTTCTTCTTGGCCTTCTTATCCGGCACTACGTAAAGCGCCGGGACCAACAGCCCTGTCAAACGGGCATCAGCTGGGTCCTCTGGAAGGGGAGCCGGATAGTTAACCCGTCCGGATGTCGCCTGCCAGGCCTGTTAAAGGTATTGGGAGTTTAGATCCCGCATAAAGTCAAAACATGAAAAGCAAGTGTCCCATAAAGGATAACATGGCTTACCTCGCCACCGGACTGCGAGCTGAATCCGCGATCTTCGGTAGCGGATGCGGGAGCTTCGGCGCCCTTGAACAGCACCCTCCGGGCAGCCGTGCGTGAGTGTCAAGAGCCCGCTCAAGGACCGTGCTGTGCGGATCAAACTCCACAAATTGAAGTCCCGTTGCTGGCAGGGGAGAATCCGGTGGATGAGCATGACCTGGATTACGTTGACAAGCTTGAGCTTCTTGTTCACCAGGGTTTGGAGACAGGACCGGTCAGCTCTTCTGAACTACCCCATAGCAGGCCCTTCTCTTTCCAGGAGGTGAGCTGCAGGGGGATGCCAGATCTGAATTTGGGGGCCGCTGCCCATTTAGGGTCACGCGGCTCGGTGATGTAGAACCACCCCGATTGCCACCCTTTGATGGATTCCATGAAGGCACCCTCGAGCCAAGTGACGGTGGGCATTTTTCCCACCATGGCGCCTCCGCACTCCGCTTGGCTGCCCTTCACAACCTTCGGCTTGACATTGAAGGTCTTTAGCCACAAGCCGAAGTGGGGCTGGATGCAGAGGTAGGCCTCACACACAACGATAAACGCCGAGATATTGAGGATAAAATTTGGGGCCAGGTCGTGGAAATCCAGGCCGTAGTAGAACATGAGCCCCCGGACAAAGGGGTGGAGTGGAAAGCCCAGTCCATGGAGGAAATGGGGAAGGAATACCACCCTCTCATGGGGCCCGGGGGTGGGGATGAGCTGCCCCTCGTCGGGGAGCCGGTGCGCGATGTCGCTGGACAGATATCCGGCGCCGCACAGCTTCTTGGTGTGCCCCTCCGTAACGGAGGAGGCCATCCACTTGCCTCCCGCTCCGGACATGGCTGGAGAAGGTCGAGGTGAGATGTGCGGACTTGGGCGCTGGAGCTCGAGTGCGCAGAGATGGATAAGCAAAGGAGGAAGAAGGCGTAGGTAAAACGGTGGATCCTTATCCCCTTATATATGGGAGGATGAAACTATGCGTCCCTACTGGCCTGGTAAAACTCGCTTATCTCCCAAGCGCCGCAATCAATGGCGTGGTTGGGTTACCCACGTTCGTATTGATGGGAATCCCGGAATAAGGGGAACACGATCTCTGCTTCGACAAGACCTGCCAAGGAAACCACTTCGCTAAACGCACTGAGGTGGTATAATAAAAATGATTCGAGTAAAGGTTTGGTTGTGGTGTGACATCACGCCACAAAATACGTCAGTAGATTGAACTTGTGTAAATATTATTCTCTCTACGGTGGTATGTGGAATTTATTTTTGCAGAGCCGGACACTATCTTGGTGTTCACAATCTTCCATAAATTATTCGGAGGAGGAACCCGCCTTGCAATGCCGAAGACAATATGCGCGCCGGACTCGTCGTCATTGAAGCCTGGTTCAGGGGCTACCGAGGGAGTCCTGGACTAGGGGGTGTCCGGATAGCCGAACTATCATCATCGGCCGGACTCCAAGATTATGAAGCTACAAGATTGAAGACTTCGTCCCGTGTCCGGATGGGACTTTCCTTGGCGTGGAAGGCAAGCTTGGCGATCCGGATATGTAGATCTCCTACCATTGTAACCGACTCTGTGTAACCCTAGCCCTCTCCGGTGTCTATATAAACCGGAGGGTTTTAGTCCGTAGGACACAACAACAATAACAACCATCATACCATAGGCTAGCTTCTAGGGTTTAGCCTCCTTGATCTCGTGGTACATCCACTCTTGTACTACCCATATCATCAATATCAATCAAGCAGGAGTAGGGTTTTACCTCCATCGAGAGGGCCCGAACCTGGGTAAAAACATCGTGTTCCTTGTCTCCTGTTACCATCCGCCTAGACGCACAGTTCGGGACCCACTACCCGAGATCCGCCGGTTTTGACACCGACAGATACCCTAGAGCTTGTGCCTCTCAGGCGCTTGGGCGCCCTAGATGGTTGGTGGTGTCACGGAGCTCAATCATTGTGGTGTAAAGATTCGAACAAGCGTCGAGGTCTCCAATTTGGCTGTGGAGATTACCCCAACCAAATTGTACGGGTTCGGTGACCGCCCCCAAGGGTTGTCATTTGTACAGGTTCGGTGACCGCCCTCAAGGGTCCCTTAGTGGAATCATGGCATCTTGCATTGTGCAAAGGCGTGAGGAGTTTGAAGTGGCCTAGTGGCGTTTTAGGGAGCATTATGCTTCCTGGCCGCTTCAAACAGAGATTAGCACCCGCAAGGGTGTGAACTTCGGGATACATCATCGTCTCCGCGTGCTTCAGTTATCTCTTACCCGAGCCCTTTAGTTGTGCATTTTTTGTGATAGCCATAGTGTTTCATGTTATATATCTTGATATCACTTAGTTGTTTATCTTGCTTAGCATAATTTGTTGGTGCACTAAGTTGAGCCTAGATTATTTAGGTTTCATGATTGACAAATAACGCTAGTTTTATGCTACATTTGTTCAAGCCTAAACCGTAATTATTTTAAAGCTCCTATTCACCCCTCCTCTAGGCGACATCCTCGATCTTTCACTATGGACGACACGTAATAAAATGGTGATTGAGCGGGTCTTCCCGCGGCAGGCATCTGACTCATTCTTTAAATTCCTTACTATTTTGCAGCACTAGCACCCGCTCTCTAGGCAGCATGACTGCGATCGATTGAGCTCATGTTGGATGCGCTTCTGGCTACAGCGCGTCGACTATTGCCTTCGTAGGCATGCATGTCGGGAGCCACTAGGTGGCTTTTTCTTATTTATCTTGTGTTTTTTGGGCATGATTGTGTTGTTGTCCCAGTTGTCGTTTATGATTTGGAGTTTGGATGTTGTTTGTATGGTTCATTGCTTCATTCATAAAGCGGGGCAAAAGCCTATTTCGAAAAGTCTTACCTCGTGTATTTCTCCTTCTTGTGTCTAAAATTTCTTCATTTTTCATGTCTGGTATACAAATGATCGTGTTCGTGTTGGAGTATTCTTGTGTTTTAGATGCTTATAGGAATTTCAGTTACATGGCATCTCAATTCCTTTCTTTTTCATGTTCCTATGTTTGTTCCAAAAGATTATGTTCCCACTCTCAGACACCATACTCGCCATTGTTGAGGTAACCAACAAATCAATAAAATGAATGCTTATGGCGTTAGTCATGACCCACATCGACCAATAGGTTGTTCTCTTGATCAAAGAGTTGCTAGGCTCGTGCTACGACGACACTCAATGCTGAGCGGTAGATTGTTGCTCATCATAGCAAAGCACATGTTGTGACATGGGAGGGTCTTAGATTAGGGGGTATGTCTTTTTTCTTGTTGCAACATGCATGCATGTTCCCTTCTCTAGTAATAACAAAATGAATGTCTTGCTAAAATGTAAGAAATTCATGTGGACTGCTCCCCCCCCCCTCGAGGGGGGCAACTTCAATAGAAGCTGGGCCAAAGGTGCAAAATTAGGAAATACAATCTTGGGCCATCGGATCAGCAGTGGATGGTAAAGATTTGGTGGAGGGATATCATGTCACTTAAATTCATATTTTATGAACCCCCTACAAAAATTAGATAGAAAGCAAAACTTCTGCAATAACCACCTCAATTATCTCACATCCCTCCAATTCCTTCAGTACAATGACCATTTATAGATCAGCACGACAATGATGTCACATATCTTCTTAGTTTAATAAAAATGTTGCAAATATCTATTTCATGAAATCTATGTATATTTCAGTACATTAGTGACCATTATTATATCACTAATTATCCAATGGAACTGAATACACTTGTCACTAAAAAGCATCTCAATATCTATCACAGCTATATGAGCACGTGGAGAAAATTAAGTCACCCCTACAAGTCAAACTGGACCATCCCATATGCATATCAAGTGATACATAGGAGTACATGACTAACAAGACCCGCTCATAGGAATTGCAATTAAAACATGCATCAACTTGATGGTACATGACAGAAAGGCTCTTGACTTTCCCTCTGGTTCTACTGCTTCTTGCTCATAGAGCTTCATGTGTTGGGAGATCACACCAAACACACGATTGTGGGGAGAAATTCTCACAATTGTAAGGAAGGTAAGCCTTTGCTAAATGATTCTCCTCTCCATCTGTAGTTTGATGCTTCCGATGGTCAGAGCATCATCCATCTACAAATACAATGTCACAACCCTAGTTATGGTATGCACTAGGATGGCCATTCCATGTTGCATCATCTTTAAGCTTCATATAAATTTCACCCACAAAAAAAGCTTCATTTAAATTTGAAATGGGGATGATCTAATCTCTAGCACTAAATCAATTCAACTAGATTCAATTTCAAATCTTTTCAATGAACCCAAAATGCCTTCAAAAATGTACATCATCTCTGGAATAAGGTGACAACTTCTACCAAATTAAGTGCACATTTTTAAAGGACATAATTGGGCTTTGAACTACCCACTAAATATATGAATTGGAGCTATAAATAGCTATAAATACCTTTATAGTTACAATAATTCTGAAACATTTTGTGGAGATCTGGGATAATCCATTTAGCCTCCACAATAAATTTTAGAAGCAAAAAATTAATTGGTTAGCAAACCAAATTCAAAAAACTGCAAAGAAAAAAATAGAAAATGAAAAGAATAAAAAACACAGACACACATACACACACACACAAAGAGAGAGAGAGAGAGAGAGAGAGAACAAACTTATTTGGTATGCTATTGTAATGGACAAGCCCACCAAGGGCAGGGCCGTCTTCAACCTCGTGCTAGTAGACACGAGGGCACGTGCCCGACACGCGCGTGCCCACAACTCGCCACCTCCTGCTTATCGCTGACCGCCTAGACACATGGATGAGACTGCACGACCATCTGGATCGGGCTGACCACCTCGCTCACTCTTCCCTTGCCTCTCTCTCTCACTCTTCACACATGGTCGAAGCAACCATGGTCGCACCGTCGGCATAGCCATATCCACCATCGTCCCCTCACCTCGCCACCATCTCAAGAAGCGTGCGACGCTCTCTTACTCTCCACCGCCCCATCGTAGCTCGGACGCCCTGCAATGCCGCCACAATCATTTTCTTCTTCCTCGGGCACCAAAGGTCACCGCAGTCCGTGCTTCCCCAAGGCCGCTGAGCATCTCGTTGGACTCGCTGGCAGCCTCTCTGTTTCCCATCTCTCCCCTCTATCATTTGCATCCTCTAGCTAGCTTAACCACTGGACTCGAGAGCTTGCTGCCGCTAGTCATGATGTCGGTGTGCCTAGAGTACACCCACGTCACATTTGAGTGTGTCACCATGCTTAGCGCACCTCTAGTAGCACATAGCTACCACCAGCTCCTCCTCACGTCCACCACAACGTCGAACCATAGTAGTCCGAGCTCCGGCCACTGCAAACCTCAACGTCGGCAGCGATTCCGGCCACCATAGTTGTTGCTACATACACCACTTGACGCGGTAAATCATGGGCTTCACGTAGAGCCCCTCCATTGTCCATTTGGTCGCTGGAGGGCGATCTTCGAGCACCGCCGCCATCTCTGCACCTTGCCGGTGGCCTAACTCCACTAAACCCTAGTTAAGGTTAACCTAATGACTCCCCTGAGTCACTGACATGTGGGCCCACCCCTACTAACATTTTAGTTAGTATTAAATTAATGACACATGGGTCCCACTGGTTAGATTTGACAGTTTTGACCCTGCTGACAAAGGTTGATGTCATATTTGCTTTTTTTGGTTTTTAATAACTCAGAAATGATTTTATGTCGGGAAACATAGTAGAAAAAAAATCCACGCCTACGATCACCCAAGATCAATATGAAGATGCATAACGGGTTGGGATCACGATCCTTATCTTCACAGAGTTTGAAAGATTGAGAAGAGGGGTCTATAGGAGGGTGATTAGACTCTTAACAATCAAAAGTGACAGTTTTTACAATTCTTCAAGTTAAGGTTGAGTTTAGCACATTTTAAAAAGCTCACAATACATTTCATACAAGATGACAAGAGTATGGGCAGCGGAAAGAGTAAAGCATGCAATTGCAAGAATGTAAAGGGAATGGGAGATGGAGTGTGCAAACGCAATGGAGACTCGGAGATTTTTGACGTGGTTCTGATAGGTGGTGCTATCATACATCCACGTTGATGGAGACTTCAACGCATGAAAGGTAACGGCTGCGCGAGTCCACGGAGGGCTCCACCCACGATGGGTCCACAAAGAAGCAACCTTGTCTATTCCACCATGGCCATCATCCATGAAGGACTTGCCTCACTCGGGTAGATATTCAAGAAGTAGGCGATCTCCTTTCCCTTACAAACTTCTTCGTTCAACTCCACATCATGTCGGAAGCTCCCAAGCGACACCTAACCAATCTAGGATACACCACTCTCCAAAAGGTAATAGACGGTGTATTGATGATGAACTTCTTGCTCTTATGCTTCAAATGATAGTCTCCCCAACACTCAACTCTCTCTCTCCCAGATTTGGCTATGGTGGAAGAAGGATTTGAGTGGAAAGCAACTTGGGGAAGGCTAGAAATCAAGGTTCAAGTGGTAGGGATGGAATCTCTTGATCTCAACACATGAGTATGTGGTTCTCTCTCAGAAAATGAGTAGTGGAAGTGTAGGCACTTTCTGATGGCTCTCTTACTAAGTAAGATGGGGTGGAGGGCTATATATAGCATCCACACAAAATCTAGCCATTACACACTTTTGACCCAACTCGATGGCACTGATCAGAAGTCTCGGTGGCACCGAGCTGTGTAAATATGAACGGTAGGAATCTCGGCGGGACCGACTGGAACAACTCGGGTAAACCGATGTGCAATGGTTAGGGCAAGCCTAGTTTTGGTGGCACCGATTGCATCAACTCGGTAGGACCAAAGCGAAGCAATAGGGCAACATAAAGGTTGGCACGCCGACTCGGTGGGACCAATTGCAAATCTCACTGAGACCAAAATAATTGCTACAAGTTACAGAAGGTTTGCCAAGCATCTCGATCGGGTCAATTGCAAATCTCGGTGAGACCAAAATATTTGCAACTGGTTATGGAAGGTTGGGCAGGCAAAACTGGTGGGACCGAGAACCATATTGGTGGATCTGATTTGTTAGGGTTTGGCTATGGCTATGTCCAGATGAACTAGGTGGCTCCCGATATGGAAATTTTGGTGGTGCCGAGTTGGAACGTAGGGTTTGGACAGATTTGGATAGAGAAAGTGGTTGAGGGTTTTGAAGAAATATCACTAAGCACTTGAGCAAATAGATCATTAAGCAACACCTCATCTCCTTTTAATAGTATAGCAAACATGCCCGTGCGTTGCAATGGGAGATAAAAAATTTAGAAAAAAAATTATGCGTTAGTCTAATAAGTTGGACTTAATACCACGACATATGAGCTTCCTCTATTTTAAACACGGAGGCTCACCATGTTGCCACTTATCTTTTCTCTCACCCTTGCTAATGATGGTCGTGATGTCCACGTCATCATAATGCATTTGACGTGGTAAATCCCAAGGCTATGAGCTTGCCACTTCACGCCACACTTGTCATTATGTCGCGCAAGGGAATGTTTAAAACTTAAATTTTTCTATCTCATCAACCACAAACTACTAACAATGCTTAGACATATAAAGAGTTTTCAAAAACTAATCAAATCCTATACATAAAAGACTTTTGAATCGGCGAATAGTTTAGCAAATTGAAAAAGCTCTTTTTTGAAATTTTGGATTTAACGTTCGTTTTGTTTATGAGCATTTTTTGAAATGCATGACTAGTTTTTGAATACTTCAACATTTTTTGACTCGACATTTTTTAATCGATGATTTTTAAAAATATTGGAGAACTAGTTTTAAAATTTGTGATTTTTTTGAACTTTTGTGAATTTGTAATTTTTTTGAACTTTTGTTAACAAGCTCTAAAATTTCATGGATTTTTTTCAGATACACGAATGTGTTTCGAATACATAGTTATTTTTAAAAATCATGAACATGATACTATTTCTGACCACTTTTAAAATCATGATTTTTATAATTTGTGAACAGTATGTAAAATCACCGACACTTTTCGAATCCGAGAAAATTTGATGATTTTCCATTTTTGAATGCACAAACATTTTATGATTTCTTTAACAATTTTTTGAAACTCATAACTTTTAAATTTGGAATATCTCGAATGAGAAACATATGGAAGATCCCGAATTTTCCATTTTTGAATTCTCAAACATTTTATTTTCTGAAACGGAAATAAAATGAGAAAAGAAAAAGGAGAAAAATGAAATTAAAAAAAGATATGTGAAGCCACGCACATGGGCCGGCCCATTAATATAGTGAACGTTTGTGAGAAAAGGAAGGGAAAAAGTGTGAAAGGTGGGAATCGAACCCTGGTCTCCAGGGAAGAAAAGCAATGAGTTAGCCACTAGAGCACTCGTGCATCTGTGTTTAATAAGGGAGTCATACCTTTAAAGAACTCCAGGATGGAGGTGACTTTTGAAAAAAAACAAATCGTTTTCTTTACTTATGGGTGGCATAGTGGGTAATTTCTAGCAACTTCGGGGGTATTTTTTTGACGGACGACAGAAACCCAATTCTCTTTATTATTAGGTAGAGATTGGCTTTCTTATGGACTCAATGTGATCTTGTATCATTTAACGAAAAATGTAGAGTCCTGAGCTTTTGCCAATCCATCTCCTTAGCATTTTGAAGGGGAGGTCCACATCCTCTTGTCCTTGCCATGCCACTGTTGAACTTGTCTGATATATACTAGATAAAACTATTAGTCCAACAAAAGATATGTTGACATTAATTACGAAAACCACCAAGGGAGCACTTCTGCTTTCAGAGTTGCAGCAGAAGAAGAACGTCTCGGTGTAGATCATACTTGGAGTCCCTCAAACCGTCTATGAACAATCCCTCGTACCACCCACGAACAGTCCCTCAATCTGAAGACCGAAAGCACGGCCTCTCTACTTGGTTGCAAGCATCCAGCCTTCACGATCCGGTAGCGCTTCGCCATCTAGAGCTAATCATCATCGGAGAATTAGGGGGAGGAGATTAGAACCACAGTGGGCTTCTAATTATTATGATTTAAGAGGATTGGCCTAGCTCTAATTAGTCAACTAGGACCAACTAGAACTAGAACTCTAACTAGAAGAACTAGAGGAGGCTCCTAACCTTGTATGAAAATAGAGCAAAAAACCCTAGCATATATAGGTTGGAGGAAGAGGAGAGGGCAACCACCAAAGGGGGGAAGTCCCCCTTTGAGGCGCTACCCAAAGGGGGGTTAGACTCCTCCCCTAGTCCAATCCCCCCCCCCACACACACACACAAGGAAAGGGGGCGCCACTTCCTTATGGGCCTTTGTGGCCCATAACTCCCTCCACCTCTTGTCCTTTTAAGACCCATTGATATTTAAATTAAATAAAATGTTGTAAATACCTCTAGACCATTATATATACTATATTTTAACATCTCCAGAAACATTTTCCACCTATATATAACTTATCGGTAATACCCGGTATTACCCGAAACCCTTCCAGTGACCCCGAATCGCTTTCGGATCCTCGTGGAACTGTTCGAAATATTCATGAAACAATTACAAAAATATATTCTCATGACTCCCGTCCTACTTACACTTAGCAGATCATGATTTCCTTAAGCTTGAGACCCCGTAGGTTCTGTAACTCATAGACATGAACGAAACCGTTCGTTCAATGATCGAAGCGGGACCGTAGACGTCTGTATTGGTACCTATGAGTACACAGATGATATTAGAGTGAAACTTAGGTTATCATGTGATGTTCCCTTTGCTTCACGATACTTCACAAAACCTCGGGATGCATCGGTTTCCTCCCGAGTCATCACTATGCTCGCTATACCGGAATCCTCGTTGCCGGTTTTGTTCTTCTTTCTCGTTATTGTGTTTCGGCAACCCTGTGACGAAGTCACTTGTGTCTGGCCAGACGATTATCGATGCCATCACACCAAGAGGGCCTTAAGAATATATCTCCATCGTCAGAGGAGCAAATCCCACTCTCGAGCTATCTAGCTACGTGTCAAACTTTCCGATGAACCTGTAAGTTGCCGTTATGATCACCGTGTTACAGGTGACATTTGAGCAACCCCAAAGCCCACCGTATGGTAAGAAGTGAACACGATATTCTCATGGTCTAAGGAGCAATTTCACATGTTAATACTCTATGTTATATATTAACTCAATTCATAACAAACAAAATTGTGTCGATTCAATATGATCATTCTTCTAACATCATAATCTCAATGTTGTTTTAGGATAATCATTACACTTAACGATATCCTAAGATCCGGAAAACATGATCAACAACAACACTTTAGCTAGTCCTAGAGGCAAGACTAGGAATATTTTATTTAACCGTTCATCATTTCACGCGTGCATATGAGTTTCCACTTAATTGCATATTCCAGGATCATAGCAGTTATAGCATGAATTATAAAATTTAATTATGAATATGGAAATATAATAATACAAATATTATTGTCTCGAGGGCGTATTTCCAACAGTCTCCCACTTTCACTAGAGTCAATAATCTAACTGCATGCTTTTCTAACACATATGGCCATGTGGTGACGTTGTTCATTGTTTGCTAGTGGTAAAGACTTCGTCACTTGGTTTGCTACTCTTTAAACCATAATATTATTTGTGTCAGTAATATCTGGTTTTGTGTAATTCTATTGTTACGTTAATGGTAGCACTATTGAAAGAACATGCGGTGCCCCCATGTTTGGTTTTGGTAATTGATGACAATCTCTATGGACTAATGGTTGCCTTGAGTTACATTTGAAGGGTTTGTCCATAGGCTTTTCTTGGAGTCCATTTGTTGGTTTCAAGGAGAGTTTGTGATGACCACCGTGCTATTAAGGAATTATCCAAAGATTGGTCATGTGAGTGTTGAGCCTATTGCAAGCATGTCTTGAAGAAGAAGATTGTGTGATCATTCATGTCCATCTTCAAGACATCATCCAAATGAAGAGTGTTGGAAAGATTCAACACACAAAGCGCATAAGATGTCTTGAGGATCAAGTGATCCCATGGTATAGTAAGCATTGTTCATTACGCTTTGTGTGCTAACCCATGGTCTTCGTGAGAGTTCTTTGTGGGGTTAGATTGCGGTGTGCAAGTTCAAGTGATGCATCACGAAGAGATCAAGTGCTTGAAGCTTGCCGTCCATTGTGGTGACAATGGACTTGTGAAGATAATGGAAGAGTGTCTCACCCATAGTGGAGTATGGGGGAGCAATCAACTAGTCTTCATCGAGCCAACGCAATCAAGAAAGGTGGTCCATCTTGAGGAGGAGTAGATCGTCATCATCTAGCTCAAGTGGACTTTGTGCAAGGCAAAGGTTTGCCCTTGATAGGTTTTTTATTTTACCGGTCTCATGGTAGTTGTGGGAGACCGGGTTATAGGATCGATTGCCGTACTATCAAGGGGGGCTCTCGATGAGTTGCTTGATCGTATCGTTCGTAGAGAGCTCAAACCATTGCATCCTTGCATCATCCTTATTGGTTCTTGTTTGGTTCTTCTCCTTGTGAGATTTGGAGCTTTTGGTCATTTTCATGACAAACTCGAGTTCATTGAAAACGGAGTTTACATGCATCTTCTATGATGTTTTCGATGTTGGAGGCTCTGCCGGTTCTTCTCTATTGGAGGTTTCTCTCCTCTCTTGTTAGGCATACCTCCCCTATTTTGATGCTACTCGTCTTCCTCTATCCAACAAGCTTGAGTTTGCTCAATTCGGAGCTCATTTGCACAAGTTATGGCAGTTCTGGTTTTAGTGTTTCCCTCTGTTGTCTTCTTTGCAAAATGAAGGACTCCTAGTGTTGCTGATTTGGGGCATGCGGTAGTCTTGCTCTCGGGCGGTAGTACCGCATGAGCCCTCTGATAATACCGCTCTGTGGGAAGCGGTAGTACCGTGGCCTCCGCCAGCGCAGCTGCCAGTGGTAGTAGGGGCGGATGTAATTTTTACATCCAGCGCCCTCTGTGATAATCTGCATGCGCCGCGCCGTAGTACCGTGGGCTCTGCCAGCTTAGCAAGATGGCGGAAGTAGGGCGGATGTAATTTTTACATCCAGCGCCCTCTGTGATAATACCGCTCTTCATGTCAGGTAGTACCGTGCGGAGTTTTGCAGGTCCTCCTCGGTGGAAGTAGGGACGGAAGTAATTTTTTACGTCCGTGCCTTCTCTGCGCCTAGTGTTGCCTGCCTTACGGTAGTACCGTAGGGGCGCGCGGTAGTACCGCTCCGGCGGTTCTATCGCTCGTTGCCCTGTGCAATAGGCCTTCATCTGGCTAGAGCTGCACATGCGGTAGTACCGCAACCTGCAGCGGTAGTACCGCGGCCAACCGCGGTAGTACCGCAGCTCCCTGTGGTAGTACCGCGCCGTGCGGGCTGAGTGAGGGGATAACGGTTGGATTTTCTCCCCTCCTATAAAAGGGGGTCTTCTTCCCCTTTGGGACTTTACCCTTTGAGCTCGTTCTTGCCCCCATTGTTGACCTTCTCCGAGCTTGCTAACTCTCAATCCCTCCATGGATTCTTGCTAGTTTTTGAGGGAAAAGAGAGAGGAGATCTAGATCCACATTTCCACCAATCACTTTCTCCTCTATGTGAGGGGAACCCCTTGGATTTTGATCTTGGAGTTCTTGGTGTTCTCCTTCTTGTTCTTCCTCTCATTTTCCTCCCTAGCATTAGTTGCTTCGGTGGGATTTGAGAGAGAAGGACTTGGGCACTCCGTGTGCCCTTGCCATTGCATTTGGTGCATTGGTTTGAGTTCTCCACAGTGATACGTGGAAGTGAAGGTTGAGAAGCTTATTACTCTTGGGTGCTTGGTGCCCTTGAGCTTGTTTATCTTGGGTGCTTGGGCCCCTAGTCGGTTGGTGGTGTTAGAGCTCAATCATTGTGGTGTAAAGCTCCGCACAGCGTCGGGTCTCAATTAGGTTGTGGAGATCGCCCGAGCATTTTGACGGTGCAGTTACCGCCCCAAGGGTTGCGAAGTGTCTGGGTTGGTGACCGCCCCAAGGGTCGCCATTTATGCGGGTTCGGTGACCGCCCTCAAGGGTCCCTTAGTGGAATCACGGCATCTTGCATTGTCTTGGGCGTGAGGAGATCACAGTGGCCCTAGTGGCTTCTTGGGGAGCATTGTGCCTCCACACCGCTCCAAGCGGAGATTAGCATCCGCAAGGGTGTGAACCGGGATACATCATCGTCTCCTTGTGCCTCGGTTATCTCTTACCGAGCCCTTTACTTATGCACTTTACTTTGTGATAGCCATATTGTTCTTTGTCATATATCTTGCTATCACATTGTTGCTTATCTTGCTTAGCATAAGTTGTTGGTGCACATAGGTGAGCCTAGTTGTTGTAGGTTTTGTGCTTGACAAATTAACCGCTAGGTTTATTCCGCATTTGTTTGAGCCTCTACCGTAATTATTTTAAAACGCCTATTCACCCCCCCCCTCTAGGCGACATCCACGATCTTTCAACTATGTCTCCATATGGTTTATTATATAGTAATTGTTGGAGATATTATTGTTAGGTATGACCCGCCCAGGAGGGGCCGGGTTATACCTATGGCGATTCATCATATGGAGCCCACAAGAATATCAAAGATGGCGGTTCAAGATAAGGGCCCAAGGCCCAAGGGCGACTTAAGGCCCATAGAATAAACCGCCATATGTGTAAGACTTGTATTATAAGGCATGTATAGGTAGTCACCAAGCCGGACACGTTGTCTATGAGCCGGCCGGGACTCCGTGAGCCGCTGGGCGTCAACCTGTGTATATAAAGGGACAATCCAGCGGTGGTTCAGGGTAAGAAACAACATTTCGAAAGCTAGGTCAAGCGGATTCGTTCCCTGGTAATCGAGACATAAGCAATACCACCTCAAACTGGATTAGGCCTTTACCTTGACCCCAAGGGGCCGAACCAGTATAAACTCATGTGTCTTTTGTCCCGTTTAACCCCTTTTAAGCTAACCTAGTTGCGATGGCTCCACGACTAAGTCCTTTCGCTAGGACATCTGCCGTGACTATTCCACGATAGTTGGCGTCCACCATGGGGCCAACACACGGTGGTTTCGAGTTCTTAAAGGGTAGCTTCGAAGGGCTCAAGGGATACGTTGTGGGCCGGATGACCAAGAGTCGTCGTGGCAAGCTCTACATCGACAACGCAGGCTGGGGCCCCGAGGCCGGCTCAGTTGAGTAGGGGTACCGGGTCCCCTTCAGCGGAATCCATGTCTTCATCGGCAAGATCGGCGAGCCGGGTGTGACGCCCGAATAATTAAGCTACAGTAATTCCCTGCTAATGATGCAACGTCTTCATGATTACTGTGATAAACTCGCGTTGATTCAATCCCGTTCGAATTCAAAATTTAAAATCAAGTAAAGCTGCAAAAGTTTTCAAACGTTCAAACTAAAATGTTCGCGATATTCTATAAATTCCCCTGACCTTTGTCAAGTTGAACCAACTCGAATTGACTCACAAATAAATTCCTAGGATTTCAACAAGTGGTCCAAAGGTATCTAAATTGGCCATTTCAGTTAAAGCAAACCTTCTCAACCTTTGCAAAGGCCTCAAAACATTTTGTGCAACCCTACAATATTGCATATCATTTTTGTGCAAAGTTTGAGCTCCATCAAAAATCAATTACTTTTTAAGCTAAATAAGAACAGTAGCAATTTTATTAAAAAATGACCCTATACATTTTGCCCCACTAGTAAAAGGGGCCACAACCTCCCTGTCCTCTGGGCCTCGCCCCAGCCCGCACCCCCGCTACTAACCCTAGCTCCTCCCATCCCGATCCCCAACTCCCCCTCATTCCCCACTCCCCACTCCTCCTCCCTCTCCCGCACAGTTTCTGGATTGAGGGGCGATCCACCCGACCGCGCCACGCCGCCGCTCCGGATGGCAGGCTCCTTGGCGCGAGCGCCCGTCCTTGACGCCCGACCTCCCTTCTGCTTGCGCTCCTTCAGCACCGTCGCCCTTCCATGATGCAAGCGCGTGCCAACGCCTTGGCACCGCCGCGGCGCCCGGAGCCACCTCGCTGGACCACCGCACCGCCGGCCTCCCCGAGCACTTCCCCAACACACTCCGAGCTCGCCCCTGTGCTCCATGTGAGCAACCGCAACGATCCCCCTTCCTCCCTTTTCGATTTGACGCCGTAGGACGCCAACCGTCGTCCTGCCCGGAGCTGCGCTCATCGCGCTCCCTGGCTGGGCTAGGCCTCGCCCGGCGTGCGCCAGTGTGGCCGCAACCGTTGTCCGCTGCTGCCTGTGCTCTTGCGCCTCTCGCCGCCTGCCACTACTGCGTGCCGCTGAGGGAGTCCTGGATTAGGGGGTATCCGGACAGCCGGACTATGTACAACGTCCAGACTATTGAAGCGTGAAGATACAAGACTCAAGACTTCGGCCCGTGTCTGGATGTGACTCTCCTTTGCATGGAAGGCAAGCTTGGCGATCCGGATATTGTGTTTCCTTTCTTGTAACCGACTCCATGTAAACCCTAGCCCTCTCCAGTGTCTATATAAACCGGAGAGGTTGGTCCTTAGAAGGCCGATCACAATTACAATCATACCATCATAGGCTAGCTCCTAGGGTTTAGCCTCTACGATCTCGTGGTAGATCTACTCTTGTACTACCCATATCATCAATATTAATCAAGCAGAAGTAGGGTTTTACCTCCATCGAGAGGGCCCAAACCTGGCTAAACATCTATGTCCCTTGCTTCCTGTTACCATCAGCCTTGACGCACAGATCGGGACCCCCTACCCGAGATCCGCCGGTTTTGACACCAACATTCGTGCTTTCATTGAGATATCCTCTGTGCCGTCGCTATCAGGCTCGATGGCTCCTTCAATCATCACCAACGACGCTTTCCAGGGCGAGACTTTCCTCCCCGGACAAATCTTCGTGTTCGGCGGCTTTGCGCTGCGGGCCAATTAAACAGCCACCGGAGCGATCGATAGCTATGCCCCGGCCACGTGTCGAGTTCGAAACTTGAACTACACAATGGATATTCGCGGAGACTTGATCTTCGACAGATTCGGGCCAACACCAGGATCGCCGAACAATCACGATGAGCGCGGCTTAGACCTGCTGTCAGACGATGCTCGGGATATCACCCCGGTAGAAGCCCCGGATCTAAATCTGGGGCAGGTTGCGTTGCCTAAGGACGGAGGGCTGGACCCCATCCCGCAGGCCGTACCCTCATCGACGATGGAGCCGAACACATGCATCGCCGAGGGAGCACAGTGACTCCGGACCCGGTTCATATCCGGTTGTAGGTTCGATCTGCGCGTCCACGAACCCGCTGAACTGGTTGGGCTCGGTGATGGAGTTCACCGGCGGGCGTCTTTCGGCACTTTCGCCCTTTGGCGACATGATGAACTTATTGAAATCTCTCTTTTGTCGGGAGACTCGGGCGAACTATGTCGGCTTGAGTGGGAAGCGAGCGGCAGCGGAATTCGTTGCCCACCCCCACCCACTTCATTGCCAAGATCGATCTACGGATCGCGGGCGCTTTCAGCCACATGATGATGACCGTCTCGCGGATACATCATCAACAAGTCGGCCGGGCGAACATAGCAACCCGGACCAATTCGAGCAGCGTAGCCACATAGCCCAAAGCAGGCGCGCACACCCCTACGCTTCAGCGACGAAGTGATGGATCATGAATTCGTAAGGGTTCAAACCCGTAAACATCGAATCATACGATGGCACAACAGACCCCGCAGTATGGATCGAAGATTTCCTTCTCCACATTCACATGGCCCGTGGAGATGATCTGCACGCCATCAAGTATCTCCCCCTTAAGCTCAAAGGACCAGCCCGGCACTGGTTAAATAGCTTGCTAGCAAATTCCATTGGCAGTTGGGAAAACCTGGAAGACACATTCCTCGATAACTTCCGGGGCACATATGTGCGACCGCCAGACACCGATGACCTGAGCCACATCACTCAACAGCCCGGAGAGTCAGCCCGGAAATTCTGGACTCGGTTCCTTACTAAAAAGAACCAAATAGTCGTCTGTCCGGACGCCAAAGCCCTGGCGGCTTTCAAGCATAATATCCGTGACGAGTGGCTCGCTCGACACCTCGGCCAGGAAAAACCCAAGTCAATGGCAGCTCTCACAACCCTAATGACCCGCTTTTGTGCGGGTGAGGATAGTTGGCTGGCTCGCAGCGGCACCACGCCACATTCCGGCACTTCGGACGGCCGCGATGCTAACGGCAAGCCATGGCGTAACAGGCATAAGAGATGGAACAATGGCGACAACACTGAAGACATGGCGGTCAACGTCGGATTCAGCGGATCTAAGTCCGGTCAGTAGAAAAAGTCGTTCAAAAGAAATAATCAGGGACCGTCTAGCCTGGACCGCATACTGGAGCGCTCGTGCCAAATTCATGGCACCCCGGACAAGCCAGCCAACCATACCAATAGAGACTGCTGGGTGTTCAAACAGGCCGGCAAGATAAACGCTGAAAATAAGGACAAGGGGCTGCACAGCGACGATGACGAGGAGCCCCGGCGTCCGAATATGGGGGGACAAAAGAAATCCCCCCCCCCAGGTGAAAACGGTCAATATGATCTACGCCACTCACATCCCCAAGCGGGAATGGAAGCGAGCACTACGGGACGTCTATGCGATGGAGCCAGTCGCCCCCAAATTCAACCCATGGTCAGCTTGTCCGATCACCTTTGATCGTAGGGATCATCCTACTAGTATCCGTCATGGCGGCTCAGCCGCATCGGTCTTAGACCCAATCATCGACGCATTCCACCTCACGCGTGTCCTTATGGACGGCGGCAGTAGCCTGAACCTACTTTATTAGGACAAAGTGCGCAAGATGGGCATTGACCCTTCAAGGATCAAGCCCACCAAAACTACCTTTAAAGGTGTAATTCCCGGAGTAGAGGCCCGCTGTACGGGCTCTATAACGTTGGAAGTGGTCTTTGGATCCCCGGATAACTTTCGGAGCAAAGAGTTAATCTTTGATATCGTCCCTTTCCGTAGTGGTTACTACGCACTGCTCGGACGAACCGCTTTCGCTAGATTCAATGCGGTACCACATTACGCATACCACAAGCTCAAGATGCCAAGATCGCGCGGGGTCATCACTGTCAATGGAAATATGGACCGCTCCCTTCGAACAGAAGAACATACGGCAGCCCTCGCGGCAGAAGTACAATGCGGCCTACTCCGGCAAACCAATCCGGCGACAACTTCGAGCACAGTCAAGCGAGTCCGGAGCACCCCGCAACAGGATCATCAAGAGCGTGATTAGCAGTCCGGCCTCCGCTCCAGCCCCTTCAAAGCAGCATTCGTGCCACACGTACACAATTATGCACTCAAGATACCATGGGCATAGGCGGAGGCGCATCAACGACTCAGTCAATAGTGCGGGTAACCGCCAAATACCTTCATACTCTTTTCCTCTTACATTTCAGGACACCGCGTTAGTGCAGCATCCTCAGAAGAGCCGAATTTCCGGACTCATATGGGAGAGACATCCAAGGAGGCAACAGACGGTGTGCACAGAAGGAAATACCCAGGTGGAATCTATTTACGATCATTATACCTGCTTTATCTATCTGTACGCAGCCTGCCCTTGGATAGGACAGGTCAAATAGTCCTATTTTTCTCCCTGCTTAATGCATCCATTGTAAACATACGCTTAAACGTATTTTTCGTCAATGGGAGATTATATATAGCGTCAGCTTATCATCCTTATTTGAGCATTTTCTTCTCTTATAAATGTTTATTGGGTATTGCATCCGTACACCTTGGTACGGTCAGTTTGCCAGGGGCTTCTCATGGCGCCCCGCAATATGGCAAATAAAGTCCGAACACGTTCAACAGTGCGGCACCCCGAACCTATAGCACTATATGCATCAGCTCCGAATCATGTCTTGGGTCTATAGTTGGGATATCCCGGCTCCCTTGTTTTGGTGCCTTACATTCCGTTATATCGGCTAAGGTAGCGCAGGAAGAACTATTGCGATTGTGTCCCGGTTCTTCCGGACGAGCACCTCAGTAGAGAAAGCCGAAAACTGACCGGCATGATGTGGCGAGAGCTGGTCGCTGTTCGAGAGGTCTTAAAATCCTTAAAGATTTTCCGCTTTAGGCGATAAATCGGCTTAGTCCGATCTAGGCGTGTATAAGCGCCCGATTAAACTTTCGATTCTAGGGGCTTCGCCGAAATTTAAAATTGTAGACTTCTATGGCTAAGTGAAAGTTATAAAGCCGCATAGTCCGATTGCCTTGTTTGCTGCGCCGGACACCTCATTAAGGGACCAAGCATTTGGATAAAGAGTGTCCGGGTTTTCCACGAACACCCCAGTACTAGTTACATGGGGGAGGAAGCTGACGATTGGCCTACTTTCAGAATTTTATAAACAGCCGCACAAAAGGTAATATTTTAAATAACAAAAGCGCTACATAGCGCAAGTAACTTCGTCTTTATATTACAAACATGACAGAAGTGAATTCACTCTAAAATGGCGTCCTTGGTACACTCATCGGCGAAGAGACGAGCACCCTTCATCACGCCATCATAGTACATCTTGGGATGGCGATGCGCCTTGCCCTCCGACGGCCCGTCCTTGACCAGGTTCTCCACATCCAGCTTGCCCCAATGCACCTTGATGCGGGCAAAGGCCCGGTGGGCACCTTCGATGCAAACGAATCGCTTGATCACCTCAAGCCGCAGACAAGCATCCACAACCGCTTGATCAGGCCAAAGTAGCTACTGGGAAGGAGCTCACCCGGCCACATCTGGACTATGAAGCTCTTCATAGCCAGCTCGGCCGCCCTGTGGAGTTCGACCAACTGCTTCAGTTGGTCGCTTAGAGGCATCGGATGTTCGGTCCCATCATACTGGGACCAGAACAGCTTCTCCGTTGAGCTCCCCTCCTGGGCATGGTAGAACTCCGTAGCGTCTGATACGCTGCGTGGCAGATCTGCAAATGCCCCTGGAGAGCTCTGAATTCGAGTAAGTAAAAGAAACGCTTGCTTTGCATAAAGAACTTCTTACCCCGCTGCTATCTTTTTGGCCTCTTGGATCTCCTGCTGTGCTTTCCCGGCTTCGGCCTTGGCGTCTTTCAAATTTACAAGGGCCTTCACAAGCTCGGCCTCTTTCACTTTCAGCTCATGCTCCACGGACTCGCACTTCTTGCCGAGGTCCCGGAGCTCTTGTTGTACCTCACCCACCCTAGCACTTTGCTTTTCGCGCTCCTTACACTCCGAGGCCGCCTTGTCTTCGGCCTCGGACAACGCCTTCTTCAGGGATGCCACTTCGGCGGTCGCCCCTGTTACACGGTCACGACACTTAAGTGTTAGGCTCACCAATTTTGAGTATCCTCAAATGCATAAGAGAGGGAATCACTTACCCTTGTTCTCTTCGAGCTGCCTCTTCGTGAGGTCGAGCTCTCCCTGCGCCTGCTCCAGGTCCCGTTTCAGTTCGGCAACCTCGGCGATCAGGCGAAGAAGCAAAGCAAGACTGACACCTTATTTACAACAATACTTCTCATTAGACTCCTGCGAATTATAATTGAATCTCCGTTTGGCTTTTCTTCCCGAACATCAAACAGAGTATCAGGGGCTACTACCTATCGGGTGGTAATTTTGCACATATTTATTACTTACCTCAAAGCCTGTTAGGAGGTTGGTGCAAGCTTTGGTTAGTCCGCTTTTGGCGGACGAAACCTTCCGAATCACCGTTCTCATAAGAGTACGGTGCTCTTCATCCATGGAAGCGCCGCGAAGCGCTTCCAGCAGACAATCCGGCACCTCATGCGCAACGGAAGTCCGTGACACAAACGGCTCGCCCTCCCTAACGAAGGGTTGCCCGCCTGAGTCTGGAACCATAAAAGGTTCTGGAATTGTGTTCGGCTGAGAGCCCGGTTGGCCATGGCTCTCATCGACACGATCCGCGGGGATCTTGAACCCCGTGTGTCCGACATCTTGGATCCCTGGCCGGACTGCACATATGTTCGGCATTATAAATACAAAAACTATGAAGTGAAATCATGATAGAATGCGGACACTTACGATCGCACTGGGGGCTTCCCCCTGGGCAGCCACCCCTCCTCACTATGAGCGGCTGTGGCGGATGTTGGGGAACATAGTAATTTCAAAAAATTTCCTACGCACACGCAAGATCATGGTGATGATATAGCAACGGGGGGAGAGTG
Source organism: Aegilops speltoides (assembly GCA_021437245.1). Taxonomy (NCBI): domain Eukaryota; kingdom Viridiplantae; phylum Streptophyta; class Magnoliopsida; order Poales; family Poaceae; genus Aegilops; species Aegilops speltoides. The sequence continues at coordinate 125,696,091 of CM038144.1, forward strand.
TTGTCTACGTACCCTCGTAGACCGAAGCGGAAGTGTTGACGCAACGTAGAGGAAGTAGTCATACGTCCTCTCGGTCCGACCGATCCAAGCACCGTTACTCCGGCACCTCCAAGTTCTTGACACGCGTACAGCTCGATGACGCACCCTCGATCTCCAATCCATAGAGGCTCGAGGGGAGTTCCGTCGACCTGACGGCGTGGTGGCGATCTTGATGTTCTCTTGTCGCAGGCTTCGCTAAGCACCGCTACAATATGATCGAGGTGTAATATCGTGGAGGGGGCACCGCACACGGCTAAGGAACGATCAATGATCAACTTGTGTGTTCTAGGGTGCCCCCTACCCCGTATATAAAGGAGGGAGGGAGGAGGTGGCGGCCCAAGGGGGCGCCATAGGGAGGGGGAAACCTACTCCAAGTAGGTTTCCCCCTTTTTTTTTAATCTTATTTGGAGGGGGAAGGAAGGAGTACTAGTATTAGGAAGTAGTACTAGTAGTAGGAATAGGAAGAGGTGGAAGGAGAAAGGAAAGGGGGGGCCGGGCCCCCTCCCCAATTCGGATTGGGCTTGGGGGGCGCGCCCCCCTCCCTTGCTCCTTCTCCCTTCCTCTTACATGGGCCCAATAAGGCCCATATACCTCCCGGGGTTCGGTAACCTCCGGAGCTCCAAACTTCTCCGAACCTTTCCGGTGTCCAAATATATCCGTCCAATATATCAATCTTTATGTCTCGACCATTTCGAGACTCCTCGTCATGTCCGTGATCATATCCGGGACTCCGAACAAACTTCGGTACATCAAAATACATAAACTCGTAATATAATTGTCATCGAAACCTTAAGCGTGCGGACCCTACGGTTCGAGAACAATGTAGACATGACCGAGACACGCCTCTGGTCAATAACCAATAGCGGGACCTGGATGCCCATATTGGTTCCTACATATTCTACGAAGATCTTTATCAGTCAAACCGCATAACAACATACTTTGTTCCCTTTGTCATCGGTATGTTACTTGCCCGAGATTTGATCGTCGGTATCCAATACCTAGTTCAATCTCGTTGCCGACAAGTCTCTTTACTCGTTCTGTAATACGTCATCTCATAACTAACTCATTAGTTATATGCTTGCAAGGCTTAAGTGATGAGTATTACCGAGAGGGCCCAGAGATACCTCTCCGACAATCGGAGTGACAAATCCTAATCTCGATTTATGCCAACTCAACATGAACCTTCGGAAACACCTGTAGAGCACCTTTATAATCACCCAGTTACGTTGTGACGTTTGGTAGCACACAAAGTGTTCTTCCGGTACACGGGAGTTGCACAATCTCATAGTTGCAGGAACTTTGTATAAGTCATAAAGAAAGCAATAGTAGTATACTAAACGATCAAGTGCTAGGCTAACAAAATGGGTCATGTCAATCACATCATTCTCCTAATGATGTGACCCTGTTAATCAAATGACAACTCTTTTGTCCATGGCTAGGAAACATAACCATCTCTGATAAACGAGCTAGTCAAGTAGAGGCATACTAGTGACACTATGTTTGTATATGTATTCACACATGTATTATGTTTCCGGTTAATACAATTCTAGCATGAATAATAAACATTTATCATGAAATAAGGAAATAAATAATAACTTTATTATTGCCTCTAGGGCATATTTCCTTCAGTCTCCCACTTGCACTAGAGTCAATAATCTAGTTCACATCGCTATGTGATTTAACATCAATATTCATATCTGTATATGATTAACACCCATTGTTCACATCGTTATGTGACCAACACCCAAAGGGGTTACTAGAGTCAATAATCTAATTCACATCGTTATGTGATTAACACCCAGAGAGTACTAAGGTATGATCATGTTTTGCTCGTGAGAGGAGCTTAGTCAACGGGTCTGTCACATTCAGAGCCGTATGTACTTTGCAAATATTCTATGTCTATAATGCTCTGCGCGAAGCTACTCTAGCTAATTGCTCCCACTTTCAATATGTATCCAGATTGAAACTTAGAGTCATCTAGATCGGTGTGAAAGCTTGCACCGATGTAACTCTTTACGACGAGCTCTTTTATCACCTCCATAATCGAGAAATATTTCCTTAGTCCTCACTAAGGATATTCTTGACCAATGTCGATGATCTACTCTTAGATCACTATTGTACTCCTTGCAAAATCTGAGCAAGGTATACAATAGGTGCAGTACATAACATAGCATACTTTATAGAACCTATGACTGAGGCATAGGAATGACTTTCATTCTCTTTTCTATTTTCTGCCGTGGTCGGGATTTGAGTCTTACTCAATTTCACACCTTTGCAACACAGGCAAGAACTCTTTCTTTGACTGTTCCATCTTGAACTATTTCAAAATCTTGCCAAGGTATGTACTCATTGAAAATCTGATCAAGCGTCTTGATCTATCTCAATAGACCTTGATGCTCAATATGTAAGTAGCTTTTACTGAGGTCTTTCTTTGAAAAACTCTTATTCAAGTATCCTTTCATGCTTTGCAGAAAAATTCTACATCATTTCTGATCAACAATATGTCACTCACATATACTAATCAGAAAGGCTGTAGTGCTCCCACTCACTTTATTGTAAATACAGGCTTCATCGTAAGTCCATATAAAACTATATGCTTTGATCAACTTATCAAAGCGTATATTCCAACTCCGAGATGCTTGCACCAGTCCATAGATGGATCGCTGGAGCTTTCACATTTTGTTAACACCTTTAGGATCGACAAAACCTCTTGGTTGCATCACATACAACTCTTCTTTAATAATTCCATTAAGGAATGCAGTTTTGTTTATCCATTTGCCAGATTTCATAAAATGTGGCAATTGCTAACATGATTTGGACAGACTTAAGCATCGATACGAGTGAGAAAATCTCATCGTATTCAACACCTTGAACTTGTTGAAAAACCTTTCGCAACAAGTCGAGCTTGGTAGATAGTAATACTACTATCAGTGACTGTCTTCCTCTTGAAGATCCATTTATTTAACATGGCTTGCTGATCATCGAGCAAGTCAATCAAAGTCCATACTTTGTTCTCATACATGGATCATATTTCAGATTTTATGGCCTCGAGCCATTTCGCGGAATCTGGGCTCATCATCGCTTCCTCATAGTTCGTAGGTTCATCATGGTCTAGTAACATGACTTCCAGAACATGATTACTACACCACTCTGGTGGGGATCTTACTCTGGAAGTCCTACGAGGTTATGTAGTAACTTGATCTGAAGTTTCATGATCAATAGCATTAGCTTCCTCACTAATTGGTGTATTTGTCACAGAACTGATTTACGTGATGAACTACTTTCAACAAGGAACAGTACAGCTTACCTCATCAAGTTTTACTTTCCTCCCACTCACTTCTTTCGAGAGAAACTCCTTCTCTAGAAAGGATCCATTTTTAGCAATGAATATCTTGCCTTCGGATCTGTGATAGAAGGTGTACCCAACAGTTTCCTTTGGGTATTCTATGAAGACGCACTTCTCCGATTTGGGTTTGAGCTTATCGGATGAAACTTTTTCACATAAGCATCATAGCCCCAAACTTTGAGAAACGACGACTTAGGTTTCTTGCTAAACCATAGTTCATACGGTGTCGTCTCAGCGGTTTAGATGGTGCCCTATTTCAAGTGAATGCAGCTGTCTCTAATGCATAACCCCAAAGCGATAGTGGTAAACCGTAAGAGACATCATAGATCGCACCATATCTTATAAAATACGATTCGACGTTCGGACACACCATAATGTTGTAGTGTTCGGTGGCGTGAACTGTGAAACTATTCCACATTTGTTTTATATGAAGGCCAAACTCGTAACTCAAATATTCTCCTCCACGATCAGATCACAGAAACTTTATTTTCTTGTTACGATGATTTTCCACTTCACTCTAAAATTCTTTGAACCTTTCAACTATTTCAGACTTATGTTTCATCAAGTAGATATACCCATATCTGCTTAAATCATCTGTGAAAGTCAGAAAATAACGATACTTGCCACGAGCCTTAATACTCATTGGTCTGCATACATCAGTATGTATTATTTCCAACAAGTTTGTTGCTTGTTTCATTGTTCCAAAGAACGGAGTTTTAGTCATCTTGCCCAAAAGGCACGGTTCGCAAGCATCAAATGATTCATAACCAAGTGATTCCGAAAATCCATCTTTATGGAGTTTCTTCATGCGCTTTACACCGATATGACCCAAACGGCAGTGCCACAAATAAGTTGCACTATCATTATTAACTTTGCATCTTTTGGCATCAATATTAGGAATATGTGTATCACTACGATCGAGATCCAACAAACTATTTTCATTGGGTGTATGACCATTGAAGATTTTATTCATGTAAACAGAACAACAATTATTCTTTGACTTTAAATGAATAACCATCTTGCAATAAACATGATCAAATCATATTCATGCTCAACGAAAACGCTAAATAACATTTATTTAGGTTTTAACACTAATCCCGAAAGTATAGGGAGTGTGCGATGATGATCATATCAATCTTGGAACTACTTCCAACACTCATCGTCACTTTCCCTTCAACTAGTCTCTGTTTATTCTGTAACTCCTATTTCGAGTTACTAATCTTAGCAACCGAACAAGTATCAAATACTCAGGGGCTACTATAAACACTAGTAAAGCACACATCAACAATCTGTATATCAAATATACCCTTGTTCACTTTGCCATCCTTCTTATCCACCAAATATTCAGGGCATTTCCGCTTCCAGTGACCATTTCCTTTGCAGTGTAAACACTCAGTTTCAGGCTATGGTCCAGCTTTGGGCTTCTTCAGCAGAGTGACAACTTGCTTGTCTTTCCACTTGAAGTTCCCTTTCTTTCCCTTTGCCCTTCTCTTGAAACTAGTGGTCTTGTCAATCATCAACACTTGATGGTCTTTTATTGATTTCTACCTTCGTTGATTTCAACATCACGAAGAGCTCGGGAATCATTTTCGTCATCCCTCGCATACTATGGTTCATCACGAAGTTCTAGTAACTTAGTGATGGTGACTAGAGAATTCTGTCAATCACTATCTTATCTGGAAGGTTAATTCCCAATTGATTCAAGCGATTGAAGTACCCAGACAATCTGAGCACATGCTCACTAGTTGAGCGATTCTCCTCCATCTTTTAGCTATAGAACTTGTTGGAGACTTCATATCTCTCAACTCGGGTATTTGCTTGAAATATTAACTTCAACTCCTGGAACATCTTATATGGTCCATGACGTTCAAAACGTCTTTGAAGTCCCGATTCTATGCCGTTAAGCATGGTGCACAAAACTATCAAGTAGTCATCATATTGAGCTAGCCAAACGTTCATAACGCCTCGCATCTTCTCTGCAATAGGTCCGCATCACCTAGCGGTGCATTAAGGACATAATTCTTACGTGCAGCAATGAGGATAAACCTCGGATCACGGATCAAATCCGCATCATTGCTACTAACATTTTTCAACACAATTTTCTCTAGGAACATATCAAAATAAACATATGAAAGCAACAACGCAAGCTATTGATCTTACAACATAATTTGCAAAATACTACCAGACTAAGTTCAAGATAAATTTAAGTTCAATTAATCATATTACTTAAGAACTCCCACTTAGACAGACATCCTCTAGTCATCTAAGTGATCACGTGATCCAAATCAACTAAACCATAACCGATCATCACGTGAGATGGAGTAGTTTTCAATGGTGAACGTCACTATGTTGATCATATCTACTATATGATTCACGCTCGACCTTCGGTCTCCGTGTTCCGAGGCCATATCTGCATATGCTAGGCTCGTCAAGTATAACTGAGTATTCTCGTGTGCAAAACTGGCTTGCACCGTTGTAGATGGACGTAGAGCTTATCACACCCGATCATCATGTGGTGTCTGGGCACGACGAACTTTGGCAACGGTGCATACTCAAGGAGAACACTTCTTGATAATTTTAGTGAGAGATCATCTTAAAATGCTACCGTCAATCAAAGCAAGATAAGATGCATAAAGGATAAACATCACATGCAATCAATATAAGTGATATGATATGGCCATCATCATCTTGTGCTTGTGATCACCATCTCAAAGCATCGTCGTGATCACCATCGCCACCGGCGCGACACCTTGATCTCCATCGTAGCATCGTTGTCGTTTCGCCATCTATTGCTTCTCGACTATCGCTACCGCTTAGTGATAAAGTAAAGCAATTACTGTATGTTGCATTTCATACAATAAGCGACAACCATATGGCTCCTGCCATTGCCGATAACTTCGTTACAAAACATAATCATCTCATACAATAAAATATAGCATCACGTCTTGACCATATCATATCACAACATGCCCTGCAAAAACAAGTTAGGCGTCCTCTACTTTGTTGTTGCAAATTTTACGTGGCTGCTACGGGCTTAAGCAGAACCAATATCACCTACGCATCAAAACCACAGCGATAGTTTGTCAAATAGACTCCGTTTTAACCTTCACAAGGACCGGGCGAGCTACACTTTTCAGTTCAACTAAAGTTGGAGAAACAGACACCCGCTAGTCACTGTGTGCAAAGCACGGCGGTAAAACCAGTCTCGCGTAAGCGTCTGGCGTAATGTCGGTCCGGGCGCTTCATCCAACAATACCGCTGAACCAAAGTATGACATCTTTGGTAGGCAAGATGACTTATATCGTCCACAACTCACTTGTGTTGTACTCGTGCAAATAACATCAAACCATAAAAACCTAGGCTCGGATGCCACTGTTGGGGAACGTAGTAATTTCAAAAAAAATCCTACGCACACGCAAGATCATGGTGATGATATAGCAACGAGGGGAGAGTGTTGTCTACGTACCCTCGTAGACCGAAGCGGAAGCGTTGACGCAACATAGAGGAAGTAGTCGTACGTCCTCTCGGTCGACCGATCCAAGCACCGTTACTTCGGCACCTCTGAGTTCTTGACACACGTACAGCTCGATGACGCACCCTCGATCTCCAATCCAGTAGAGGCTCCGAGGGGAGTTCCACGACCTGACGGCGTGGTGGCGATCTTGATGTTCTCTTGTCGCGAGGCTTCGCCTAAGCACCGCTACAATATGATCGAGGTGTAATATCGTGGAGGGGGCACCGCACACGGCTAAGGAACGATCAATGATCAACTTGTGTGTTCTAGGGTGCCCCCTACCCTGTATATAAAGGAGGGAGGGAGGAGGTGGCGGCCCAAGGGGCGCCATAGGGAGGGGGAAACCTACTCCAAGTAGGTTTCCCCCTTTCTAATCTTATTTGGAGGGAAGGAAGGAGTACTAGTATTAGGAAGTAGTACTAGTAGTAGGAATAGGAAGAGGGAAGGAGAAAGGAAGGGGGCCGCCCCCCCCAGTCGGATTGGGCTTGGGGCGCCCCTCCTTGCTCCTTCTCCTTCCTCTTACATGGGCCCAATAAGGCCCATATACCTCCCGGGGTTCGGTAACCTCCGGAGCTCCAAACTTCTCCGGAACCTTTCCGGTGTCCAAATATATCCGTCCAATATATCAATCTTTATGTCTCGACCATTTGAGACTCCTCGTCATGTCTGTGATCATATCCGGACTCGAACAAACTTCGTACATCAAAATACATAAACTCATAATATAATTGTCATCGAAACCTTAAGCGTGCGGACCCTACGGTTCGAGAACAATGTAGACATGACCGAGACACGCCTCGGTCAATAACCAATAGCGGGACCGGATGCCCATATTGGTTCCTACATATTCTCGAAGATCTTTATCGGTCGAACCGCATAACAACATACTTTGTTCCTTTGTCATCGGTATGTTACTTGCCCGAGATTTGATCGTCGGTATCCAATACCTAGTTCAATCTCGTTGCGGCAAGTCTCTTTACTCGCTTACATGTCGTCATCTCATAACTAACTCATTAGTTATATGCTTGCAAGGCTTAAGTGATGAGTATTACCGAGAGGGCCCAGAGATACCTCTCCGACAATCGGAGTGACAAATCCTAATCTCGAATTATGCCAACTCAACATGAACCTTCGGAAACACCAGAGAGCACCTTTATAATCACCCGATTCGTTGTGACGTTTGGTAGCACACAAAGTGTTCTTCGGTACACGGAGTTGCACAATCTCATAGTTGCAGGAACTTTGTATAAGTCATGAAGAAAGCAATAGCAAGATACTAAGCGATCAAGTGCTAGGCTAACAAAATGGGTCATGTCAATCACATCATTCTCCTAATGATGTGACCCGTTAATCAAATGACAACTCTTTTGTCCATGGCTAGGAAACATAACCATCTCTCGATAAACGAGCTAGTCAAGTAGAGGCATACTAGTGACACTATGTTTGTCTATGTATTCACACATGTATTATGTTTCCGTTAATACAATTCTAGCATGAATAATAAACATTTATCATGAAATAAGGAAATAAATAATAACTTTATTATTGCCTCTAGGGCATATTTCCTTCAATGAGTAGTCCGGAAGGACACCTTCCCTTCTTGGGCCTTGACCTCCCCTCAAGGCGGCTTTTCTCTTCTTCCCTCCCGGTGAGGGAGGAGGAATTTCTTCATGATTCCCCCCGCCGCCGCGGGAGGAATCTGTCTCATCATCATCAGACGACAGGGGTATGACGGCCTTGCGCCGAGGGCCTTTCCTGGCCCCCTGGTCCGCCTCCTCGGGCCCCTCATCCTTTTCGGATGGGGCGTCTTCTTATTCTTCCTCCTCCCCTTCGTGGGAGGAGTCCGCCTCATCGTCTTCGGACGAGGCTTCTGGCACAACCTTACGCCGGAGACCCTTTCGGGTCCCCGGAGCCTTCTTCTCGGCCTTCTTCTCCGGCACCTTGTACGGTGCCGGGACCAGCTTCTCCGTCAGGAGAGCATCTGCTGGGCCTTCTGGCAGCGGAGCCGGACAGTAGACCTACTCCGCTGTCTCCACATAGTCCTGAAGCAAATATGCACAACTACTTAAAACACTCCCATGAATATATTGGGAAGAACTGGGTCCGATGGTAGTCTGAGAACTCACCGGCCTAGGAGCCTGCGCGCGTGAAGCCCGCGGTCCTCGGATGTGGGAGGAGGCACTTCGGAGGCCTTGAACAGCACCTTCCATGCGCCTTTGTGCGTCATGTTGTAGAGCTTCTGGAGCATCTGGTGTTCGGTTGGGACGAACTCCCACAGATTGACTGCCCGCCTCTGACAGGGCAGGATCCGGCGAACGAGCATAACCTGGATCACATTGACAAGCTTGATGTTCTTGTCCTTCATGCTTTTGATGCATGTCTGGAGTCCAGCCAGCTCTGTGGAATCTCCCCAGGACATGCCCTTCTTCTCCCAGGAGGTGAGCCGCATGAGGGCTCCGGATCGGAACTCGGGGGCCGCTGCCCAGTTGGCGTCGCGCAGCTCGATGATGTAGAACCACCCCGATTGCCACCCTTTTACGGTCTCCGCAAAGGAGCCGTCGAGCCATGTGACGTTAGGCATTCTGCCCACCATGGCCCCTCCGCACTCCGCTTGTTGGCCGCTTACAACCTTCGGCTTCACGCAGAAGGTTTGCAACCATAGGCCGAAGTGAGGTCGGATGCGAAGGAAGGCCTCGCATACGACGATGAACGCCGAGATGTTGAGGACAAAGTTTGGGGCTAGATCATGGAAATCTAGCCCGTAGTAGAACATGAGCCCGCGGACGAAGGGATGGAGTGGAAATCCTAGTCCACGGATGAAGTGGGCAACAAATACGACCCTCTCGTGGGGTCCTGGGGTCGGAATGACCTGCCCAGCGTCCGGTAGCTGGTGCGCTATGTCCGCGACCAAGTATCCGGCCACCCGAAGATTTGTGATGTGCTTCTCCTTGACGGTGGAAGCCACCCACTTGCCTCCTACTCTGTACATGTTTAGCTGTGCGGAGAAGACTTGGGCTTGGACGCTGGAGCTCAAGGGGGCAAGAATGAGCAAAGGAGGAAGAAGGCGTGGGTGAAAATGGGGAAATCTTATCCCTTTATAGAGGGGCCGAAAGCAGTGCGCCTCCCCACTTGCCCGTTGGGAATCGCTTGTTTCCCAAGCGCCACGATTAATGGCGTGGTGGGATTACCCATACCCGCATTGATGGAAAATCCTGTAATAAGAGGAACACGATCTCTGCCTCGACAGGACGTACCAATAAAACCGCCTCGTAGCGCAAGTCGTTGTGGGGTATGAAACATCGGTTCGTGTTGGACCAGGCCACATTGCAAGGGCACGACGCATGAAGATTGCCAGCAAATCAGATCTATACCATGTGAAGATCATCTTGCAGATCCGGACACGGTCTACGTGTTCGATGACTACTTTGGAGTATTCGGGGAAGGAACCCGCCTTGCAATGCCGAAGACAATACTACACGCCAGACTCATCGTCATTGAAGCCTGGTTCAGGGGCTACTAAGGGAGTCCTGAATTAGGGGGTATCCGGACAGCCGGACTGTGTACAACGTCCGGACTATTGAAGCGTGAAGATACAAGACTCAAGACTTCGGCTCGTGTCCGGATGGGACTCTCCTTTGCGTGGAAGGCAAGCTTGGCGATCCGGATATTGTGTTTCCTTTCTTGTAACCGACTCCATGTAAACCCTAGCCCTCTCTGGTGTCTATATAAACCAAAGAGGTTGGTCCTTAGAAGGCCGATCACAATTACAATCATACCATCATAGGCTAGCTCCTAGGGTTTAGCCTCTACGATCTCGTGGTAGATCTACTCTTGTACTACCAATATCATCAATATTAATCAAGCAGGAAGTAGGGTTTTACCTCCATCAAGAGGGCCTGAACCTGGGTAAACATTTGTGTCCCTTGCTTCCTGTTACCATCATCCTTGACACACAGATCGGGACCCCCTACCCGAGATCCGCCGGTTTTGACACCGACACCCGTAAGCCACACATCAATGTTAGTAAATCAGTTTTCCAAAGACTAGACTCAACTTCGGCCAAGGAGTTGGAAAGGGGGATCCTACAGGCAGTCGGCTCTAATACCAACTTGTGATGCCCCCGATTCAATTGTACACTAATCATACACGTAAATGTGTACGATGACTCACGGGAAGATGTCACAACACAACTCTAGATATTCACCTTCTTTATAAATGGGCCGAGACCTACGCCTCCTTTTCACCTTCATCGCGCCTTCTCGCACCTCGAGTTCCAACACCCAAGACCTAAGCTCCACCCCTCCGGAATCCTCCAATATATCCGGATCTGACCCTCAAGGCCAGTGGGTGGCCTCCTCGATTGAAGAGAAGGACATTGCAAAGCTTAGGGAGGTCGGATACGATCGCGATATCCAAAGACAGCTTCTGCTCCAGGGCAGGTCATCCCTATGCTGGAGCCCATTGAGTGTGTCGTTTTCATCCCACACTTCCTCCGCGGTTTGGGTTTCACCCTCGATCCCTTCGTGAGGGGGCTCATGTTCTATTACGGGTTGGATTTTCATGACCTGGCTCCAGACACTATCCTCCATATCTCGTCGTTTATTATCGTGTGCGAGGCTTTTCTTCACGTCACGCCACACTTCGGCTTATGGCTCAAGACCTTCAATGTGAAGCCGAAGATGATCGAGGGGCGACATGCGGAGTGCTAAGGTGCTGTAATAAGCAGAAACGCCGACGCCCCATGGCCAGAGGGTTCTTTCCCAGAAGTATCCGATGTATGGCAGCGGAGGTGGTTTTATGTCACGGCTCCCAGAGGCACAAAGTGGGTGGCTGCCCCCGCGTTTCGCTCGGGCCCTCCATCACAGTTGGCGTCTTGGACAGACGTAGGATGGAATTGGGGGCCCACTGGTGAAATACCAGTACTTCAAAATCGCATCCGGGAGCTTCTCGCAAGGGACATTAATCTTGTCAGCATAATGCAAGTGATGTTAATCCGGCGGACGTTGTCGTGCCAACGCCGGCCTCTCCGGATGTGGGAGTTCAATCCGGAGGGTCCGCAGACTGTCAAGCACTTCTTCGGCTTGAAGCTCGAAGAGATGTGCAAATTATTCTTCGGACGGAAAGTAATGTGTCCAGACACCACCGAGGATGCGGGCGTAAGCTGTAATCGCCTAGATACCCAAGTAAGTAGCCTTGATACCGGACACCCTGTTTTGTATTTGTCATGACTGTTTGTTCTGACAATCATCCGCGTCCAGGAATGGCTCAGCAAGGCGGAGAGAATCAGGTGTCCGGCACCGCTTCCCGAAGGCTCACCCGCCCCTACCATAGCCAAGATGCCTGACCGGGTACTCAGCAGAATGCCCTCGGGGAAAGACAAGGGGAGGAACGAAGAATCCGAACCCCACACGCTACGCATACGAACCGGGGGAATTGCTACCTTCCCCAAGGAGGATAGTCAGGGAGGGGAGGCTAAAGCCTCCTCCCTGCGCGGGAAGAAGAGGGCCGCCTCCGAAGACTTGGAGACGGAGATGCCTGAACCAGGGAAGAAGGTGTCACCAAGGGGCACTGCCGTGACGGGCATCCTCACCGCGTTATGCCCACCAACGGACCAGCCCTCCACCGAGCCATAAGTCAATCATTAACTTGAAGGTACTGTATTTCTCCTGGATCAATAACCAGGATTCAACTTTTGCAGTCCGGTTGGCAGCTCTTCTCAACAGGGATCGTCTTCGGGGGACCTTCCTCCAGAGATGATGGAGAGCGAGACCCCACCCGCCTCTCCGATTCTTGAAGCGGGCGACACCGAGGTGTCGTCACGGAGGAGTCCGGATCTGCCGAGGCCGGAGGCCAATACGTCAGCCGCCCTGAGTCCGGACGTACTGACGGGCTTACTGGAGCGAGCTGCGCTCTCGGAGGAGCACCGCTCATTAATGAGTGCGGTGCTCAAGAAGATTTCATCTGCTACAAGCGGTTTGAATGAAGCATTTACAAGCCTTCTCAGAGGCTTTGAGGTATGTAATGAAGAATACACCATATAGATAGTAGCCCCTGAGACTCTGGTTGTCCACCCTAGGCAGCAAATGGGGGATCATCAATCAATAATTGGTGTTGTAAATATGTGTAGGTACCTGTGGGTCCGGCCGCCGGCCCGTCCGTTGAAGTTGCCGAACTGACGAGGCAAATTGGGTCTATTGATGCCGATATCACATATTAATGTAACATGTTCGGACTGTAGATGGTGTTGCTGCCGTGGAGGCCCTGAGGGCAGAACTTGCTCTAGCCAAGGAACAAGCTCGGGTGAGCAACGCGGCTGCCCTAAAGGCGGCCAAGGAATTGAGAGCCGAACAGGCTGCTCATCGCCGAAGCGAGGAAAAGATAGCCGGAATGGCTATCGAGTTAAAAATGTCACGACCGGTATGAGCTCTGAAAAGGAGCATGAGGATAAATCGGTGACTGAGCAAGGCACTTAATGCCACCAAGGAAATACGGACCGAGCTCGAGGTGCGCGGAGGAGCTTCAACAGTCGGTAAAATCGCGGCCGGGTCTCCTATTTGCTGCGGACGAAGTTCTGCGATCAATCACGGTCCCTGGATGGACGCTGAGTTCGCGGGCGATCTGCGGACTGGCGAAGAGTACAGCTGATGTTGTGGAGTTCTTCAAAGATCAGGGTGAGAAGGAAGTAGAGAAGCTTTTCTAGTCGCAGTTCAATGCTCCCACTCGCCCGCTGCCGTTGAGTGACAAGATGGCTGCTGTAGCGGAGCTTCACAGGCTGTCCGGGCTTGCAATGCGGTCTGTAATAGACCATCTTTGGCCAAAGGGGCCTAAGCCGGACAGTTACTTTGGTTTGATGCAACAGTTCCTTGGGGCCATGCCTCGAATCGATGCCATGAGGAGGTCGACATGCATAGAGGGTGCGCGGATGGCCCTTGCCCGCGTTAAAGTGTATTGGACGGATATGGATGCCACTATTATAGCGTCTCAGGATCCGGTGGGGGGCCAATATCCGGCCGGGCACTACTTGGCGCAGGTCACAGAGGGTGCCCGCCTGATAGAGGCGCAGTGCCCGAAGAATCTCCTATTCGAGTGATGATTCAAATCATTGTAAAAACAATGTTTATTTTGATTATAAGGCTATATTTATAATGTTTGTCTAAAAATATGATTGTGTCCCCTGTGCGGCCGTTTATATATATATATAAAATTTACTTTCCATCTTGTGCTTGCATGCACTAGTACTCACGACCATTGATTGCATGTTGGTTTCCAAAACAAATGCATGTGATTGATTGCTTCATAAAGGATTTATTTTATTAAGAATTTTACTATAGTCCTGTTAAAATACTCTGAACACTCGTACATGGGTACATATATACCAAATAGATTATTTTAGACTTTTGATACCTACAAATGTATTCAATATATTTTATAGTGTATATACTCAAATCCCCGCAAAAAAATAGTGCATACTCAAGATATTTCTCTGTATGTATATACCTTGATGTGATTTTTTTTGTATATACCCATACATGTCAGATTTGTAATAGGTGATACATGTACCCGAGATACCCACGTGTACATATTGTTAGACTGAGATATTATAGTTGGTGCGTATTATACCTAATATTACGGTCTAATAACAGATACCCATGTGTACATATTATTAGACCGTGATAAAAACATATATACGTGTTGGTGTTATACCTAATGAAAATACATAGAACTAATGTATTATACCTAATGAAAATATACACATACCCGGGGCCAGTATATCGAATAACAATACACACATACTAGAAGTATTATACCTAATGAGAATATACATATACCCGGGGTATTATATGTACTAAAAATGTAAACATAGATGAGGTATTATAACTAATAAAAATTGGATATACCTCGGTTATTCTACACAAAACGAAGGTTGAATACCCAACCGTGATATCTCTTGGTGCATACTGGAGTCCCTGAAAAAAACTCAAAATATTTATGTGTATGTACATACCTCGATGTGTAATTTATTGATATATACCCATAAATGAAACTACCTTTTGATAGGTGGATACATGTACATAAACTAAATACCTCAACAGATGATACGTACATTACAATAAATATGAAAAACTATACAACATTACCCGATACAGATATTTGAGTAATATAATAATAGGTATGATTATCACATAGTACACGGAGACGTACATGCACTATAATTTGGTAACTTTTATGCATTGATGAGTATCTATTAGTAGTTTCCATGCATGCACGCATGCTTGCCATTACTATTGATTACTGCCATATATATATACCCATAACTGGTTTACCCACTAGTACTTGAATCAACGGTAGCAAGTCACCATCTAACGGCTAGGAGGTAAGGTGCCCAGGCAGGCGGGCCGCTCCGCCAAACTTCTCTCCCACTAACTAGTTGATGGTAAAAATTGAGCAGATATAGTAAAGGATTTGATTCCATTACCATCTCATGTGCCTACCTCTGTCCCGCACCTCTGATCGCTAATTGTTGATGGTAAAAAGGCTAGAGTTGATGATAATGAATTAAAATGCTTCACTGCTTAAATGAACATGCTCCATGGCTCATGTCACTAACCAATGAATTAGTGATGGTTCTAATCGTGGCCTCGTAAACGTATGGGAAACATGTTAACACATAGTAAAAGATTAGCACATGTGCCTTGCTCTACTAAAATACACTAAAAGTATAGAAATGTTGGAAAAGGGACAACTCTCTTCGTAAATCATATGGCAGAAATTGATTGTTGCAAAACTTGACTTTAAATTCCATAAATTCAAACATTACGGAATATAGAAATCAAGGCAAAAATTGTAACATGATTAAAAGGATTACCCCTGCACACCCATCCTCGTGCCACTGTCTACTAGTAAAACTCCTTACAAAATTAGTAATATAATAAAAATCATTATTGCATCTACGTTGCCTACTAGTAAACATCCTGCCAAAAAGTAGTACTTAGATGGTAACTGTGTTACGACTTGTAACGGGTCAATTTCTAATATATATATATATATATATGCTAATAGGTAGTAATTGCCTTACTATTACCTTCTCTAATGTTACTACCCAACCATACAAGCTATTAGTCGGTAGCTAGGTAGTAATCGCATTACTACTATCTTTTTTTGTTGGTAGCTATGTAGTAATCGCATTACTACTATCTTCTTTCATTTTACCATCGAATCGTACAAAATTTTTCCTTGTAAATTCCATCTTCTAATTACTATATTTTCAAAACTAATTACACTAGAATACTGATCCTAGGCGCGTGGGACAGGAGGTTGCCTCAGCCTAACCTAATTAGGAGCGCTCGCACAGGGCGGAGCGTATGCTAGCTTATTCTGCGCTCAGGAGTAGTTTTATACTAGTCTGAGAGTGGAGCCCCTCTCTGCTGCAGCTGGTGAAGGAAGACAACGGCGGCTGGTCAGCATCATGGAAGGCGTGAAGATTCATCGGCGGCTGCGAGGAGAATGGAGGGATTTGCTGCCCCTTCGATGTCCTTAACCTAAACTGAAGCCATGTCGCACGCCAGCTAATTGGTGGGCTATTCTTTCACCAACCACTAAATGGGCTGCCTGGCCCAATCAACCAGAGGCCACCGATTTTTCCACCAGAATAGCCTCCCAAGGACACCTGGCCCATTAATTACGGGATTAGATAATCATCTGATGGCCAGCAGCGACCCAAAACACACATCCGACGGCCAGAAATTTGATGGTCTGGGAGGGCAGGGATTGTGCTCAGTTTTAATATATCTAAATATATATATGTGTGTGTGTGTATGTGTGTGTGTGTGTGTGTAATCCGAAAGTTAGCAGTCGTTGGCTTCAGCCCCCACGCGTACAATGCGGGGGTGTTCGCGAAAAAATGTGCTTAATCACTCTTGCTCCAACGTCTTGGTCTATTAAGGAGGTGATCGCACGACGAACTAGGCAACCAGACTATATAGCTGTAACACTTTCGCTTAGCCGCGGGATTCTAAATTGGGGCTACTATGTAGCCCCTGGTACCGTCGCGTGCATCCGAATACGGGAGCGTATGTACCTGGCCGGGAAATGTCCCTTCGTTAATGCGGAGGAATTCTAAAGATTCCGTTGAGTCGTCGAGTGGTTGACCAGTCTCTCGCTGTATCATGACAGTCAGTTTTCGGCTTTCTCTACTAAGGTGCTCATCTGGAATAACCAGGGCACAATCGCAGTAGTTCTCCTTTAGCCACCTTAGCCGATAATAACGGAACGTAAGGCGGCAAACCTAGGAGCCGGGCAAACCCAACATTTGACCAAAGACATGATTCGGAGCTGATGCATATAAGCCCAAACTCGCGACGCCGAACACTCCCGAAGGTATTCGGACTTTATAACAGATGATGAGCTCAAGAATTCCCATTCATTATAAACCCTGTGTTTCCAGGTACAGGCGTTAATCTGTCGTGGCGAAATGCCAAAAACGGCAGTATCCTCTGTGGGTATGGAACCCATGGGATGGTTAAACAACAAGAGGCAATAGAAAAGGTTTACACAGGGGCTTAATCTAAAAAGAAACATGTTGCACGGGCCCTGCTACACGTCTGCGCCTTTGTCTCTGTTGTGCGCATCCTAGAAGGGTATCGCGCGAACGTTGTCTGCGGGAAAGGGAAACTCATAGAAGAGTGCAACGTAAGTATGCGATGGATAGTAAAAATGTAAGATGCTGGCCTTCCAATAAGGTTGAGCCAAGAGTGGGGTTTTATTACGTGTTTATAGCCCCTGGTATCCGCTATGGGATTACATATACGGTGCCCTGGTTTGATATGGGCTGCCGGACTCGTCTAACCGTGTCTGTGGTCTTTAACGACCAGTTATATATTTTTGATGTTGGAGGTCGCTTATAGTCCGGCCGCTAGGGCCGTCGCGTGTTCCTCTGCGCGTGACGAGCGCTTTGTTATTCCGCTAATGGTGATGACGCCACATGGACCGGACATCTTAAGTGTAAGGTAGCCATAGTGCGGCAATGCATTGAAGCGAGCAAAGGCCGTTCTTCCGAGCACTGCGTGATAGTCGCTTTGGAAGGGTGCAATGATGAAGAGTAGTTCTTAAGCTTCGAGTTGCTCGAGAGCGAATGTTACCTCGGTATGGCGGAGCCCTTCTTTGTAGGCTTCAACGCCTGGTATCACCCCTTCAAAGGTGGTGTTAATCTTGCTGATTCTGGATGAGTCTATCCCCATCCTGCGGACAGTATCCTCATATACTAAATTGAGACTGCTGCCGCCGTCCATGAGGACGTGGGTGAGATGGTATCCGTCAATCATTGGGTCAAGCACCAAGGCATCTGATCCTTCGCATCGAATGCTAGTTCGGCCATCCAGGTGACCGAAGGTGATCGAACAAGACATCCAGTAGTTAGGTTTAGGTATGATGGGCTCTATGTCGCGCGCGTCTTTATGGGCGCGTTCGTGCCTTCCCAAGGATGTGCGAGTCGCGTGGATCATGTTCACTGTTTTAACCTCTGGCAGGAATTTTTTCTGTCCCCCAGTGTTTGGCTGGCGAGGTTCATCCTCGGCTTCACTTGGTGTTTCCCTTCCCTTGTGTTCGGCGTTTAGTTTGCCGGCCTGCTTGAAGACCCAACACTCTCTGTGTGTGTGGTTCGCAGGTTTGTCGGGGGTGCCATGAATTTGGCATAGTCTGTTCAGAACGGACGGTCCCTCTTTACTGCCTTTAGATGGCTTATTTTGCTGGTTAGGTCGAGATCCCCTAAATCCGGCATTAATCGTTGTGTTATCCGGGCTCTCTTCCTTGTTTTGGCGTTTATTTTTATTACGCCGTGGCTTCCCGTTGCCATCCCTTATTTCGGATGTGCTGGGGTCGCTGGTGCCTTTACGGTCTAGCCAGCTATCTTCTCCCGTGCAAAAGCGGGTCATAAGGCTTGTTAGGGCTGCCATTGTCCTTGGCTTTTCTTGGCCGAGGTGTCTGGCGAGCCACTCGTCACGGATGCTGTGTTTGAATGTCGCTAAGGCTTCGGCATCCGGACAATCAACAATTTGATTCTTCTTAGTAAGGAATCTGTTCCAAAGCTTATGGGCGGACTCTCCGGGTTGTTGGATTATGTGACTTAAATCGTCAGCATCCGGAGGCCGGACATAAGTCCCTTGAAAATTGGCCCTGGAAGCGTCCTGTAGTTCCTCCCAGCTCCCAATTGAATTTTCGTGGAGGTCTTTCAACCAGTGCCGAGCTGGTCCTTTCAGTTTGAGGGGAAGGTATTTGATGGCATGGAGGTCATCCCTGCGAGCCATATGTATATGCAGGATAAAGTCCTCGATCCAGACCCCTGGGTCTGTCGTTTCGTCGTATGCCTCTATGTTCACAGGTTTAAAGCCCTGTGGGAATTCATGGTCCAGTACTTCATCGGTAAAGCACAGGGGGTGAGCGGCCCCTCTGTATCTGGACGCGTTGTGGCATGCCGTCGGCTATTGTGGTGTTCGGTGTTTATTCCGAACTGGTATTTGGTTGTCATAGCTGTTTTGCCGACCACAGTCCCTCGCCGGGTGTGTCCTTTAGATCCGTAGATGGACCTAGCTGCGCCAGCTTTATTATCCAGGTGCTCACGTAGATCGTGTGCGTCTTTGGTAGTTGATTTATTGCGGTTATGAAGTGGTATGTCTTGTCTCCTGGTTGTGTTATTCTTTGGTGGAACGGCCTCGTCGTCGAATTCTGGCAGTAGCTTTCGTTTTGGATAGCTCTTTGTGTGGCGATCGTCGCCGTATCTTTCTTCAGTGTCTAGCACTTTGTTCCATCTGCGATTGAGCGTTTCCTGTGTGGCTTTAAGCCGTTGCTTCTGCCTCTTCAGATTTCTCGCTGTGGCCATAAGCTTTCTATGAAGGTTCTCTCGTTCCACGCATTCTTCCGGAATGATGAATGCGTCATCGTCCGGACTGTCTTCTTGTCCTGGGTCGGTTTGATGAACTCATACCTCTGGATCATTGTCTTCGGGCGTCTGCTCCGAACTATGCTCGACGTGACCTGGTTCGTCCTGCTCCATCGCTGGTTCCATTTGGTCGATGTTGCCTTCGGGGTTGACCGGAGTATCCATTCTTCTGGCGCTCTTGCTGATATTTTTACTGTTGCTGGATTTGGAACGGCGGCTGCGCCGTCACTTTGGTTTTTGCCCAGGGGTTTTATCTTCCGGATTGTCACCGTCGTCTTTCTTGGGCGTATCCACCTTGTATATGTCATGTGACGAGGCGGGAATCCAGTACCCCATAGATTCTGAGTCTTCTCCTGCATCGTCGTCCATACCGTCGATGCCTTCGGATTCGAAGTCAAGCACGTCGGTTAAATCATCAACCGTGGCTATCAAGTGGGTGGTGGGTGGGTAACAAATTTCTTCGTCGCCTGTTCCCCACTCGAGCCGGACATAGTTCGGCCCGGAATTCTCTGTCAAAGAGAGAATTTTAAATGAGTTTAGTATGTCGCCAAAGGGCGAGTGCTGGAAGATGTCCGCAGTGGTGAACTCCATCACCGGGGCCCAGCCAAGCTTGGCGGGCTCGGGAGTGCGCGGACTGGGTCCTATAACCAGATATGAATCCGGGGGTCCGGGGTTACAGGCTCCCTCAGAAGTGAGGCCTATGTTCGGCTCTATCGCCGGTGAGGGTACGGCCTGCAGGGCGGGGTCCAGCCCTCCGTCCGTAGGCAACCCAACCTGCCCCGAATTTAGATCCCGGGCTTCTGCCGGGGTAATATCCCGAGCATCGTCTGACAGCAGGTCTAAGCCGTGCTCGTCGTGATTGTTTGGCGATCCTGGTGTTGGCCTGAATCCGTCGAAGATCAAGTCTCCGTGAATATCCTCTGTGAAGTTCAAGTTTCTGAACCTGACCTGGTGGCCGGGGGCATAGCTATCGATCTGCTCTAGGTGGCCAAGTGAATTGGCCCGCAGCGTGAAGCCGCCGAACACGAAAATCTGTCCGGGGAGGAAAGTCTCACCCTGGACAGCGTCGTTGATGATGATTGAAGGAGCCATCGAGGCTGGCAGCGACGACACAGAGGAACTCTCAATGAAATCACCAATGTCGGTGTCAAAACCGGCGGATCTCGGGTAGGGGGTCCCGACCTATGCGTTAAGGCTGATGGTAACAGGAAGCAAGGGACATAGATGTTTACCCAGGTTCGGGCCCTCTCGATGGAGGTAAAACCCTACTTCCTACTTGATTAATATTGATGATATGGGTAGTACAAGAGTAGATCTACCACGAGATTGTAGAGGCTAAACCCTAGGAGCTAGCCTATGATGGTATGATTGTAATTGTGATCGGCCTTCTAAGGACCAACCTCTCTGGTTTATATAGACACCGGAGAGGGCTAGGGTTTACATGGAGTCGGTTACAAGAAAGGAAACACAATATCCGGATCGCCAAGCTTGCCTTCCACGCAAAGGAGAGTCCCATCCGGAAACGGGCCGAAGTCGTGAGTCCTGTATCTTCACGCTTCAATAGTCCGGACGTTGTACACAGTCCGGCTGTCCGGATACCCCCTAATCCAGGACTCCCTCAACGGGCCCACGTCGCCAAATGGGTGCTATTAGGATCTTTTATTCCTCGTCTATACTCTGAGAATCTGATCTCTCTTCTATTTGGGTTAAAAAGTTCTGCTAACTATAAATCTAGGTTCTCACAAATACTTCCTCCCGGAGAGCCCCTTCATTCCAGATGATGGCTTGCTTCACCAGAAGATTCTGAAGGTACCCTTCTGTATTTTTTTCTCGAGAACTTTTGTACTCATCGCTTTTGCAATTCCCTACCTCTGATATATCCTTACTGATAACTTCTTACACTCGTCATTCATACAATCATTCCCCGTTGCTCTTGTTATTACAAGATACATCGAATTATCCTCCAACTTTTAAAAATCGCCTGTGTCACTGCCTTGCGATTCTTTGCCACATGTTTACATCTACGAATAATTCCTCACACTTAGCAAGGATTTGTTCATGCCTAGTTGATCAAGTGATTCACAAGATACTTTAAAATACTATCTGATCTTCCTATAACCCTCTCTAGCTATTGATCTGCAAATACTTGTCTGCTGCATTATGGATACTTTCAATATGCCTGGCAATATTGGTAGTATCCTTTGTCATCGTCATTTTGAACACTTGTTTCGATATGTTGTTGAATGCTTGCAATCATCCATCTCAATTGGAATTATTCCCTTCGGCTCAAATGTCACCCCGGACATGAGCTGGTGTTCGACAAATCAAACCTTGATTGATTGTCGATCTATGTCTATTCAACTTACTTGTCTTTGGTCAAAGCCTCTGCTTCTGATCCCTTTATTTTTGAAATCATAATTCCTTTGCATTTGAATGATGAATTAGTTAGTTTCTTTTATAATCTGATATCCTTGCATTCTTACTACTTCTTGTTGAGTACTAATGCTCACATCAGATCCCTCGTGAACCGCTAGATCCTTTGTGGGGTTCTATCCGACAGCGTGCTTCATATACAGTAACCTTGTGAGCTTTTCCTCGGATACATAATGCCTTTGGTAAATTGTATCTTCTACTTCCTCAATCATGCTCTAATTCGAGCTTGAGTTTTTACTCGTGAAGTTTGACCCTACAACTTCGTCGAAGACGAGAAGTAAATGGAAGGTTATGCATTGATGAAGTGGGAGTCAACCTTGAACCTTTGTGTTCATGCCCATGGACCCGGTGTGGAACTTACCATGGAAGCTTCTTGTAATAATAATCCCCTTGTGATGAGTTCATATTGTATCTATGCTTGGTCCTTGGCAACCGTGGTTCCGACCATGACTGTTATCCTTTGATTGCATTTCTCGGACAAGTTAAAGTACTTGTCTTCTTCAGATCATTTCACCTGTCAAGACTCTACTTTGATCTACCTTCGAGTGTTACCCTCTGGTATCTCGAGAATGTCACGGAACTACATAACTTCTTACGAGTTTTTCATCAACTATTATTCTCGTCGATTCAAATTTTCCACGGGTTCTGAGTTGTTAGACACTCGAGAACACCGATAATTGATTCAAGTCTCCATTGCTTTGTATAACCTTTCTTGTAACCTAACTTATCTGAGCAGTGATAATTCCCTGCTTATGTAGACACCTCGGTGTACAACTCTACCAGTAAGACCTTGTTACTATTGTTGATGACATTCTGGTAGCCACCGATGGACGAGAACTTTGCCTATTGGTCCGCCTCGTCTTAACGAGCAGGAAAATGGTTCTCTTCGTCCCTTGCCCTTGGTACCAACATTGTTGCCAACATAACTGACAGGCTATCCTCTGACCTGCCTTGCTATCATGACCGTGCAAATGTTAGCACCCTTCCTGCTTTTAACCCACAGTTCCACAGGATCGAAACCTGACTCTCCTATATATCCTTGTTTTCAAAGTTATCCCTCACGCTTGGCTTCATATGTAATTCACGAGCCACCTTCCTTGTGATCTGTTCTGGTACCAGATGCAATACTTATTCTTGATGCTTTGAACCCCTTTCACACTCGGTTTTCAGACATCGAATGATTGACCATCCACTTGAAGCTTCTTATTGCACCTCCTTACCTTGCTCTCGACGACTTTCCTGAATTTCAATTCGAGAGATGCCTCTATGCCATGTTCACTGAGATAGCCCCAGGTACCTATCTTGTGTTGAACTCCGTCCTTCCCGAGTCTTTCCCCCTTACTCCACTCCTTAAATCTCGGGACGAGATTTCTTGTAGTGGAGGAGAATTGTGACGCCTAGATAATTAAGCCACAGTAACTCCCTGCTAATGATGCAACGTCATCATGATTACTGTGATAAACTCGCGTTGATTCAACCCCGTTCGAATTCAAAATTTAAAATCAAGTAAAGCTACAAAATTTTCAAACGTTCAAACTAAAATGTTCGCGATATTCTATAAATTCCCCTGACCTTTGTCAAGTTGAACCAACTCGAATTGACTCAAAAATAAATTCCTTGGATTTCAACAAGTGGTCCAAAGGCATCAAAATTGGCCTTTTCAATTAAAGCAAACCTTCTCAACCTTTGCAAATGTCTCAGAAACTTTGTGCAACCCTAGGATACTGCATATCATTTTTGTGCAAAGTTTGAGCTTCGTCAAAAATCAATTACTTTTTAAGCTAAATTAGACCAATAGCAATTTTATTAAAAAAATGACCCTATACATTTTGGCCCACTAGTAAAAGGGGCCACAACCTCCCTGTCCTCTGGGCCTCGCCCCAGCCCACACCCCCGCTACTAACCCTAGCTCCTCCCATCCCGATCCCCAACTCCCCCTCGTTCCCCACTCCCACACCTTCCCCCTCTCCCCGCGCAGTTTCTGGATCGAGGGGCGATCCCCCCCCGACCGCGCCATGCCGCCGCTCCGGATGGCGGGCTCCCTAGCGCGAGCGCCCGTCCTTGACACCCGACCTCCCTTCCGCTCAGGCTCCTTCAGCACCGCCGCCCTTTCATGACGCAGGCGCACGCCAACGCCTTGGCACCGCGTGCGCCAGTGTGGCCGCACCCGTCGTCCGCTGCTGCTTGCGCTCTTGCGCCTCTCGATGCCTGCCACTACTATCACGGCCCACGCCTGCCGTCCCACACCGTGGCTGCGCTGGGCCACGACGTGGTCGTGCTGGCAGCGCGCCGCTCCCCCTGCGATTTGCCTCATTGGGCTCAACCAAGACCGGCAAGACTCAAGATCAAGGCCGTCGGCGCCCATTTAGCCGCGCCCGCTAACCCCCCTGGGTGACAACCCATTGGGGCCGCCAACCCCCTTTTCCTGTAAACAAAATAAAAACAAAAAATATTAATAAAATTAATTAGCTAATTAATTAATTACCTTAATTAATTTTGTTTAGTTAAGTCCTATTACCTATTTAGCTAATTAAAGTTGTTTAGTTAAGTCCTATTACCTATTTAGCTAATTAAAGTGTGTTAGTTAACTGAGTCTATGACAACCAGGACCCACGCGTTAGTTGACCCAGTCAACAGCCATGTTGGCTGCTGACATCATGCTGATGTCATGATGATGTCATAACCCTGTTTTCCTTTTAATTAAATCTTTTAATTTCAGAATATTACTAAAACTTTAGAAAATCCTATAAAAATAAACGTAGCTCAAATGAAAATGTTTTCTACATGAAAGTTGCTCAGAACGACGAGACGAATCCAGATACGGGGTCCGTTCACCCGCCACACATCCCTATCATAGCAAACGTTGAACCTTTCCCCTCCGGTTCATCTGTCTAACAAACGTCCGGAACCGGGAAAACTTTCCTGGATGTTGTCCCCCTTTTCTGGCATCGTGTAACCCTGCGTTAGAACACCTCTAGCATCACTTTTATTGTCATGTTATGCATATGTTTGCGTGTATTTACTATTTCTTCCCCCTCTTCTCTCTAGTAGACCCTGAGACCGCTGCTGATGCCACTGTGATCGACTACATCACCGATGACTCTCCTTCTTGTCTGAGCAACCAGGCAACCCCCCCCCCTTGATCATCCTGATATCGCCCATTCTATTCTCCCATGCTTGCATTATATTTTGCTACTGTATTTGATTGCTCCTATTCTGATGCATAGCCTGCTTTTGTACCTGCTTATTGTTACCTGCCTGCTTATCCTAAACTGCTTAGTATAGGTTTGTTAGTGATCCATCAGTGACCCCCACCTTATCGTTGTTGCCCCTGCTTCATCGTCGATGACTCGACCAACGTGATCGACGACCAGAGACCGACACCTCACATCACATCACGCCCCCATTTTGTTGCTCGACTCTTCAGAGTTATCATCAAGTGTCGAGGGTGGAACCTCATACATCACTCCTGATGAGATCTCTGTAGTGTAGCTATTCGGTCGTGGTCATCGAGGGTGGTTCCTCCTTCACCATTCCTGATACGGTTCTGTCGTGCAACACCTCAAGTGTGAACCTCGAGCGTGGTTCCTCTTACGTTCACCTTGATGATTACATCGAGTGAAATCCATCGGGGGTGATTCCTCGGGTTTTCCCCTTGATGTTTGGACACATGGTTACAATGACTTTACTTGAGACCTTGGTGAAAGTCGGGCGGGCCTGGAGAGCACCCGCAAGATAATGACGTGGCACGACCGGGCATTTTGGGCCCTTGTCGTAAGTCCATGAGACGGGGCAACGGGGTCACTTCGATCGTGAGTCTCTGCTCGTCTCCACAAGCTAATAATACACTATGGTTTGGGTATTTGTTCTGAGTTGGCCTCTGGACTTTACGCACCAATCTCCACGTGAGAATAGTTATGGGCCTTGACGTCGTGGTATCAGCCGAAGCTTTGTCAGACGTCTAGTTCAGCAGTGCGGCACGGCTGGGTCGGCACCATCATGTAGTGGTGGAGCCTGGTCCGCCCTGCTCGCAATGACTCGGAGTGCAACAGGTGATGGGCCCAGACCCCGGAGTGCTTAGGAGGTGGACCGGCGAGGATCACTCTGCTGAGCCTAGGTAGGGCTGCGACGTGTTGATCTTGCGAGGCCGGGCATGACCCAGGAAAGTGTGTCCGGCCAGAGTAATCAAGCGTGTTGGAAAATGGGTGCACCCCTGCAGGGAAGATTATCTATTAATAGCCGTGTCCACGGTAATAGACGTTCGGACTTATATCCTGATCTTATACAACTACAAATGGATACTTGAGATATGTGGCTCCGAGATTGCTTTCTCGCAGGGAGTCGAGGAAGGATCTCTCGGCGTTAATGTTACAACATGTTTGATAATTATACACTGCTATTCTTTACTCTCCTACATGCTGCAAGATTCTCGGAGCTGCTTCAAGATGCTAATCTTCGATAGGCTAGGCCTTTCCCCTCTATTCTTGCATTCTGCAGTTCAGTCCATAGATACAACCCTTCCATTTGATACCAATGCATACTTAGTATAGATCTGATGCTTGCGAGTACTTTGGATGAGTACTCACGGTTGCTTTTCTCCCTCTTTCCCCCTTCTTTCTTCTTTCTGGTTGTTGCAACCAGATGGTGGCTCCCAGGAGCTAGATGATGCCACCCTCGTCGACTACTACTACTACCCCGAGGGTGCCTACTACTACGTGGAGGCCGCTGATGACCAGGAGTAGTTAGGAGGTCCCAGGCAGGAGGCCTTGCCTCTTCGATCGTTGATGTTTGAGCTAGCCTTCTTAAGGCATCCTTGTTTTACTTATGTCTGTACTCAGATATTGTTGCTTCCGCTGACTCTCTTGTGTATCGAGCTTGTATTCGAGCCCTCAAGGCCCCTGGCTTGTAATATAAAGCTTGTATTATTGTTTTTGTGTCTAGAGTTGTGTTGTGATATCTTCCCGTAAGTCCCTGATCTTGATCATACACATTTGTGTGTATGATCAGTGTACGATTGAATCGGGGGCGTCACAAGTTGGTATCAGAGCCGACTGCCTGTAGGATCCCCCTTTCCAACTCCTTGGCCGAAGTTGAGTCTAGTCTTTGAAAAACTGAGTTACTAACATGGTTGTGTGGCTTACGGGACCACGTTGCCAAATGGGTGGTATTAGGATCTTTTATTCCTCGTCTATACTCTCAGAATCTGATCTCTCTTCTATTTGGGTTAAAAAGTTCTGCTAACTATAAATCTAGGTTCTCGCAAATACTTCCTCCCGGAGAGCCCCTTCATTCTAGATGATGGCCTGCTTCACCAGAAGATTCCGAAGATACCCTTCAATATTTTTTTCTCGAGAACTTTTGTACTCATCGCTTTTGCAATTCCCTACCTCCGATATATCCTTACTGATAACTTCTTACACTCGTCATTCATACAATCATTCCCTGTTGCTCTTGTTATTAAAAGATACATCGAATTATCCTCAGACTTTTAAGAATCCCCTATGTCACTGCCTTGCGATTCTTTGCCACATGTTTACATCTACGAATAATTCGTCACACTTAGCAAGGATTTGTTCATGCCTAGTTGATCAAGTGATTCACAAAAAACTTTGAAATACTATCCGATCTTCCGATAACCCTCTCTAGCTATTAGTCTGCAAATACTTGTCTGCTTGCATTATGGATACTTTCAATATGCCTGGCAATATTGGTAGTATCCTTTGTCATCGTCATTTTGAACACTTGTTTCGATATGTTGTTGAATGCTTGCAATCATCCATCTCAATTGGAATTATTCCCTTTGGCTCAAATGTCACCCCGGACATGAACTGGTGTTCGACAAATCGAACCTTGATTGATTGTCGATCTATGTCTATTCAACTTACTTGTTTTTGGTCAAAGTCTCTGCTTCTATCCCTTGATTTTGGAAATCGTAATTCCATTGCATTTGAATACTGAATTAGACAATTGCTTTTATAATCTGATATCCTTGCATTCTTTCTACTTCTGTTTGAGTACTGATGCTCACATCAGATCCCTTGTAAACCGCTAGATCCTTTATGGGGTTCTATCCGACAACGTCCTTCATATGCAGTAACCTTGTGAGCTTTTCCTCGGATACATAATGCCTTTGGTAAATCGTATCTTCTGCTTCCTCAAACATGCTCTACTCCGAGCTTGAGTTTTTACTCGTGAAGTTTGACCGTACAACTTCGTCGAAGACGAGAAGTAAATGGAAGGTTATGCATTGATGAAGTGGGAGTCGACCTTGAACCTTTGTGTTCATGCCCATGGACCCGGTGTGGAACTTACCATGGAAGCTTCTTGTAATAATAATCCCCTTGTGATGAGTTCATATTGTATCTATGCTTGGTCCTTGGCAACCGTGGTTCCGACCATGACTGTTATCCTTCGATTGTATTTCTCGGACAAGTTAAAGTACTTGTCTTCTTCAGATCATTTCACCTGTCAAGCCTCTACTTTGATCTACCTTCGAGTGTTATCCTCTGGTATCTCGAGAATGTCACGGAACTACATAACTTCTTACGAGGTTTTCATCAACTATTATTCTCGTTGATTCAAATTTTCCACGGGTTCTGAGTTATTAGACACTCGAGAAAATTGGTAATTGATTCAGGTCTCCATTGCTTTATTTAATCTTTCTTGTAACCTAACATATCTGAGCAGTGATAATTATCTGCTTATGTAAACACCTCGGTGTACAACTCTGTCAGTAAGACCTTGATACTATTCTTGATGACATTCTGGTAGCCATCGATGGACGAGAACTTTGCCTATTGGTCCGCCTCGTCTTAACGAATAGGAAAACGGTTCTCTTCGCCCTTGCCCTTGGTACCAATGTTGTTGCCAACATAACTGACAGTCTATCCTTTGACCTGCCTTGCTATCATGACCATGGCACCCTTCCTACTTTTAACAAACATGGTGGGCCCATAACCCACAGTTCCACAGGATCGAAACCTGACTCTCCTATACATCTTTGTTTTCAAAGTTATCCCTCACGCTTGGCTTCGTATGTAATTCACGAGCCACCTTCCTTGTGATCTGTTCTGGTACCAGATGCAATACTTATTCTTGATGCTTTGAACCCCTTTCACACTCTTTTTTAGACATCGAACGATTGACCATCCACTTGAAGCTTCTTATTGCACCTCCTTACCTTTCTGTCGATGACTTTCCTGAATTTCAATTCGAGAGATGCATCTATGCCATGTTCACTGAGATAGCCCCAGGTACCTATCTTGTGTTGAACTCCGTCCTTCCCGAGTCTTTCTCCCTTACTCCACCCCTTAAATCTCAGGATGAGATTTCTTGTAGTGGAGGAGAATTGTGATGCCCGGATAATTAAGCTACAGTAATTCCCTGCTAATGATGCAACGTCATCATGATTACTGTGATAAACTCGCATTGATTCAATCCCGTTTGAATTCAAAATTTAAAATCAAGAAAAGCTACAAAAGTTTTCAAACGTTCAAACTAAAATGTTCGCGATATTCTATAAATTCCCCTGACCTTTTGTCAAGTTGAACCAACTCGAATTGACTCACAAATACTCCCTCCGTCCCGAATTAAGTGACGCGACCGTGTATTTGCAAAAACAACCCCGCCGTTTGACTTAACCACGAACGAGTTCCTCCACCCCTGCAGTCACTCCTCTCCTTCCTGCGTCCTCCTCTTCCCTTCGCTGGAGTCCTCGCCCCGTGTCCTCTCCCGTCCTCCTCCTTGCCCGTCCTCCTCGCCGCCGTCCTCCCGTCCTCCTCGCCGCCTTCCTCCTCCCGCATCCTCAATCATGGCTCAGTGGAGCTGCACTCGCCCCACCTCACCTCACCTCGCCTCGTGCTCCACCTCCAAAGACTTGGTGGCTGAAAAGCTTGATTTTTGGCGCATCCGTGGCGGAAGTGCGATCCTGTGGCGGCGTTGTAGATCCGGTGGCGGGAAGCTCGATCCGTGGCGCGTGATCGGCGCTTCTGGTGGTCCTCCTCGGCGCCTGTGGTGTTGGCGTGATCGGTCACCTCCTCCTCGCCGTGCAGGGACGGCGGGGGTGCTCTCTCTGTTCATGGCTACTGCTGGTGTTGCTGCTGGTGGCGCGACCGATCTGTGTTCTGCATCGGCTACAGCCACTGTTGGTAAGTTCTTCCTCCCACTCCTCTGTTCTATGGCTCGAACTCATGTGCTGCTGCTCCTGTTGATGCACTACTGCTTCTGCTGAGTACTGCTGCTACTGGTGTACCTAGGATGCTTTGTTTACTTTACTCCTAGTTGCTGCTAGCACAATCAAGTTAGTTGTTGCTACCTGCATACGTCCACACCACCCTAAAACTGAAACTGAAGAAATCAGCAACATTCAGTTTCGAAACCACAAACCGACTGCGCCAGTTTTCAGATATTTTGGCTCCATTCATTTGCACAAGGAAGAAAGATTACATGGGGATAATATAGGGGAATGGGAGTACAATTTTCAAGTTCGACGATCTATTTGCGGTCCATTAAGCTCGAGAGAACATGACGTACTTTTGCAAAGTCATGAATGGTTCGATTAGTTGTTTCATCACTTAGGGAGAGTCGAGAGCAAATACCACAGGAGGCCCCGCATGGACGGCCAGGAATCCGGTGGTGCCGACGACCGTGAACAGAAATGCTGCCTCCATAATCAGACCAAATGAAAATTCCAAATGTTTTATGATGCAAGTAGTGGCGCATGGCGGTGACTGATCGTGCGGTGCGACATGTAGGGCTGCGAGCTCCACCACTTGGCCCAGCCCAGCTCCTTGAGCTGGTCCAGCGACATGTAGGGAGGGAGTTCACTTTTTAGGTTTGTGTGTACTGCTATGATGGCCTTGTGTGGTGGATCTTCTGTTTACTCCTGGATGAGTATAATTACTAGGCTAATTACTGTGTGCAATGCTGCTGCTCCTGAATGCTCTGTTTACATGAGTAAGTTCCATGGAGTAGCACTGCCCATGAGTAGATAATCATCAATATCCAATACTCCAAATTCTAATAAATTCCAACAAATTTAAATAAATTCAAATAAACAAGACAAGACATGCACAATACTCCACATTTCTCCAATTATCCGAATACAACAATACACAAGATAAAACTCCTCTCTCTCTCCTTCCCTCACTCCTCTCAATCTCTCATTCCCTCACTCCTCTCTCTCTCCTTCCTCTATAAGGGTCTTGGTCTCAACAACTAGTCGAGCATCGCAAGATAGAAAGATTGTTGGCCTTCCTTCATTTTGATGGCGATCTTTATGCAAATGCGGGAGTGTATACTCATTGCCTCCTTTATTTTTCATAACCTCAATCATAACTGCCTGGAGTGTCACAAAGCTTCTAAACAATTTCTGAACCTCATAGTTCTCGAACTGTTCCTCCACACCTTCTACCAATTCTTGAATAGTTTTAGGTGATAAGCAATCAGTTAGGGATTGAAGAGAATTGTGCAAGCATAGGTCTAAAACGTTCATATCGGGGCTGTTGGGTGGTTGTTGCAACAACCGAATATCAAGATCCGTTTGTGCTACAGCCTCTTGAAAACCCACGTCATTAGGAAGGACATGTGGCTTGGCATTATCCTGCTGTATGTAGATGGTTCTTCCAATATCTTCGTCAGGCCATTTGTCTTGTATAGCAGGGATCACCTTGTTGCATAGATAATCCCTCATCACATTTCTGGTCACTTTCACATTTTTCAGTTCTTTAGTTCCTCTAATTCTGTTTTGACTCGTTCTGACTGCCGCCTTCTCTTCCACGAAGGCCCAAGTCCCGATCTTGCCATCAAATATGACCTCCCCGTCATCACTATATCTTGGCTTGGCCACGGCTGTCAGGAACATGAACTTGCCAATGCAGTTCGTATTCGGCACGGGGCGCTCGGGTGTAAGTTCTTCTGGGAGTAGATAGTACGTATTCTTCACTCGTGTCATATCATACCATTTCTCATCTATATGGACCATGTCTGTCATTGGCTTGAAAAGAGGACATGGAGTTGAGATCCAAAGCTCATCGAGCATGGACATGCAAAAGTTCAGTCTTGCAATCTTATTCTTTGGCTTGATGGTAGGCTTCACGGTGCTAGTGACACGCTTGACTCACCTAACTTGAACCTCCCCGTAGGGTCGAAAGGGAATACTAAGAGACCTTGCTAGAGCTCGAACTGTTCTCCTTCAGTTGAGTGGGATTGTCGATGCCCTTGACAGATCCAAGTTCTTTCTCTTTCTTCCAACTCTACCTGGTCTTTTGCTTGCGACAACCACTTCTTGGCCTTCTGCAATTTGTTCATTTGCATCTTTCCGCATTCTTTCAACCGCTCGTATGCCTCGTATTCAATAGGCTTGCAATGAGTATCTTGTCTTCCGGCTGAATAGCTCCATCTCTGCTCTTGATCACTTTCAAAGCAAAATAAACAAAGAAATCTTTCCTTATCCGATGTGTTCATCAAGTTCTTCTTATTGCTTCCTCGATGAATTGCTTCTTCCTCATCCAAAGAACATCTCCTCTCCCGTTAAATAAGGAGCAAAGGGTAAGTCATCTAGATATTGCAAAGGGTAAATCATGCAAAGAGTCATCTAGATATTTCAACAAAGTATTGTTAAACAAGAATTTACTCAAATCAAGAATTTAATCTGAATGTTCACCGAATTTTGACAAGAATTTAACTGAATATTTTGAAAAACTACCGCAGTATGTGTTGGTTATCTTCTTTACTTCTTTGTAGCTGTTGTTGTTCTTCTTTAGTAGCTGTTCTTTGCTGGTGGTGGTGTTCATATTGCTTTGCTGCTATTTTTGGAGTATCTGCTGCTATTACGGTATGTGATGCTACCGCTTCAAACTGCTGGAGTAAACTGCTGCTTTGCTTCTTCGATCGTTGGAGTATATTGGGTCATCTAGATTAATGACCTCCTGCATATAAATTTAGCCATGCCTGCTCCCATTCGCCTAGTGATTTCTTCAATAGCCTTTTGGTACCTAAAAACAAAAGAAAGATGATTATATTCTGCAAGTTTCAAAAGAACTTGATGGACAAACCGTGTCTGATGGAAAAACAAATGCGGAAAAAAGGGAGTAGATGCTCAATGTGTTTACTTCATGAGTTTGTTATGTTTATTCAAAGCCTATTGAATCGCTTGGGAATGGCCCGTCCTTCTGGATATTGACCATCTGTTTATCTATTCTCACATTCTGGCAGTCTAACTAGTACTGGTAGGACATGCTTATCGTTGCAGCATTTTGAGCTCATGCAATACTACTGTTTATATCTAATTAAGTGTAACGCCCTCGATGCGGCTATATCTCCCACGTGTCGAAGCACGACTTAGAGGCATAACCGCATTGAAAGCAATGTCGCAAGTGAGGTAATCTTCACACAACCCGTGTAGTACATAAGGGAAAGAGATACATAGTTGGCTTACAATCGCCACTTCACACAATTACATGAATAAAGCATTACATCATACAGATACAAACAAGGTCCGACTACGGAACCAAAATAAAAGAAGAACCCCAAATGCGACAAAGGTCCACGATCGACCCCAACTGGGCTCCACTACTGATCAACTAAAACGAAACAACACAATGAACAAGATCTTCATCGAGCTCCTCCTTGAGCTTGATTGTGTCACCTGCTCGATAACATAGGCACCTGCAAACTGGTTTTGGAAGTATCTGGTGAGCCACGGGGACTCAGCAATCTCGCACCCGCGAGATCAAGACTATTTAAGCTTATAGGTAAGGTAAAGGCATGAGGTGGAGCTGCAGCAAGCGACTAGCATAAATGGAGGCTAACATACGCAAATGAGAGCGAGAAGAGAAGGCAAAGCACGGTCGATAAAAGTATGATCAAGAAGTGATCCTATAGCAACCTCGTCAAGCATAACTCCAACATCAGTGTTCACTTCCCGGACTCAGCCGGAAAGAGACCATCACGGTTACACACTCGGTTGATGTATTTTAATTAAGGTCAACTTCAGGTCTTCTACAACCGGACGTTAACAAATTCCCATCTGCCACATAACCACGGGCACGGCTTTCGAAAGTTCAAATCCCTGCAGGGGTGTCCCAACTTAGCCCATGACAAGCTCTCACGGTCAACGGAGGAATAGACCTCCACCCAAGACACTCCGATCAGACTCGGTATCCCGGTACAACAAGACATTTCGACAACAGAAAACTAAACCAGCAACACCGCCCGAATGTGCCGACAAATCCCGATAGGAGCTGCACATATCTCTTTCTCGGGGCACACTCAGATGAGACTAGCTACGAGTAAAACCAACCTCAAGTTTCCCGAGGTGGCCCAAGCAGTAGCTCGGTTCGGACCAACACTCGAGGAGCACCGCCCGGGGTTAAAATAAAGATGACCCTTGAGTCTGCAGAACCCAAGGGAAGGTGGTAGGTTGTTAGCGCAAATGGTAAAACCAATGTTGGGCATTGCTTTGGAGAAGCTTTACTTAAGGCGAATCGTCAAGGGGTTCCCATAATAGCCCAACCGTAAGGAACGCAAAAAACCGGGAACATAACACCGATATGACGGAAACTAGGGCGGCAAGAGTGGAACAAAACACTGCATAAGGCCGAGCCTTCCACCCTTTACCAAGTATATAGATGCATTAATTAAATAAGATATATTGTGATATCCCAACAAGTAAACATGTTCCAACCAGGAACAACATCTTCATGTTCCAACAAGGAACAAACTTCAATCTTCACCTGCAACTAACAACGCTATAAGAGGGGCTGAGCAAAGCGGTAACTTAGCCAATCAACGGTTTGCTAGGAATGGTGTCAAAGGTTAGAGGTTTGACACGGCAATTTGGGAGGCTGACAAGCAAATGGTAGGCATCGCAGCATTGGCATAGCAAAAGAGCGAGCAAACTAGCAAGCAAAGATAGAAGTGATTTCGAGGGTATGATCATCTTGCCTGAGATCCCGCAAGGAAGAAGAACGAGTCCATGAAGAAGACAAACGGACGAAGATTTAACGAATCCTCACAACTCCGAACGAAACCGAAGCTAACGAGAGAAGCAACCCGGAAAGAAGCAAACAACATAGTAAACAACCAAGCATAATCATGGCATGATGCACAATCAAGTATGATGCATGTCCGGTTTAAAGAGGCATGGCATGGCAAAATGCAACAAACAATACTACAAGTTAAGTGGAGCTCAATATGCAATGAGTTGCATATTGACGGAACACCACATCAATTATTTAGTTCTCTCTTGTTTAAGCTACCCAACAATATTAAATGTTGATTAACATGGCAAGGGTGAAGCAAATGAAAACTACCTATCTAGGCAAGTTTAAATGAGGCCGAACAACAAACAACAAGTCCGAAAATCCTCATGTGCATATTTATGGATTAGGTACTGTTCTGCCCTAAACACAATTTTAGAGTTGTCAAACATGCAAGATGAGTGCACCATGTTAAACTAGGCAAAATTCTACCCCATTTACATATAAAGTTTATTAAATTCCGAGTTACGGTTAATTAGTTATGAAATAAATCATTTTAACATGGCATAGGAGCAAATTAATGCAAACATCATTTTAAACATTTCAAACATGGATGAAAATGGCATATTATGAAACTAGATGAAATTCTAAGCATTTTACATATAAAGTTTGTTTCAATCCAATGCACCGTTGTGGAGTTATTATATGCATGAAGCATGGGGGTTTTTCTGTAAAATAGGCGTTCTCTGGAAAATTAGTAAATTCGTACATGAAAAAAAAAGTGACTCGGGCCGAATCTGAAAATAAAGCCCACAAGGAAACACAGGGGGCTGCTCACCCTGGCCTACAGGCCCGGTCGGTGGAGAGCTGGGGCTGGGTGCGAAGGGGCGCGCTGGGCCTCACCATGGGCTTTGGCCCGTTGGAGGAGGAGGCCGGCTCGGCTTGGGCTCGCCTTGGAGGCCGAAGGGGAAGCAGAGGAGGCTCGGCGGATCTGGCCGCTGCCTGGCCGAAGGGAGGCGCTAGGCATTGGGCTGGTGGCGTGGGATGCGCCCAGCGCGCGTGGGCGCGGCGTCAGCGGGAGGAGGCCGCCCCGAGCGGGACGACGGGTCTTGGCGAGGGCTCGGCGAGGGCCGGGCGAGGCCGGAGGAGGCTACGGGGGCGGCGGCGACCTCCAGATCCGGCGAGGGAACAGCCGGATCCGACGACCCCGAGGCTGAGGGAGGCCGGCGACGAGGTTCCTGGCGGCGGCGGACGCGGCGGAGGCGTGCTGCAAGGGCGGAGCGGCGACGGTTAGCGAGGTCGAGCACGGGAGAACGGAGGAGAAGAGGAGGCGCGGGGAGACTGGCCTGGCATGGGCGGCTCTGTGGCTTGGGTCGCCGGCGGCGGCCTTCTCCGTCGAGGACGACGCGGGCGGCGGGATCTCTCCTCGATGGAAACGACGAGACGAGGGACTCGGGAGCGGGCGCCAGGACGGGCGGTGGCGCGGCTGGCCCTGGTGCGGCCCAGATCGGTGGCGGGGCGGGCCGCGCCTGGGTTCCGCGGACCGCGGCGGCGGGGAGCGGGGCTGGAGCGACGTGGCACATTCCGGTTGGGCGAGGGAGGCTGCACAACGGCGGCTGGCCAATGGGAGGAGGCCAAGTGGCGCGGGTGAGGTGGCTGGCGCCGGATCCGAGGGAGGGAGGCGCTGATTTCAAGGATGGAGGCGGCTGGGAGGTAGGGGAAGGCTAGGGATGCCCAAAATGGAAGGAAGGGGTGCTATTTAAAGAAAGAGGGGTTAGGCTTGGGGTTTTAGGAGGGGTTTCGGACCCTCAGATCGCGATCGTGCGGCTCCGGACAGAGGGGGAACTAGGTGGGCTGCAGGTGGGGTTAGTGGGCTGTGTTTAGAAGGCCTTGGGCTGAGAGGAGAGGGGAGAAATGCAGCCCGACACGGGTTTTCGAAGACCGAAAACATCCGACGAATACACCGACTATAAAGCGGTTGTAGGTTTAACGGTTGGGCTATCAAATGGACTCCGAATGCGATGAAACTTGGCAGGCGGCCTGTCTACACTATAATAAGACCGCACGACAAGTTGCATCCCATTCCGAGAACATTTTATGCCACACATAAAATAATATTTCGGAGGTGCAGCGGCGCGCAAGTAGTGTGTGTGGGCTCGAAACGGACAACGGAGAGAACAAAGAGACCGGACGGATGCAAGTTTTGAAAACATGATGATGCAATGCACATGATGACATGATAAGATACACACGCAAGCAAATGACAAGGCAACAACAGCGAATAATCAAGCGGACACTGCACATCGGTCTCAAGGCCACAACACTCCACCACTATGAGAGGATCTCGTCCCGAGATCTAGGATGGCACCGGAGGGAAAAGGAAGAGGAAGAGGAGAGGTAAAACTAAGTTGCTTCTTTGACGAACGAGTGAAACCACGATTCTTGAGAGGTTGAGCAATTTAAAAGAAAGAGCAGAACTGAGAAGAACGAGATTGCAAACAATCCGTTAGAAAAAGAGGAACAAGGAACATGATGAGAACCAAGAGGTTTAGTGATAAGATAGATATTGAAACCACTCCGGATAAAACAAGATAGAGAAGGAATAAGAATGAAATAATTTGGGCAGCACTCCGTCTGAAAGAAGAAGGAAAACTTGATAAGAGGAAAAACACTTGAAGGGATGACACAACACTCCGGTTAAATGGATAAGCAAGAAAAGAATACGAACCTCACAATCGATGATGATGAGTGAAGAGAGCAACATCATAATGCCTCCGTAAGAGAGAATAGAAGATAGATCATAGGAATAAAGGGACGGAGAAGAAAATGACATCTTTGCCACAAGTGAACTTGGAAAGCATCCTTCCAAAAAGGTTAGGATGGAATTGTTGGAAAACCAACAACGAAAAGAGAAAGCTTGTAGTGGGCTTATGGAAAACATCTCAAAACTATGAGGTGACAACCGGCCACTAACGGAAACAATTGCTTGCTTGAGATTAACGAAGAGATGAAAACTTGTTCCATCAAGATGGAAAAGAGATAACTTGGGTCATTAATAAGCACCAAAATAGCAACATTCCTTAGGGAAGGCTTTAGGTGAATTCTGACACAAGATAACTCCAACGAAGAAGTTGATTGGCCGAAAAGATCTCCTGAACGAAGAGAAAATGATGGATTTAAAATACCTCATTCTTGACAACATGTGAATCATGAAACATGAAGGAAATTGTCAAGAGTGACATAACACCACCTCAAAAGATAAGGTAGAAAGAATCGCACTTGAAAGCAAGATGAAGAATACTTGAACTCCTCAAAACAAAACATGTGTTGAGCACCATGTGTATTTTGAAGTATGGCTTGACGAATCTTAACTTCAAGAGAAATCTTGAAGAACAATTGAAGAATGAAAGGAATCATTGACGAACCACCATGTAGAAACTCCGATATTAAAAGGATGGTGGAAAGAAGGAGAAGTTGAAAACACAAGGTGAAGCCTTGCAATGATTTAGATGGATCTTCGTGATGAGATAACCAAGAAAGCTTGGAACTCCGGAAAGAAAAGATGAAGCATCTCGAACCGAGAATGTGATATGATGAACCACGATGGAAAGAAGAAACTAGATCACTTGGATGAAACAAGAATAAGAATTATGTTATGCGTATCCTTCACCAATTTAGCTTGATGACAAGCAACGGATTTGGCATACTACTTATTCTCGTTGAAAAGGATTAAAAGAGATATATCAACTTGAGAAGGCCTTCAACGAACCATCGGTAGGATTGAAACAACAAATGAATTGATATGATGAACAAGGAAGAGAGATCTTGAAAGAACGACCGTAAGAATTGAAATTGAACGTAGCAAATGCACAAATCACCGGGAAGAATTGCAAAATGAAAGAAGATACTTGAGGGGATTTAGATACATGAGAACGAAGATATCATGAACTGATTAGAGGATATTTAAATGATGCACCGGTATGATTTGGAGAACGAGAGCTGAAAGCTTGAATGAATAATACTGAGATGATGGGCTTCAAAGAATGAAACTGAAAAGACTCCTAAAATGCTCCGGATGGGTGAAAAAGATTCTCACAATCGAAAACAATTATGAGAGGATGGCAACCAAGCTAGCACCATGAATCTTGAAGAGAATAGAGCAAGATTAAAGAGAAACTCTTCTTCGGTCTTCAAATGATGATAATGACAACGAAAAACACCACCAAGAATTATTGAGGCACACCGGAAGAATCAAAAACGAAGAGGTTGAGCCAACTATGAAAAGAATTTGAAAGATCTTGGAGAAA
The DNA here is from genome assembly GCA_021437245.1 of Aegilops speltoides. NCBI lineage: Eukaryota > Viridiplantae > Streptophyta > Magnoliopsida > Poales > Poaceae > Aegilops > Aegilops speltoides. Next base: position 125,735,644 of record CM038144.1, read on the forward strand.
AGCATTTGACTGATGATAACTCATTCTTACGTCAAACTTGGAGAAGAATTTAGGATAGCTCTGGGAAAATAGAAGAGTCAGGTAAGATCCTGGAAAAAGACCTGTGGGTTAGGGCCCACTCAAAGGAACATCGTTGAACAATTTAAAGAGATATTGCACCGGTTGAATTAAATGACTTGAATGAGATAACAATCTCCAAATGGCTTGAACGGATTAAGAATGGAAACACAAATCTTCGAGATATCTTGAGCACTCCGGAATAACAAATAGCGAGAAGAATGATAATGAGGTGCACCGGTATGAGAAGACATTGAAATTAGGAAAAAGGTATGATCAACGAAACTTGCCTTGAATCCACCGGAGAAGAAAAGAGAACGGAGGATGATGAACTAGTAGAACATCTTCTTGAGAACCACCGGGTAAGAACATTGATTGAAAAGGATGAAGAAACTTCACAAAAATAAAAGGATACTTGGTAAAGAAATCTGAGACTTTGAAGAAAAAGGGTGGGAGGGTGGGGGAAAACAAAGACAACTTGGGATGAAACAAACACCGTTGAGAAGAAATGACAATTGGTCTTGCTGATGTTGAAGTGATCGGATCCACTTGAAGAGAAACACGCCGGTTGAAAAGGATTGACATGACAATCTCGATTGTCGAGAAGGATTGGTATTCACATCGGAGTATGAGAACACCATTTCGGAAAGGCATGGAACCAACACTTGACATTGAAGCAACTCGAATACCACAACTCAAAACAAAAACAAAGGACTGGCTTGCAGAATAAGCCGGACCAAACATATGATAGAGATTTCGTCCGAAGTTTTCGTGGTGGGGCCTACACGGGCTCAATCGTCAAAGACCATCATGTACAAGGCAAGGCACATGACATACGAAGCGCCCCGAGTCGGCATAGCCAAGGACTCTTTAAGACACAACGAGACCATCAGAAACCAACCGTGAATAGGCGGACCACTAGACGTCGAACCCCAATTTCATATCATACATCCGTCGGAAAGATATCCTAAGAGCTACTTGAATTCCCACCTATAAAACTCCCAAATTTTCGGTTATGCAATCGGTGTTGGGGATACAGGGGAGCAATAATATCTCACTCAAACTAACAATCCCTACATCCAATTTGTATCCATCCGTCAACACATAACCAAGAAACCTTCGAAATCATCTACCTCAACCTTCAAAAGCATCCGTTATACGAGTCATGGCAATACTCCGTACTCACCTCAAGATCAAGTTAGCGGGTTATCTCACCAACAACTGCATAAAAGAGATTTTCGATGTCGGCGTATTAAACTCGTATTCCGAATCGCAACGATAAAATTATGACGACAACACCTCGGAGCTCAACTCCCCGGGACACTGCCACAACCCCTAAATGTCAGGAGGCAACCAAGACAATGTTCTCGTCATAAGAATATCGGAACGATTCCAAGATACCCGCGTGATCCTAAAAAAATTTTTAGTGAAATTTAAGAAGAGAAGAGTCAAAACTCTACGTCAGGATACCTCACCAGAAGGTCAAAGGGACTGGGGAGTAAAAAGAATTCCTAACTCTCCGATATATATAATCCTAAATGACTCAAAACATTTTTCTAGACACAACTCGCCACTAAAAGCGATCAAGCGATCGGGGCTCCTAAGGTCGGATGGCTCGACACCAACTTGTAACGCCTCGATGCGGCTATATCTCCCACGTCGAAGCACGACTTAGAGGCATAACCGCATTGAAAGCAATGTCGCAAGTGAGGTAATCTTCACACAACCCGTAGTACATAAGGAAAGAGATACATAGTTGGCTTACAATCGCCACTTCACACAATTACATGAATAAAGCATTACATCATACAGATACAAACAAGGTCCGACTACGGAACCAAAATAAAAGAAGAACCCCAAATGCGACAAAGGTCCACGATCGACCCCAACCGGGCTCCACTCATCGATCAACTAAAACGAAACAACACAATGAACAAGATCTTCATCGAGCTCCTCCTTGAGCTTGATTGTGTCACCGCCGATAACATAGGCACCGCAAACTGGTTTTGAAGTATCCGTGAGCCACGGGACTCGGCAATCTCGCACCATGAGATCAAGACTATTTAAGCTTATAGGTAAGGTAAAGGCATGAGGTGGAGCTGCAGCAAGCGACTAGCATAAATGGAGGCTAACATACGCAAATGAGAGCGAGAAGAGAAGGCAAAGCACGGTCGATAAAAGTATGATCAAGAAGTGATCCTATAGCAACCTCGCCAAGCATAACTCCAACATCAGTGTTCACTTCCGGACTCACGGAAAGAGACCATCACGGTTACACACTCGGTTGATGTATTTTAATTAAGGTCAACTTCAGGTCTTCTACAACCGGACGTTAACAAATTCCCATCTGCCACATAACCACGGGCACGGCTTTGAAAGTTCAAATCCTGCAGGGTGTCCCAACTTAGCCTATGACAAGCTCTCACGGTCAACGGAGGAATAGACCTCCACCCAAGACACTCCGATCGACTCGGTATCCCGGTACAACAAGACATTTCGACAACAGAAACTAAACCAGCAACACCGCCTAATGTGCCGACAAATCCCGATAGGAGCTGCACATATCTCTTTCTCGTGGCACACTCGGATGAGACTAGCTACGAGTAAAACCAACCTCAAGTTTCCCGAGGTGGCCCCAGCAGTAGCTCGGTTCGGACCAACACTCGAGAGGAGCACCGCCCGGGGTTAAAATAAAGATGACCCTTGAGTCTGCAGAACCCAAGGGAAGGTGGTAGGTTGTTAGCGCAAATGGTAAAACCAATGTTGGGCATTGCCGGAGAAGCTTTACTTAAGGCGAATCGTCAAGGGGTTCCTATAATAGCCCAACCGTAAGGAACGCAAAAACCGGGAACATAACACCGATATGACGGAAACTAGGGCGGCAAGAGTGGAACAAAACACTGCATAAGGCCGAGCCTTCCACCCTTTACCAAGTATATAGATGCATTAATTAAATAAGATATATTGTGATATCCCAACAAGTAAACATGTTCCAACCAGAACAACATCTTCATGTTCCAACAAGGAACAAACTTCAATCTTCACCTGCAACTAACAACGCTATAAGAGGGGCTGAGCAAAGCGGTAACTTAGCCAATCAACGGTTTGCTAGGAATGGTGTCAAAGGTTAGAGGTTTGACACGGCAATTTGGGAGGCCGACAAGCAAATGGTAGGCATCGCAAAGATTGGCATAGCAAAAGAGCGAGCAAACTAGCAAGCAAAGATAGAAGTGATTTCGAGGGTATGATCATCTTGCCTGAGATCCCGCAAGGAGGAAGAACGAGTCCATGAAGAAGACAAACGGACGAAGACGAACGAATCCTCACAACTCCGGAACGAAACCGAAGCTAACGAGAGAAGCAACCCGGAAAGAAGCAAACAACATAGTAAACAACCAAGCATAATCATGGCATGATGCACAATCAAGTATGATGCATGTCCGGTTTAAAGAGGCATGGCATGGCAAAATGCAACAAACAATACTACAAGTTAAGTGGAGCTCAATATGCAACGAGTTGCATATTGACGGAACACCACATCAACTATTTAGTTCTCTCTTGTTTAAGCTACCCAACAATATTAAATGTTGATTAACATGGCAAGGGGTGAAGCAAATGAAAACTACCTATCTAGGCAAGTTTAAATGAGGCCGGAACAACAAACAACAAGTCCGGAAAATCCTCATGTGCATATTTATGGATTAGGTACTGTTCTGCCCTAAACACAATTTTAGAGTTGTCAAACATGCAAGATGAGTGCACCATGTTAAACTAGGCAAAATTCTACCCCATTTACATATAAAGTTTATTAAATTCCGAGTTACGGTTAATTAGTTATGAAATAAATCATTTTAACATGGCATAGGAGCAAATTAATGCAAACATCATTTTAAACATTTCAAACATGGATGAAAATGGCATATTATGAAACTAGATGAAATTCTAAGCATTTTACATATAAAGTTTGTTTTAATCCAATGCACCGTTGTGGAGTTATTATATGCATGAAGCATGGGGGTTTTTCTGTAAAATAGGCGTTCTCTGGAAAATTAGTAAATTCGGACATGAAAAAAAACAAAGACTCAGCCGAATCTGAAAATAAAGCCCACAAGGAAACACAGGGGTTGCTCACCCCGCCTACTGTGCCCGGCCGTGGAGGAGAAATTTGGGTCTGCGAAGGGCCATGGGCCTCACCATGGGCTTTGGCCCATTGAGGAGGAGGCCGGCTCGGCTTGGGCTCGCTTTGGAGGCCAAGGGGAAGCAGAGGAGGCTCAAGGGATCAAGGCCGCGCTGGGCTTTGGGCGGGGAGGCGCTAGGCCGGCTGGCCGGTGGCGTGGGATGCGCCAGCGCGTGGGCGGCGCGAAGGGAGGAGGCCGCTCCGAAGGGGACGACGGCGGTCAAGGCGGGGCTCGGCGAGGGCCGGGCGAGGCCGGAGGAGGCTACTGGCGGCGGCGACCTCCAGATCCGGCGAGGGAACACCGGATCCGACGACCCCGAGGCCGAGGGAGGCCGCGACGAGGTTCTGGCGGCGGACGCGGCGGAGGCGTCTTTGCAAGGGCGGAGCGGCGACGTTAGCGAGGTCGAGCACGGAGAACGGAGGAGAAGAGGAGGCGCGGAGACCGGCTCGGCATGGGCGGCTCCGGGCTTGGTCGCCGGCGGCGGCCTTCTCCGCCGAGGACGACGCTGGCGGCGGGATCTCCTCCTCGATGGAAACGACGAGACGAGGGACTCGGGAGCGGGCGCCAGGACGGGCGGTGGCGCGACACGCGGCCTGGTGCGCCCAGACGGTGGCGGGCGGGCAGCGCTGGTTCCGCGGACCAGGGCGGCGGGAGCGGGCCGAGCGACGTGGCACATTCCGGTTGGCGAGGAGGCTGCACAACGGCGGCCCGCCAATGGGAGGAGGCCAAGTGGCGCGGTGAGGTGGCTGGGCGCCGGATCCGAGGGAGGGAGGCGCTGATTTCAAGGATGGAGGCGGCCGGGAGGTAGGGAAGGCTAGGGATGCCCAAAGTGGAAGGAAGGGTGCTATTTAAAGAAAGAGGGTTAGGCTTGGGGTTTTAGGAGGGTTTGGACCCTCGATCGCGATCGTCTTGCTCGAGACGAGGGGGAACTAGGTGGGCTGCAGGTGGGGTTAGTGGGCTGTGTTTAGAAGGCCTTGGGCTGAGAGGAGAGGGGAGAAATGCAGCCCGACACGGGTTTTCGAAGACCGAAAACATCCGACGAATACACCGACTATAAAGCGGTTGTAGGTTTAACGGTTGGGCTATCAAATGGACTCCGAATGCGATGAAACTTGGCAGGCGGCCTGTCTACACTATAATAAGACCGCACGACAAGTTGCATCCCATTCCGAGAACATTTTTATGCCACACATAAAATAATATTTCGGAGGTGCCGCGGGCGCGTGCGAGTGTGTGTGGGCTCAGAACGGACAACGGAGAGAACAAAGAGACCGGGACGGATGCAAGTTTTGAAAACATGATGATGCAATGCACATGATGACATGATAAGATACACACGCAAGCAAATGACAAGGCAACAACAAATAATAATCAAGGACACCGCACATCGGTCTCAAGGCCACATTAAGAGCTTGTGATTCGAGTTGGAGTAATAATCATAAAGAAGAAAACAAAATTGATCCAATCGAGCCATAAATGAGGAGTAGAAATTGCTAATGTTTGTGTGTACATAATGATCATTTGGTTTGAAGGTGAAAGATACATCAAGACCATTTGAAGGTGAAAGTATACATCAACCATTTGAAGGTGAAAGGATACATCAAGGCCATTTGAAGGTGAAAACTGGTTCCTTCGCTGGCGGTAATCTACCTTTACTAATTTCTAGACATATTCCATGAATGACTTTAACAAGCATGTCCAAATCACAAATTACAACTGTTCTCTTGCTTCCATTGTGTACTCATCTATCATGTCTAGTGTAAGGAATGAAATAGTCCAGTTGTCAAATTCTCCCACATGTTCATGCAAGGTGCAGACAAGCAATTTGTACTGTGGTAGTATCGTTCTATACGTTCTTCCTGATGCCCAGATGGTCAACATGTATTCTTTCAGTAATATCTGAGCTGCAGAATTCAAATTAGCCTTCATATTTCTCTCTTTTATCTGCAGGGCAATGTGTTAAACTAAGAGTACAATGAACTTGAATGGTGCTGATTTCTGGTTTTAACATTTTTGCACCCGTCTGGCTACACATGTCTTTATAATGTTGTTGATTCCTGGTTTTCCTAATATCTTTATTTCGTGTTTGAGAATACATCAATGTTCATACTCCTGAAAAAAGGAACCATAGGCTCTTAAATTAGAGGTTAACAGTTTTTGTATCCTTGAAAATTGTTGTAGCAGATCCACTTTTTGATTGCCGAGCACACATAAATTTGACTATACTGTACCGGACACTTGTCTTGTCAGTCCTTGTTCAACTTGCATCCAATTATGCATGCAACCATTTTTTTCATGTCGTGGAAAGTTTGAATACCTCTAGAATTGAGTCATTGTTGAATCATCAAATTTCTTCTAAATTTGCACAGAAGAATTGTAGGTGCGGTGGAGGAGAAGCAAGCAGCAGCTGGAGCCCGGATGTGGTGGAGGCGCAGGTTGCAGGGCCGTGGGGCGGAGGGAGCAGGAGCTCCACCAACGGCAGGGGTAGAAGGAGCTCCGTGAGCGAGCCTGGAGTTCGAGCAAGATCTGGCGAGAAGGGGCTCCGACGAGCAATGGACCTTGAGGAGGAGCTCCACCGGCAACAGGGGAGAAGGAGCTCCGCCGAGCGAGATCCCGGAGTTCGAGCAGATCTCAAGGGAAGGGGCTCCATGAGTAGCGGGACCTTGAGGAGGAGCTCCACCGCAACAGGGGAGAAGGAGCTCCATGCAGCGATCCTGGAGTTCGAGCAGATCTCAAGGGAAGGGGCTCCGTGAGCAGCTGGGACCTTGAGGGAGCTTGAGGAGGAGCTCCACCGGGCGGGGAGAAGGAGCTCCGTGAGCGATCTGGAGTGCGAGCTTGAGGGCTCGAGGGCGCCAGCAGAGCTTGAGGAAGCTCATTTGGAAGAGGAGGCGCTGGCGAGATCTCGCCCGTGAGTCCGGGATCGCGAGGTACTGGGGAGCTTGAAGTCAGAATTTGAAATGTACTGGACTGTAGTGTAAAATTGACATTAGTGCAAAAAAATTCTCTCCTGCGTCACTTAATTCGGGACGGAGGGAGTAAATTCCTAGGATTTCAACAAGTGGTCCAAAGGCATCTAAATTAGCCTTTTCAATTAAAGCAAACCTTCTCAACCTTTGCAAATGCCTCAAAAACTTTTGTGCAACCCTAGGATATTGCATATCATTTTTGTGCAATTACCTTTTATGCTAAATAAGAACAGTAGCAAGTTTATTAAAAAAATGACCCTATACATTTTGGCCCACTAGTAAAAAGGGGCCACAACCTCCCTGTCCTCTGGGCCTCGCTCCAGCCACTAACCCTAGCTCCTCCCGCTCAATCCCCAACTCCCCCTTGTTCCCCACTCCCCACACCTCCTCCCTCTCCCCGCACAGTTTCTGGATCGAGGGGCGATCCCTCCCCCCCGACCGCGCCATGCCGCTGCTCCGGATGGCGGGCTCCCTGGCGCGAGCGCCCGTCCTTGACGCCCGACCTCCCTTCCGCTCGGGCTCCTTCAGCACTGCCGCCCTTCCATGACGCAGGCGCATGCCAAAGCCTTGGCACCACCGCGGCGCCCGGAGCCACCTCGCCGGACCACCGCACTGCCGGCCTCCCCGAGCACTTCCCCGACACGCTCCGAGCTCGCCCATGCGCTCCATGTGAGCAACCGCAATGATCCCCCTCCCCCCTTTTCGATTTGACACCGTAGGCCTCAAACCGTCGTCCTGCCCAGAGCTGCGCTCACCGCGCTCCCTGGCCGGGCTAGGCCTCGCCCCGCGTGCGCTAGTGTGGCCGCACCCGTCGCCCGCTGCTGCCTGTGCTCTTGCGCCTCTCGCCGTCTGCCACTGCTGCGCGCCCGCTGCCCCACCATCCCGCCCCCGTGGCTGCGTCTGGGCCGCGCCCGTGGCCGTGCCTGACCGCGTCGCTCCCCCCTGCGATTTGCCTCGCTGGGCTCAGCCAGCGCCCGGGCAGCACCCGCACCGCGCGCCTGGGGCCCCGTCGGCGCCCGTTTAGCCGAGCCTGCTAAAACCCCTGGGTCATAGCCCAGTGGGGCCCCCAGCCCCCTTTTCCTGTAAACAAAACAAAAAAAATATTAATAAAATTAATTAGCTAATTAATTAATTTTGTTTAGTTAAGTCTAATTACCTATTTAGCTAATTAAAGTTTGTTAGTTAACTGTGTCTATGACAACCAGGACCCACGCGTTAGTTGACCCAGCCAATGGTCCTGTTGGCTGCTGACATCATGCTGATGTCATAATGATGTCATAACCCTGTTTTCCTTTTAATTAAATCTGTTAATTTCAAAATATTACTAAAACTTTAGAAAATCCTATAAAATAAACCGTAGCTCAAATGAAAATGTTTTCTACATGAAAGTTGCTCAGAACGACGAGACGAATCCAGATACATGGTCCATTCACCCACCACACGTCCGTATCATCGCAAACGTTGAACCTTTCCCCTCCGGTTCATTTGTCTGACAGACATCCGGAACCGGGAAAACTTTCCCGGATGTTGTCCCCCTGTTCTGGTATCGTGTAACCATGCGTTAGAACACCTCTAGCATCGCTTATTGTCATGTTATGAATATGTTTGTGTGTATTTACTGCTTTTCCCTCTTCTCTCCTAGACCACGAGACCGCCGATGCCATTTGTGATCGACTATGTCACCGACGACCCTCCTTCTTGTCTGAGCAACCAGGCAAGCCCTCCCCTTTGATCATCCCGATATCGCCCATTCTATTCTCTCATGCTTGCATTAGATTTTGCTACTGTATTTGATTGCTCCTATTTTGATGTATAGCCTGCTTTTGTACCTGCTTATTGTTACATGCTTGCTTATCCTAAACTGCTTAGTATAGGTTGGTTAGTGATCCATCAGTGACCCCCACCTTGTCCTTGTTGCCCCTGCTTCATCATCGACGACTCGACCAAAATGATCGACGACCAGAGCCTGACACCTCACATCACATCACGCCCCTTTTTGTTGCTCGACTCTTCAGAGTTATCATCGAGTGCCGAGGGTGGAACCTCATACATCACTCCTGATGAGATCTCTGTAGTGTAGCTATTCGGTCGTGGTCATCGAGGGTGGTTTCTCCTTCACCATTCCTGATACGGCTCTGTCGTGCAACACCTCAAGTGTGAACCTCGAGCATGGTTCCTCTTACGTTCACCTTGATGATTATATCAAGTGGAATCCACTGGGGGTGATTCCTCGGGTTTTCCCTTGATGTTTGGACACACGGTTACAATGACTTTACTTGAGACCTTGGTGAAAGTCAGGCGGTCCCGGAGAGCACCTGCAAGATAATGACGTTGCACGACCGGGCATTCTGGGCCCTTGTCATAAGTCCGCGAGACGGGGCGACGGGGTCACTTCGATCATGAGTCTCTGCTCGTCTCCGCAAGCTAATAATACACTATGGTTTGGGTATTTGTTCTGAGTTGGCCTCTGGCCTTTACGCACCAACCACCATGTGAGAATAGTTATGGGCCTCGACGTCGTGGAATCACCAAGCTTTGTCGACGTCCGGCCAAAGAAGGCGGCATACCGGGCCGACACCATTCTCAGAGTGGTGGAGCTGGTTCGCCTCGCCGCAACGCGACTGGAGTGCAACGGGTGATGGGCCCAGACCCCGGAGTGCTTAGGAGTGATACGTCTCCAACGTATCTATAATTTTTGATTGTTCCATGCTATTATATTACCCCTTTTGGATGTTTATGGGCTTATTTTACACATTTATATCGCTTTTGGGACTAACCTACTAACCGGAGGCCCACCAGATTGCTATTTTTTGTCTATTTCAAGATTTCAAGAAAAGGAATTTCAAACGAGTCCAAACGGAATGAAACCTTCGAGGGCGTGATTTTGGAACGAACATGATCCACAGACTTGGAGTGCAAGTCAAGAAGCGCCAAGGCTCCCACGAGATAGGAGCCCCCCCCACCTATAGGGCGCCCCTGTCTCAGGCCCTCAGGCCCACCGACGTGCTTTCTTCCTCCTATATAAGCCACGCACCCCAAAAACATCCGGGAGCGCATTTAAACACAATTTCCACAACCGTAACCTTCTATATCCACAAGATCCCATCTTGGAGCCTTCGCCGGCGTTCTGCTGGAGGGGGAATCGACCACGGAGGGCCTCTACATCAACATCCTTGCCCCTCCGATGAGTTGTGAGTAGTTTACCACAGACCTATGGGTCCATAGTTATGAGCTAGATGGCTTCTTCTCTCTTTTTGGATCTCAATACAATGTTCTCCCCCTCTCTTGTGGAGATCTATTCGATGTAAACTCTTTTTGCGGTGTGTTTGTCGAGATCCGATAAATTGTGGGTTTATGATCAAGTTTATCTATGAATAATATTTGAATCTTCTTTGAATTCTTTTATGTATGATTGAGTTATCTTTGCAAGTCTCTTCGAATTATCAGTTTGTTTGGCCTACTAGATTGATCTTTCTTGCCATGGGAGAAGTGCTTAGCTTTGGGTTCTGTCTTGCGGTGTCCTTACCCAGTGACACAAAGGGTTGCAAGCCACGTATTGTATTGTTGCCATCGAGGATAACAAGATGTGGTTTATATCATATTGCTTGAGTTTATCCCTCTACATCATGTCATCTTGCTTAATGCGTTACTCTGTTCTTATGAACTTAATACTCTAGATGCAAAAGGCGAGTCGGTCGATGTGTGGAGTAATAGTAGTAGATGCAGGTGAGTCGGTCTACTTGTCACAGACGTGATGCCTATATACATGATCATGCCTAGATAATCTCATAATTATTCGCTTTTCTATCAATTGCTCGACAGTAATTTGTTCACCACCGTAATACTTATGCTATCTTGAGAGAAGCCACTAGTGAAACCTATGGCCCCTGGGTCTATCTCTTATCATATTTGCTTCCAATCTACTTTTATTTGCATCTTTACTTTTTGCATCTATCTTATAAAATACCAAAAATATATTTATCTTATCTTACTATCTTTATTAGATCTCACTTTCGCAAGTGGCCGTGAAGGGATTGACAACCCCTTTATTGTGTTGGTTGCGAGTTTTTTGTTTGTTTGTGTAGGTGCGTGGGACTTTTGAGGAGCCACCTACTGGATTGATACCTTGGTTCTCAAAAACTGAGGGAAATACTTACGCTACTATTGCTGCATCACCCTCTCCTCTTTGAGGAAAACCAACGCAAGCTCAAGACGTAGCAAGAAGGATTTCGCGCCGCTGTCGGGAGGTTTTCGCCAAGTCAAGACATACCAAGTACCCATCACAAACCCATCTCCCTCGCATTTACATTATTTGCCATTTGCCTCTCGTTTTCCTCTCCCCCACTTCACCCTTGCCTTTTTATTTTGCCCTCTCTTTCCCAATCTCCTCCTTTCTTTTCGCTTTCCTTTTTCTGTTTGCTTGTGTGTTGGATTACTTGTTGCCATGGCGCAAGATAATACCAAATTGTGTGATTTCTCGAATACCAATAATAATGATTTCCTTAGTACTCCGATTGCTCCTCTTAATGATGTTGAGTCTTGTGAAATCAATATTGCTTTGCTGAATCTTGTTATGAAAGATCAATTCGCCGGCCTTCCTAGTGAAGATGCCGCTACTCATCTAAACAACTTTGTTGACTTGTGTGATATGCAAAAGAAGAAAGATACAGATAACAATATTGTCAAATTGAAGTTATTTCTGTTTTCACTTAGAGATCGTGCTAAAGTTTGGTTTTCGTCTTTGCCTAAAAATAGTATTGGTTCTTAGAACAAGTGCAAAGATGCTTTTATCTCTAAGTATTTTCCTCCCGCTAAGATCATCACTCTTAGGAAGATATTATGAATTTTAAACAACTTGATCATGAGCATGTTGCCCAATCTTGGGAAAGAATGAAATTGATGCTTTACAATTGCCCTACTCATGGTTTGAACTTATGGATGATCATACAAAACTTTTATGCCGGTTTGAACTCTGCTTCTAGAAATCTCTTAGATTCGGCCGCGGGAGGCACGTTTATGGAAATCACGTTAGGAGATGCTACAAAACTTCTTGATAATATTATGGCTAATTATTCTCAATGGCACATCGAAAGATCTTCTAGTAAAAAAGTGCATGCTATATAAGAAATTAATGTTTTGAGTGGAAAGATGGATGAACTTATGAAATTGTTTGCTACTAAAAATACTCCTCTTGATCCCAATGATATGCCTTTGTCTTCCTTGATTGAGAATAATAATGAATCTATGGATGTGAATTTTGTTGGTAGGAATAGTTTTGGAAACAATGCCTATAGAGGAAACTTTAATGCTAGACCGTTCCCTAGCAATTCCTCTAATAATTATGGAAATTCCTACAGTAATTCTTATGGTAATTTTAATAAGATGCCCTCTGATTTTGAGAATAGTGTGAAAGAATTTATGATTTCTCAAAAGAATTTTAATGCTTTGCTTGAAGAAAAATTGCTCAAAGTTGATGATTTGGCTAGGAACGTTGATAGACTTTCGCTCGATGTTGATTCTCTTAAACTTAGATCTTCTCCTCCTAATCACGATATCAATGAGTCTCTCAAAGCAATGAGAATTTCCATTGACGAGTGCAAGGAAAGAACCGCAAGATTGCGTGCTAAGAAAGATAGCTTTATAAAAGCGCGTTCTTCTAGTTTCCATGAAAATAATGATGAGGATCTTAAAGTTATTGATGCGTCTCCTATTAGATCTATGTTTTGCAATATGAATTTTGATGATTATGGGACTGATGATGAATCAACTTTGCCTAGAAGGCGTCCCAAGAATTCGGAGTTTTTAGATCTTGATGCTAAATTTGGTAAAAGTGGGATTGGAGAGGTCACAACTTTAAATAGCGTTGAACCCACTCTCTCGGATTTCAAGGAATTTGATTATGATAATTGTTCTTTAAAAGGTTGTATTTCCTTGTTGCAATCCGTTGTTAATTCTCCTCATGGTTATAGTCAAAATAAAGCTTTTACCAAACATATTGTTGATGCCTTGATGCAATCTTATGATGAAAAACTTAATTTGGAAGTTTCTATACCTAGAAAACTTAATGATGAGTGGGAACCTACTATAAAGATTAGAATTAAAGATCATAAGTGTTTTGCTTTGTGTGATTTGGGTGCTAGTGTTTCCATGATTCCGAAAACTTTATGTGATATTCTAGGTTTCCATGATCTTGATGATTGCTCTTTAAATTTGCACCTTGCAGATTCCACCATTAAAAAGCCAATGGGAAGGATCAATGATGTTCTCATTGTTGCAAATAGAAATTTAGTGCCCGTGGATTTTATCGTTCTTGATATAGATTGCAATCTTTCTTGCCCTATTATTCTTGGTAGACCTTTCCTTAGAACGATTGGCGCGATTATTGATATGAAGGAAGGGAATATTAGATTCCAATTTCCATTAAAAAAAGGCATGGAGCATTTTCCAAGAAAGAAAGTCAAATTACCTTATCAATCTATCATGCGGGCTACTTCTGAATTTAGTGCCAAAGATGGCACTCGTTAAATCTATCTTCGCTTTTATGCCTAGCTAGGGGCGTTAAACGATAGCGCTAGTTGGGAGGCAACCCAATTTTCTTTATATTTTTTGTTTTTGCTCATGTTTAGTAATAAATCTTGATTCTACCTTATGTTTAGATGTGCTTTTATCTTTTAATTAGTGTTTGTGCCAAGTAGAACCTATAGAATAACCTATGATGATAGTTGATTTGATTCTGCTGAAAAACAGAAACTTTGCGCGCATGAATTTAGTTTTGTTAAATCACAAAAACGTGATTTTGCATTGATTCTTTTTGCTGATGATCAATAAAAACAAATTCCAGGACTTCCTATTTTTTATGGATTTTTAGAGTTTCATAAGTTTGCGTTAGTTACAGATTGCTACATACTGTTCTCTTTTTGACACATTCTGCTTTTCGTGTGTTGTTTGCTTATTTTGATGCATCTATGGCTAGTAAAATAGTTTATAAACCATAGAGAAGTTGGAATACAGTAGGTTTAACACCAAAATAAATAAAGAATGAGTTCATTACAGTACCTTATGTGGTGGTTTTGTTTTCTTTCACTAACGGAGCTTATAAGATTTCCTGTTGAGTTTTGTGTTGTGAAGTTTTCAAGTTTTGGGTAAAGCTTTTATGGACTATGGAATAAGGAGTGGCAAGAGCCTAAGCTTAGGGATGCCCAAGGCACCCCAAGATATTCAAGGATAGCCAAAAGCCTAAGCTTGGGGATGCCCCGGGAAGGCATCCTCTCTTTCGTCTTCGTTCATTGGTAACTTTACTTGGAGCTATATTTGTATTCGCCACATGATATGTGTTTTGCTTGGAGCGTCGTGTATTATATTAGTCTTTGCTTTTAGTTTACCACAATCACCCTTGCTGTACACACCTTTTGGGAGAAGCCTATTTGTAGGATCGAAAGTATGTCTAGAGGGGGGGTGATTAGACTACTTGACAATATAAAAATTCAGCCTTTTGAAAAAGACAAGTTTTTGGCAAGTTCACAATGATGATCAAGTCAAGTATCACCCTACACATGCAATTCTAGAGTATAGGCAGCGGAAAGTAAATTGCATATGTAGTAAAGAGAGGTGGAGAAGAGCAAACGCAATTTGGAGACACGGAGATTTTTTCTCGTGGTTCCGATAGGTGGTGCTATCGTCAATCCACGTTGATGGAGACTTCAACCCACGGAGGGTAACGGCTGCGAGAATCCACGGAGGGCTCCACCCACGAAGGGTCCACGAAGAAGCAACCTTGTCTATGCCATCATGGCATACGCCCACGGAGGACTAGCCTTACTCGGGGTAGATCTTCATGAAGTAGGCGATCTCCTTGCCCTTACAAACTTCTTGGTTCAACTCCACATCTCGACGGAGGCTCCCAAGCGACACCTAACCAATCTAGGAGGCACCACCCTCCAAAAGGTAATAGATGGTGTTGATGATGATGAACTCCTTGCTCTTGTGCTTCAAATGATAATCTCCCCAACACTCAACTCTCCTCACCGATTTGGCTGTGGTGGAAGAAAGGATTGAGTGGAAAGCAACTTGGGAAGGCTAGAGATCAAGCTTCATATGGTGGGAGTGGAGCAACTTGATCTCAACACAAGGGTAGGTAGTTTTCTTCTCGTAAATGTAAGGTAGGAGTGGTAGTTCTTTCGATGGCTATCTCCACAAATGAAGAGGGGTGGAGGGTATTTATAGCCTCCACACAAAATCCAACTGCTACACACATTTGACCAATCTCGGTCGACCGAAGTTGACAACTCGGTGAGACCGAAAGTTCAAAACATGTGAACGTTGGGATTTTCGGTGGGACCGAAAATACAATCTCGGTGAGTCCGATTCTTCCAAAGACTAGGGTTTGCCAATCTCGGTGGGACCGACTTCATCATCTCGGTGACACTGATTTGATGACAGAAGGTTACAAAAGCTTGGCAACTCAAGTTTCGGTGAGACCGAGTTCAGAATCGGAAAATCCGAGATTTCTAGGGTTTGGCTATATGGCTGAGGTGGTTCATCTCGGTGTGACTGAGTTTAGGAAATCGGTGGGACCGAGATTACTTATGAGTGTATAATGGAAGTGAGAGTTGCTGATAGTTTAGGAGATATATCACTAAGCACTTTGAGCAACCAGATCATTAACATAACCTCATCCCCTTTTAATAGTATTGGCTTTCCTATAGACTCAATGTGATCTTGGATCACTAAACCAAAAATGGAGTCTTGAGCTTTTGCCAATGCTTGCCTTAGCATTTTGAGGGTCCACTCTTCACCCTTGCCATACCCATATCAATGAACTTTCTCAAATGATTCTCAAGAAACTATTAGTTCAATGATATATATGTTGTTATTAATTATCAAAACCACCCGGGGATTAGTTGCACTTTCAATCTCCCCCTTTTTGGTAATTGATGACAACATATAGATCAAAGCTTCGACATAGGATATAATCAATGAATAATATCGTCGCTTTGAGAAGTATGTGATAAGCAAGAGCTCCCCCTAAATTTGTGCATTATTTAAGATTTGCGTTTGAATGCAAATGCACAATCGATTAGGATCATGGGTTACTCTTCCATGTCACATACATCTTGGTGGAGCGCACAAAATGATAAGAATGAATAGCATGCACCCAATCACCAAGACATGAATAAATGGTCATACAATATATGAATAGCATATGATAAGCATTAAGCACACATTAAGGCATAGTACGACCAAGCACTCATTAAGGTAGAATGAAACGTAGTATCAAACACACGGAATGTCTCGAAAAACTCAAAAGTATCTCAAAAAGACCGCAAATGAACGAAAGAGCAAAAGCGCAAAGACAAAAGCACTCTCTCTCTCGAAGTCCTATGATCTATACAATTTCTCCCCCTTTGGCAACAAGTTACCAAAAAGTTCGAAAAGTATAGAGCTAAACGTCACTGGGGACTCTGCTGGCGGCTCCTGTCTGGGTTGATGGAGTTGAGATGGCTGCATCTGCAAAGGCTTCAGCTGATGTCTGTGCTGCGGGAGTGGTCACTGGAGCTGGAGCTGGAACTGTGGGAGGTGCCGAGGTGTAGTCTCCGTGTCTGCCATCGGAATAGCAGCTGATCGTGGTCTTGTGGGAACCGGAGCAGCTGTTCATAATCATCTGGACTAGGTCATCCTGCATCTCACGCATGAGCTCTTCCTTCTCCCTCTTTGCTTCCTCGATATCTGCCTCAAGCTTGTTGACAGTGACTTGAACTTCAGTCAGCTTCACATCCAGAGCATGGTTCTTGTCTTCGACAATCCTTTCAAGACTCTCCTGAGACTGTACAATGCTGGCCAGGCGTTGTTCAATCCTCTGGGTAACTTCAAGGAGCTGCTCTCCAACACTCTTGGGTTTAGCTGCTGCTGCTGCTGCTTCCTTCTCAGCTTCTTGGCAACAGTGGACTTCTTCACTTTTCTGGTGCCTTTCTTGGTTTGCTGCCCTTGATGCTCTTTGGCAACAACTTTTCTCTTTGTCTTGGAGGAGACCTCTTCCTCAAGAATGAAATCGAATCTTCTTCATCGAGTTCCTCTTCTTTACGCCCTGGTGGCTGCAGGAGGCAAACCACTTGGTGTGCTCCTCTCACCATCATCTCAAGAGTCTTTGGGCTCGGGACTAGTGCCTGCCTCGAATTTCAGCAATTGGTGACTCGGACTGTTCGGCTGTCACTGGCATCTGACATGGCTGACAACCTGTGAATAGATTAGGTGTAGGCAGAGTAGAAGAGTTATCACAAACTGCAGAAGATTTTGCAAAAAAATGAGTTCAAATTTCAGTTTTAGGTTTTCACAGAATGCATTTCGGTCAGACCGAGTCTAAAATTCGTGAATCCAAGTGTTCAAACGAAACATTCACACCACTTTCGGTGAGACCGAAGTGGGTTTCGATCTGCCGAGAACACTAGGGTTTCACTAAATCCTCATTTCGTCGCACCGATTTGCACAACTTCGGTTGGACCGAAGGTGCGATCAATGGCCAGAGGCCAAATCGGTCATACCGAGAATGTAAAATTGGTCTCACCGAGATGTGTTCGGCGGAAACCTAACCCTAAAACTTTTACTCGAATCTCGTTCTAACGAACTAATCTGGTGTTAAGGAAGATCTCAAACGTGGCAAGATGCTAGGCAAACCAATCGTGCATAGAATCGGAGATGGGAGCACGAGTGGGATTGAAACTCACCCTAACTTGGTGGAGTTCCTCTACGGCGGCAACGGCGCGGAGAAGATGTCCGTTGACGGCGACGGAGACCTACGGCGAGGGCGCACAGGCGACGACGGAGACGATCCGGAGACCACGGCGACGGCAGCAAGGGGTGTGGGGGCGGGGCGTTTTGAAGTAGAAATCAATGCGCGCGACCCACGGAGTATATATACCCCTTAGCTGTCGGTGGGACCAAGTTGTAAAACTCGATGGCACCGAGATGGATAACTGCAGGGCAGTTACACACTTCGGTCACGCCGAAATTCACAACTCGGTTTCATCGAGGTGAAAACCTAGATCAATCCAAGTGCTTTCGGTTTGACCGAGTTTGAGTGGGTTGGTCTGACCGAAATCACTTAGAAGGTTTTGGAAGTTTAGCCTTTGACGGATCGGTGGCTCCGAGTGCTCCTCACTCGGTGGGTCCGAAAATGACTTGTTCAAAGTTTGTGATATAAGCATGAATAGAATTTGAGACAAGAAAGCATAGATAGCTAGGGGAGGAACTTAGGCATTCTTGTCCATCCATTTGGTCAGAAAAATCCAAAAGACCAAAGCAACAAATGGATGTCCTCGAATGGATAAAATCATGCATCCAACATGCTCACACAATAAGATAGCAAATGAAATATGTGTCAAACATGCACAATCAAAACTCTAGCTACTATCACACAATTTGTCGATGACTAGGTCATCTATATATGAGTATATTGACTTAGGAGTCAAATGAGAACATTTGATCATAGGTCATACTCATCGCTTAAGCACAAGTGGGGTTACCACTTTTACATAAAGCATTGATATGTTCACATCATTTGAAGATGCTTTAGCTCAATTCTTTAGAGCAAAGCTCCCCTAGATGTGAGAACCCTTTTAAAGGGTCAAACTAACCTTGGGTTGTCGAGAAGACTTCATGTAGATGTTAAAGATGTGGATGCTCAATGTTGATGAAGATCATCAAGAGTTGGGAGCAATCCTTTGGATTCGGGCACTTTCAATACCTACATGGGTTAGTCCCACAAGGAACAAACAAGGATATCCATGGACATAGATTGAAGTTCACAATAGATGATGTCCATGAGAGCAATGATTACCTTGTCCCTTGACTTACTAACAGGAGAGTTTGTGACTCCATGAACTAGTGCAAGATGTGGAAGTTGATTGCACAAGTTCTTGCCAAAATGAATGTGAGTGAAGTATGTTGGCGGAGTCACCCTCAAGAACTCTCTAGTTCTTCTTCTTCGGGATCCACATCATCTTGATAGGAATCCTTGGGGTTGTAGTTGAGCTTGACGAAGTAGAACTTGACGTTTCCTTGGGAACCCACTTGACCATGGCTTTAGGTGCTTTAATAAATGCATCAATCTCCTCTTGAAGCTTGTCCTTGCCTTTTAGCTTGTGGTCTTGTGGTGGAAGATCATCTTTTGCTTGTTCCACATTGGAAGAAGTAGGATCATACTTCTCCTTTTGAGAAACAAACTTTGGAGTGGGATATTGACCTTCTTCCCATTCAACACCCTCGGCGTTGAACTTTGCTCAAAACCAATTCCTTGATTCTTCCTATGCCTTCCTTGCTTGCGAACAATTTCTCAAAGTTCTTGCTTCCGCAAGGCTCTTGTAGACACCTTTCTATAATCCCTTTCAATAAACTATTTTCTTGCTCAAGTGTAACTTGGCTTGAAACATTGTTAGTGGAATCAAGAGAACTACTAGGAGCAACAATATTGGATTTAGCATGGTTATTGTTACTACTAGATGAAGAATTTTTCTTATGCTTGTCATGCTTAGTTTTAATAGGTGGCAAGAAATTAGACAAGAGAAGTCGTTTGGCAAGATATGAAGAACTCTTCTTTGAAGATTGTCATTGATTGCTTTTAGAAACTCATGTTCTTGCTCTAGATTGAGCTTCTCGAAGCGTAGCTTCTCATGAGATCTTAGGAGCTCTCTATGATCTTCTTGAGTTGTTTCATGAGCTAACTTAAGAGTGTTTAGTTCTTTAGTTAGACGCTCAATCTCCTTCATAGCATTGTCATTCGACTCTTCTCGACTATAAAGACTACTAGCATGTTCATCATTACTAGGCTCACTAGATTTATCATGTAAAAGCTCATCTTCACCAAGCAAGTCATCCTCATCACTATCAAAGTCAATAAATTCAGGGTGTGATACCTTGGGGCCTTTAGCCATGAAGCATCTTCCAATTCCCTCATTTGGTGAATCAAATATGTCATAGGAGTTGGAGTTGGAGGACACGAGAGCAAGACCGCAACACCTTCATCTTGATCAGTAGTCGGAGTTGGAGTGATAGCTTATTTCGAATGATTGTCTGAGTCGGAGCCGAGACCCATTCACCTGCATGAGCTTGATGTTTTCTTATTGTGTAGCTCCTTGATGACTTGTCTTTCCTCTCCGAATCCTTGCTTCTCCGAGAGGGTCTTCGTTCATAACGATCATCTCTACTCCTTCTCTCTTTCCGAGGTGACTCTTCTCTTGAGCTTCTTCTTCTTGGAGATTCTTCTCTTCTCTTGTGGGGAGCCGAACACTCATTTGAGTAATGTCCGGGTCTTCCACAATTGTAGCAATTTCGATCACGACTAGAAGATCTCTTTTCATCATATGATCTAGACTTTGAGCTTCTCTCTTTGCTTCTACTCTTGTAGAATTTGTTGAAGTTCTTCACCATCAGGCTTATCTCTTCATTGGACACTAGCTTGTCACTTGATGTTGTGGGAGCATCAATTGTAGCTTTGTAAGCACCACTTGACTTGTTGTGAAGCTCTTCCTTATCTTTAAGTGTCATCTCATGAGCAACAATTCTACCAATGACTTCGGTTGGCTTGAGATTCTTGTAGTTTGGCATCATTTGGATCAAAGTGCACACGGTGTCATACTTTCCATCCAAAGCTCTGAGAATCTTCTTGATGATGAATCGGTCGGTCATTTCTTCGCTTCCTAAGCCGGCAATCTCATTTGTGATGAGAGCAAGCCTAGAGTACATTTCAGCGACTCCTTCACCTTCCTTCATCTTGAACTTGTCAAGTCGACCTTGAAGAACATCTAGCTTTGATTCCTTCACGGACTCGGTACCTTCGTGCATTTCACCAAAGTATCCCAAATCTCTTTTGCATTCTCAAGACGGCTGATTTTGTTGAACTCCTCGACACAAAGCATTGAAGAGAATGTCACAAGCTTGAGCGTTGTTTTGCAACATCCGCAATTCATCCGTTGTAGCTTCACGATCCGAACTTTTCCTTCCTCAAGAACTCACCTTGCAAACCAACACAAATAATGCCCCATGCGGCGGGGTTATGTCCAAGAATATGCATCTTCATTTTATGCTTCCAACTAGCAAAGTTTGAACCATCAAAGTAAGGACCTCTACTTAAAATTACCCTCACTAGACGCCATACTCTCCTTGGTTGTGAAACCAAGCTTATGGAGTCCAATGCAATGGAAACCAATACAATGGAGACCAAAGCTCGATACCACTTGTAGGATCGAAAGTATGTCTAGAGGGGGTGATTAGACTACTTGACAATATAAAATTCAGCCTTTTGAAAAAGACAAGTTTTTGGCAAGTTCACAATGATGATCAAGTCAAGTATCACCCTACACATGCAATTCTAGAGTATAGGCAGCGGAAAGTAAATTGCATATGTAGTAAAGAGAGGTGGATAAGAGCAAACGCAATTTGGAGACACGGAGATTTTTTCTCGTGGTTCCGATAGGTGGTGCTATCGTCAATCCACGTTGATGGAGACTTCAACCCACGGAGGGTAACGGCTGCGAGAGTCCACGGAGGGCTCCACCCACGAAGGGTCCACGAAGAAGCAACCTTGTCTATGCCATCATGGCATACGCCCACGGAGGACTAGCCTTACTCGGGGTAGATCTTCACGAAGTAGGCGATCTCCTTGCCCTTACAAACTTCTTGGTTCAACTCCACATCTCGACGGAGGCTCCCAAGCGACACCTAACCAATCTAGGAGGCACCACCTCCAAAAGGTAATAGATGGTGTTGATGATGATGAACTCCTTGCTCTTGTGCTTCAAATGATAATCTCCCCAACACTCAACTCTCCTCACCGATTTGGCTGTGGTGGAAGAAAGGATTGAGTGGAAAGCAACTTGGGAAGGCTAGAGATCAAGCTTCATATGGTGGGAGTGGAGCAACTTGATCTCAACACAAGGGTAGGTAGTTTTCTTCTCGAAATGTAAGGTAGGAGTGGTAGTTCTTTCGATGGCTCTCTCCACGAGTGAAGAGGGGTGGAGGGTATTTATAGCCTCCACACAAAATCCAACCGTTACACACATTTGACCAATCTCGGTCAGACCGAAGTTGACAACTCGGTGAGACCGAAAGTTCAAAACATGTGAACGTTGGGATTTTCGGTGGGACCGAAAATACAATCTCGGTGAGTCCGATTCTTCCAAAGACTAGGGTTTGCCAATCTCGGTGGGACCGACTTCATCATCTCGGTGACACTGATTTGATGACAAAAGGTTACAGAAGCTTGGCAACTCAAGTTTCGGTGAGACCGAGTTCAGAATCGGAAAATCCGAGATTTCTAGGGTTTGGCTATATGGCTGAGGTGGTTCATCTCGGTGTGACTGAGTTTAGGAAATCGGTGGGACCGAGATTACTTATGAGTGTATAATGGAAGTGAGAGTTGCTGATAGTTTAGGAGATATATCACTAAGCACTTTGAGCAACCAGATCATTAACATAACCTCATCCCCTTTTAATAGTATTGGCTTTCCTATAGACTCAATGTGATGTTGGATCACTAAACCAAAAATGGAGTCTTGAGCTTTTGCCAATGCTTGCCTTAGCATTTTGAGGGGTCCACTCTTCAGTCCTTGCCATACCCATATCACTGAACTTTCTGAAATGATTCTCAAGAAACTATTAGTTCAATGATATATATGTTGTTATTAATTATCAAAACCACCCGGGGATTAGTTGCACTTTCACTATTTGATTAGAATTTGCTAGAATACTCTATGTGCTTCACTTATATCTTTTGAGCTTGATAGTTTTTGCTCTAGTGCTTCACTTATATCTTTTAGAGCACGTTGGTGTCTTAATTTTGAAGAAATTTCTGGTCTATCATGCTTCACTTATATCTTTTTGAGAGTCTTTTAGAACACCATGGTATTTGCTATGGTTACAAAGTTGGTCCTAGAATGATGAGCATCCAAGTTGGGTATAATAAAAACTATCATAGGAAGTGAATTGGATGCTATGATCAATTTGATGCTTGATAGTTGTTTTGAGATATAAAGGTAGTAATGTTAAGGTCATGCTAGTGGGTAATTATGAAATTGAGAAATACTTTTGTTGAAGTTGGCAAGTCCCGTAGCATGCACGTATGGTAAAAGTTGTGTGACAAATTTGTTGCATGAGGTGCTCTTTTGATTGCCTTCCTTATGAGTGGCAGTCGGGGACGAGCGATGGTCTTTTCCTACCAATCTATCCCTCTTGGGGCATGCATAGTAGTACTTTGGTTCGAGGGCTAAGTAGACTTTTGCAATAAGTATATGAGTTCTTTTTGACTAATGTGAGTCCATGGATATACGCACACTCATCCTTCCACTTTGCTAGCCTTTATTATTACCGTGCAAATTTCGCCGGTATCATAAACCCTTTATTTACCTTCCTCAAAACAGCCACGATACCTACCTATTATGGCATTTCCATAGCCATTCCGAGATATATTGACATGCAACTTTCCACCATTCCGTTTATTATGACACGTTCCATTATTGTCATATTGCTCTTTGCATAATCATGTAGTTGACATCGTATTTGTGGCAAGGCCACTTTCATAATTTTCATACATGTCGCTCTTGATTCATTGCATATCCCGATACACCGCCGGAGGGATTCATATAGAGTCATATCTTCTTCTAGCTTTGAGTTGTAAATCAATAGAAGTGTGATGATCTTCATTATTAGAGCATTGTCTGAGTGAGGAAAGGATGATGAAGACTATGATTCCCCCACAAGTCGGGATGAGACTTCGGACTTTAAAAAGAAAAAAAAAGAGAAAAAAAAGAATGGCCAAAGAAAAAAATAGAAAAAAAGAAGAAAAGAAAAAAAGGAAAATAAAATAAAATGAGAGAAAAAGAGAGAAGGGACAATGCTACTATCTTTTTTCCACACTTGTGCTTCAAAGTAGCACCATGATCTTCATGATAGAGAGTCTCCTATGCTGTCACTTTCATATACTAAGTGAGAATTTTTGATTATAGAACTTGGCTTGTATATTCCAATGATGGGCTTCCTGAAAATGCCCTAGGTCTTCGTGAGCAAGCGAGTTGGATGCACACCCACTTAGTTTCTTTTGTTGAGCTTTCATATATTTATAGCTCTAGTGCATCCGTTGCATGGCAATCCCTACTCACTCACATTGATATCTATTAATGGGCATCTCCATAGCCCGTTAATACGCCTAGTTGATGTGAGACTATCTTCTCCCTTTTTGTCCTCACAACCACGACCATATACCACCATAGTGCTATGTCCATGGCTTGCGCTCATGTATTGCGTAAGAGTTGAAAAAGCTGAAGCACGTTAAAAAGTATGAAACAATTGCTCAGCTCGTCATTGGGGTTGTGCATGATGGGAGTATTTTGTGTAATGAAAATGAAGCATGGCCTAACTATATGATTTTTGTAGGGATAAGCTTTCTTTGGCTATGCTATTTTGATAGGACATGATTATTTGTTAGTATGCTTTGAAGCATTATTATTTTTATGTTTTATAAGCTTTTATTTTGTATCATTTGGATCCGAACATTCATGCCACAATAAAGAAAATTACATTGAGAATTATGGTAGGTAGCATTCCACATCAAAAATTTCTTTTTTATCATTTACCTACTCGAGGACGAGTAGGAATTAAGCTTGGGAATGCTTGATACGTCTCCAACGTATCTATAATTTTTGATTGTTCCATGCTATTATATTACCCCTTTTGGATGTTTATGGGCTTTATTTTACACATTTATATCATTTTTGGGACTAACCTACTAACCGGAGGCCCAGCCCGTATTGCTATTTTTTTTTTGCCTATTTCAGTATTTTGAAGAAAAGAAATATCAAACGGAGTCCAAACGGAATGAAACCTTCGGGAGCGTGATTATTGGAACGAACGTGATCTAGAGGACTTGCAGTGCAAGTCAAGAAGCAGCCGAGGCAACCACGAGATAGGAGGGCGCCCCCCTATAGGGCGCGCCCCTTGTCTCGTGGGCCCCTCGGGCGTCCACCGATGTACTTCTTCCTCCTATATAAGCCTACGTACCCCAAAAACATCCAGGGAGCAGACGAAACACAATTTCCACCACCGTAACCTTCAGATCCGCGAGATCCCATCTTGGAGCCTTCGCCTGTTCTCGCCCGAGGGGAATCGACCATGGAGGGCCTCTACATCAACATCCTTGCCCTCCGATGAGTTATGAGTAGTTTACCACAGACCTCACGGGTCCATAGTTATTAGCTAGATGGCTTCTTCTCTTTTTGGATCTCAATACAATGTTCTCCCCTCTCTTGTGGAGATCTATTCGATGTAAACTCTTTTTGCGTGTGTTTGTCGAGATCCGATGAATTGTGGGTTTATGATCAAGTTTATCTATGAATAATATTTGAATCTTCTCTGAATTCTTTTATGTATGATTGAGTTATCTTTGCAAGTCTCTTCGAATTATCAGTTTAGTTTGGCCTACTAGATTGATCTTTCTTGCCATGGGAGAAGTGCTTAGCTTTGGGTTCTGTCTTGCGGTGTCCTTACCCAGTGACAGAAAGGGATGCAAGGCACGTATTGTATTGTTGCCATCAAGGATAACAAGATGGGGTTTATATCATATTGCTTGAGTTTATCCTCTACATCATGTCATCGTGCTTAATGCGTCACTCTATTCTTATGAACTTAATACTCTAGATGCAGGCAGGAGTCGGTCGATGTGTGGAGTAATAGTAGTAGATGCAGGCAGGAGTCGGTCTACTTGTCACAGACGTGATGCCTATATACATGATCATGCCTAGATAATCTCATAATTATTCGCTTTTCTATCAATTGCTCGACAGTAATTTGTTCACCACCGTAATACTTATGCTATCTTGAGAGAAGCCACTAGTGAAACCTATGGCCCCTGGGTCTATCTCTTATCATATTTGCTTCCAATCTACTTTTATTTGCATCTTTACTTTTTGCATCTATCTTATAAAATACCAAAAATATATTTATCTTATCTTACTATCTTTATTAGATCTCACTTTCGCAAGTGGCCGTGAAGGGATTGACAACCCCTTTATTGCTTTGGTTGCGAGTTCTTTGTTTGTTTGTGTAGGTGCGTGGGACTTTTGAGGAGCCTCCTACTGGATTGATACCTTGGTTCTCAAAAACCGAGGGAAATACTTACACTACTATTGCTGCATCACCCTCTCGTCTTCGAGGAAAACCAACGCAAGCTCAAGACATAGCAAGGAGGTAGACCGGCGAGGACCTCTCTGCTGAGCCTAGGTAGGGCTGCGACGTGTTGTTCTTCCGAGGCCGGGCATGACCCAGGAAAGTGTGTCCGGCTAGAGTAATCAAGCGTGTTGGAAAACATGGTGCACCCCTGCAGGGATGATTATCTATTAATGGATGTGTCCACAGTAACGGACATTCAGACTTATATCCTGATCTTATACGACTACAAATGGATACTTGAGATATGTGGCTCCGGGATTGCTTTCTCGCAGGGAGTCGAGGAAGGATCTCTGGGCGTTAATGTTACCACATGCTTGATAATTATAAACTGGTATTCTTTACTCTCCTACATGCTACAAGATGCTCGGAGCTACTTTAATATTCTAGTCTTTGATAGGCTAGGCCTTCCCCCTTTATTCTGGCATTCTGCAGTTCAGTCCACAGATACAACCCTTCCATTTGATACCAATGCATACTTAGTATAGATCTGATGCCTGCGAGTACTTTGGATGAGTACTCACGGTTGCTTTGCTCCCCCTTTCCCCCTTCTTTCTTCTTTCTGGTTGTTGCAACCAGATGGTGGACCCCAGGAGCCAGATGATGCCACCCCCGTCGACTACTACTACTACCCCGAGGGTGCCTACTACTACGTGGAGGCCGCCGACGACTAGGAGTAATTAGGAGGTCCCGGGCAGGAGGCCTTGCCTCTTCGATCGTTGATGTTTGTGCTAGCCTTCTTAAGGCATCCTTGTTTAACTTATGTTTGTACTCAGATATTGTTGCTTCTGCTGACTCTCTTGTGTATCGAGCTTGTATTCGAGCCCACGAGGCCCCTGGCTTGTAATATAAAGCTTGTATTATTTTTTTGTGTCTAGAGTTGTGTTGTGATATCTTCCCGTGAGTCCCTGATCTTGATCGTACACATTTGCGTCTATGATTAGTGTACGATTGAATCGGGGGCGTCACACCAGGCCCTGAGCCGGACAACTGCATCGACATCATCGAGACGGCTCAGCGTGCGAGACCCGCCCGAGCTCAGCTCGTCGTGAAAACGTTCCTTCGTGGGGTGCATCCATGGAGCGGAATTTGATGAAGGATCCATGTCTGTCGGTGAGACAACCATCTACTCTAATGGTGAGTCGTCCACAGGCGAGACTACTTCGTTGTATCAACTGTGAGATGGCAGGCTTGGGGGCTATTCCGATGGTGACAGTATTTCGGACCCCTATGAGCCGCCAAACAGAGTCGAGACCTTCATGGCTGGTACGCAGCCTGGGCAAAATTCTTCAACCGCAGTAGTGATGACTTCCGGGTCAGCGGTGGTGACGGTAGCCGGGGCAGGAGGCCCTGTGCGCCCACCAGCTCAGGTGTTAACGGAGTTGCTGGATAGACTCATAGCCTTGTTAACAGCGGAAGTTAACCCGGCAAGTCAAGATCAGCATAGAGCGGAAATTGCAAAGTTGCGTGATGAGGTAGCGCAAGCCAAGGAGAACCTGGTGGCAGAGGACGTCAGGATGGCCGCGGAACGGGCTGCCCTGGATGCTCAAGCCCAGCGGATTCAGTCATAGGCTTTCCGGCTTACGATGGATCAAAACGCTTCAAATGAAATTATGAGGAGGAGGCACCAGTCTCGTCTACCTCTAGTTTACGAGGCGAGAAACCTCTTTCACATGCCTAGAGTGGGGACCAGTAACCCACCGGAGATAAACCGGGCTGCAGCACCTGGAGTTGGAACGCCGGTTCAGCAATGCATGACGGAACCCCCCTCGTTTGAACAGCGCTCCGCCGCAACATGTCCCGACACCACTGGGTCATTATTCCAATCCCTTGGAAAACATGATTGATGCGGCGGCATGATTGGCGGCTCTCTCGGTGGATGGCGACTCTCCAGTAGCGGTTGAAACACGAAAGGCTAGAGAGCTTCTTCAGATAGCATTAGTGCAGCAGGAGGCATATTCTTACAGTCGAGATAGGATTCACTCGACCCCTCGCACAAGTCGGAGTTATAGCAGGCACATGGACTCACCAGCCGTTTCAAGCAATGCCCAGCGCCGTGACCAGCCACGTGGGCATGACTCGGCGCGTGATGGAGCTTATAACTTGGTCGATCAGGATAGAGTGCGTCAAGAGACTGAGCAGGTGGCTCAGCGGGTGGCTCACCAGCCCCTTCCGGTTTATCCAACGACTTCGGTAGAGGCAGGCGTGACCTCTAGATCTACGGGTGTACCCTGTTTGGTGCCAGCTCTGCGTAATGAGCGTTTGCCCAAGGATTTCAAAGGACCTCGTAAGTCGCCTAATTATACAGCCGACTTACCCCCTGAGGCGTGGATTGAAAGTTATGAGATGGCCATGGAACTGTTGGAGGTCAGTGACGCCGCGTGTGCTAAGTACTTCACCATGATGCTGGATGGAACGGCCTGTACCTGGTTAAAAGGGTTGCCGGTTAATTCCATCGGGTCATGGGCTGAGCTAAAGGCCCGATTTATTTAGAACTTTAAAGACACATGCAAACAGCCCATGTCGATTGTGGACTTGGCTACTTGCGCCCAAGAGGGGGGGTGAATCAACGACCCATTGGGTACGCCAGGTCAAAGCTATCATACATTCATCCGATAACATGAATGCCGGTTCTGCAGTTTTAATGTTGGAGAAAAATTGCCTTTTTGCCTCTTAAGCAGAAGCTGGGGCGACTCAAGCGTGATTGTAATGATATGGGGCAGCTGATGGCGGCTCTAATCAAATATGCCGACTCTGATAGTACCAAGGACCCCGAGTCTGATGATGACAAGCTGGGAAAGGGAAAGAAGAATGGCAACGCCAAGGGTCCGTAGCATAACCCGGTGAATCAGGGTGGCAATGGTAAACGCAAGGCTGATGGTAACTCGGAGTTTGTGGCTAACACCAATGCACAGAGCAATAATCAGCGTTGTAAGGGGAGGCCGCCTCGTCGGACTGGTGGATCATGTCCTACTCTTGAGCAGTTGTTGAATGAGCCATGTCCAAAGCATGGCACTTAGGAGAAACTAGCTACTCACCTTTGGAAAGATTGTTCAATTATGAGGGCTTTCAAATATTCTAACTCGTTTCACAACAATCATGGGTCGGGCGGCGGCTCAGGTTCCGGTGGCGGTGGTTCTCATGGCCCGGGTTATGGAGGTAGTAGTTCTAATTCAGGCTTCTAGGGCCACCAAAGTAATCAGGGTGGTTATAATCAAGGTAATCAGGGTGGTTATAATCAAGATAATCAGGGTGGTTACAATCAACAACCTAGCCAGGGGGGTCAACAACAACAATATGGATATCAAAGTAATCCGAAACAGTTGAATAGTGGGCAGTATCACGTTTTCACCACAAGTTTATGCAAGCAGGACCAAAAGCTCCACAAGCGGGCTGTGAACGCCGTTGAGCCGGCAGTTCCCCATTACTTGCGACGGTCTAAGCAGCCCATTATGTGGAGCCAAGCAGATCACCCGCCCTGGGTCGATAACCTAGGTCACTTGGCTTTGGTGGTGGCACCTCAAGTTGGTGGATATAAGCTCACTAAAGTACTCATGGATGGGGGAAGCAGCATTAATATCCTTTATTATGAAACCTTCCGTCGTATGGGGTTAACTGATAAAAATCTTAAGTCATCTAATACTGTTTTTCATGGAGTGGTGACTGGTAAGTCGGCATACCCTGTAGGCAAGATTGAGCTGGAGGTGGCCTTTGGTGATGAGCACAATTCCAGGGCCGAGAAGTTAACATTTGAAGTGGTCAAGATCAGAAGCCCATACCACGCTCTCTTTGGACGACCGGCTTATGCTAAGTTCATGGCATGACCTTGTTATGTTTACTTGCAGCTCAAGATGTCGGGTTATAAGGGAACCATCACGGTGCATGGAAGTAAGAAAATAGCTTTGGAGTGTTAAGAAGGTGATGCTGCTTATGCTGAGTCTGTCTGTGCAACGGAGGAGTTGAAGTTTTACAAAGACAATGTTGATTCGGCGGATATGACGTCTTTGAAAAAGCCAACTACAGAGCATGATCCGGTATTGAAGTTTAAGTCGGCCGATGACACCAAGCTGGTTTATTTTGTTCTTGGCGATTCATCCAAACAATTCAGTATCAGTGCTAACTTGGATTCAAAATAGGAAAGCGCGCCCATCGAGTTCATCCATGAGAACTGGGACATCTTTGCATGGAAACCTTCTGACATGCTAGGTGTACCAAGGGAGCTCGCTGAGCACACTCTTAACATTGATCCAAAGTTTAAGCCGGTCAAGCAATTCCTTCGTTGCTTCAATGAGGAGAGGCGTAAGGCCATTGGTGAAGAAGTGGCCCGGCTCTTGGCAGCTGGGTTCATTGTTGAAGTCTTTCATCCTGAATGGTTAGCTAACCCGGTGCTGGTGCTTAAGAAGAACGGCACCTGGCGTATGTGTGTGGACTACACGGACTTAAATAAGGCTTGTCCGGCTGATCCTTTTGCTCTCCCTCGTATTGATCAAATCATTGATGCTATGGCGGGTTGTGAGCGGTTGAGTTTTTTGGATGCTTATTCTGGTTATCATCAGATCAAGATGGCAGTTAAGGACCAGGAGAAGACAACTTTCATCACTCCCTTTGGCGCCTTCTGCTATGTGTCTATGCCATTTGGACTTAAGAGTGCCCAGGTGACTTACCAGCGTGTGTGCAGAATTGTCTCCACAGTCAGATTGGGCGCAATATTCATGCTTATGTGGATGATATTGTGGTCAAATCCAGAGAGAAGGAAACCTTGATAGATGATTTGAAGGAGACCTTTGACAATCTCCGGCTCTACAAGATGGTGCTTAACCCGACCAAGTGCGTTTTTGGTGTGCCAGCAGGCAAGCTTTTGGGTTTTCTGGTTTCTAACAGAGGCATTGAGGCTAACCCGGAGAATATCAAGGCCATTACCTCCCTGGCAAAGCCGGCGTGTATCAACGATGTTCAAATGTCATGGGTCGATACGCTTTAAGCCGGTTCATAAGCCGGTTGGGTGAGAAGGCCATACCACTGTATCAGATAATGAAGAAAACAGATAACTTCGTCTGGAGTGATGCTACTAACGACGCATTTGAAGACTTGAAGAGGCAGTTAGCTGAGCCGCCAGTTCTTGCTGCTCCCATTGATAAGGAGCCATTATTGTTGTATGTGGCTGCTAACACCCGGGCCGTCAGTGTAGCCATTGTGGTCGAACGGAAGGAGGCTGGCAAGGAATATCTAGTTCAACGGCCGGTTTACTATATCAGTGAGGTGCTTATTGAGTCCAAGCAGAGGTATCCACACTGGCAGAAGCTCGTTTATGGGGTGTTCATGGCCAGCCGGAAGCTTAAGAAATATTTTCTGGGTCATCCTATCACTGTGGTCAGTTATGCTCCCTTAGGGGATATTATTCAAAACAAAGAGGCCACAGGGGGTTAGCCAAGTGGGCCATTGAGCTTGGACCACATGGCTTGAAATATATGCCTCACACCGCCATCAAGTCTCAAGCACTGGTGGATTTCATCAATGATTGGACAGAGCTGCAGATGCCTGAAGAGAAGCCAGATAACACATATTGGACTATTCAATTTGATGGGTCCAGACAATTGGAGGGCTCGGGGGATGGAGTTGTCTTAGCTTCCCCTCGAGGTGACAAGTTTTGTTATGTTCTAACACTACAAAAAAAAGACACATCCGTGACATTTTGGGCCGAACGAATTTTTTTTTCTGTCATACATATGACACTTCTATGAAGATAATTGTGACAAAACCCAGTATCATCATAGATGTGGTGGGCTCCTACTTCTATGACAAAAAATCATGACAGAAAATGGGCTTTTCATCCCGGTGGGCCGAGACGCACTGCATGACATTCTTTGGGCCGCCCATGACGGAAAAACCGTGGTAGAAGCGAGGGGAGGAAAATTTCAGGAGTTGCTGGTTACGGTGGAGGTCGGGGCCGAAGCGATGCATCGCTTTCTCGTGTACACGTGCGTGTGTGTGCGAGGCATTGGCTCTAATCAACCCGGCGATTGCAGACCGCAGCTACGACATCGAACCCGAACCAGTGATCGATCGATGGCTGTTAACTGAACCCGATGGAGCGATTCCTTCGCTACTGCTGCTAACTGAAGCCGATCGATTGGATGAACAGTGAGTGTTGCGCGGGGGGGGGGGGGTGGATGAACAGTGAGTGGTGGCGTTGCCTCTGGATGAACAAGATCCCGTGGTGTGGAGGGCTGGATGAACAGTAGAAGGTGGAGGGGTGCCCGTGGAGGGGTGGTTGAACAGTAGCCGGTGGAGTAGCGCGCGGTGGAGGCTGGATGAACAGGAGCCCATGGAGGCTGGAGGAGGTCGACGGTGGAGATGAACAGTATCCCGTGGAGTCCTGCTTTGCGGCACGCCACACCCTCCCGGCGAACAGACCCCGGTTTGACCGTGGCGCCCAACACAAGTCCGTTTAAATGCTTTTGCGGTGCGCCACATCCCTCCCGATCAACAGACCCACATTTCGATCGTGGGAGGTCTGCTTGGTCCGCTTTGCGATGCGCCACACCCTCCCGATCAATAGGACCCCTGCTTCACCGTAGGAGGTCCGCTTCTCCGTTTTGCGGCACGCCACACCCTCCCGATCAACAGACCCGCTCGAACGTAGGAGGTCCGCTTCTCCTCCGTTGTCGCACGCCAGCCTCATTTCCATCGCTGCTCCGTCCCAAGCCTCCCGGCGAACACGACCACGCATTCCGTTCCGACCCAGCGGTTGGCTCCCCATGAATGACGACGACATCAAGCTCCGTTCCGACCCAGCCATGTACGTATGCGTGAGTAGGCGTTCGAGACACTGCCCGTATGTACGTACGTGGCCGTATTTTCTTTCTTGCACCCTCGCCGTTGTATGTACGTGTACATGCTACGTGCGCGCCTCTACTATGACACGTGCGCGCCTCTACTACGACATGTGCGCGCCTCTACATCAACCAGTATGTATGTACACGTTCGCGACTAGAATGACAACTCTACGTACGCTTCGACCAGGTGGGTCCCGACTGTCAGGCACTTCCTTGCCTGCGAAGATGTAGCTGGTGGGTCCCAGCAGTCAGCGGGGCGAATCTTTTTTTTTTGCCCAGACGCACTTCCTTGCATGCGAAGATATAGCTGGTGGGTCCCAGCAGTCAGGGGGAAATGTTTTTTTTCATGAAATACGGTGGCCCGTCCGATGGGTCCCCGGCTGTCAGGTGGAGGAATAGTTATTTTGCGCGTAATAAGGAGGCACTTCCTTGCTGCGGCTGTGGACCCAGCTATCAGCCTCTCCACGTATAGTCCACGTCCGATGGAAGCCATTCCTTGACCACGTTGACCACGCCGCGCCAAGAGCACCAGGGCGGTGGACGATGGCGAGGCCTAGGAAGGGGATGACGCGGAGCCGGGGAAGACGCGTCAGTGGATGCCCACGCGTAGAGGAGTACGAGGGTTCACTGGTTCGCTGCGGTGTGAGGCTGTTGTCTCCGCAGAATAACAGGGGGTGTGGGTGAGTAGAGGGATGGCCTGGCCAGCGGTGGGAGTAGTAGGGGGCGGTGAGGCCTCCACCGCATCGCAGCCGGACATGGGAGGCAGGAGCACAAGGCATGACCGGCGCTGGTTTGGGCGGTTGGAGCAAGAAGACTAGAGGTTGAAGAAGCACTACGGCCGTTGGATGGACATCGTACGGTCACTAGAGCTTGAATTGTGCATATGGACTAAGTTGACAAAGCCCTCCGTCCCCGTTAACTTAGTAGGCCCACAAGTCAGCCTGCCACTATACTGGGTCCCAGCTAACAGGGGGAGTATTCATTTTTTTGTGCGTAATAAGGAGGCACTTCCTTGCATGCGAAGATATAGCTGGTGGGTCCGAGCTGTCAGCGGCGGTAACGTTTTTCGCGAAATTCAGAGGACCTTTTGGTGGGTCCCTGATGTCAGGTGGAGGAATCATTATTTTGCGCGTAATAAGGAGGCATTTCCTTGCGTGCGGCCGTGGACCTAGCTGTCGGCCTCTCCATGTATAGTCCACTTCAGATGCATGTCAGTCGTTGACCACGTTGACCAGGCCGCGCTGAGAGCACCAGGGTGGTGGACGACGGCGAGGCTTAGGAAGGGAACGACACGGAGGCAGGGAAGACTCGGCAGTTGTTTCCCACGCGGAGGGGAGTACGACTGTATGAGGGTTTACTGGTTCGTCTGCCGTCACCAGAGAATAACAGCAGGTGTGGGTGAGTAGAGGGATGGCTAGGCCAGCGATGGGAGTAAGGTGGGGCAGTGAGGCCTGCGCGGCAGCACAGCCGGCCGTGGGGAGGAGGGAGGAGGCAGTTCCGCCGGCGCTTGTTTGAGCGGCTGGAGCAGGAAGAGCAGAGATTGAAGAAGCACGACGGCCATTATATCCAACAGTCACTGCTTGTGCGTCAACCTTTTTTTAGGAAAGCCTCAAATCTGCGGAAAACAGAATACAACCCATCTGCCATTATTTCTAATAATTTACAGCCCATTTGCTAATTCTTAATGGTTTTTTGGAGCCCATATTCTTTTTGTTAGCATTACAGCCCATATTGTGGCCACGGTTAAAAAATTATAAGAAATTTTGCATATTTCAGTGCGGTTTGAACTGTTTTTAATCGCGAAATTTCGAGTCACATTCAAACTAATTTTAAAAACAAATGTATATCAATATAAAATCCAACA
Organism: Aegilops speltoides; assembly: GCA_021437245.1. Taxonomy (NCBI): domain Eukaryota; kingdom Viridiplantae; phylum Streptophyta; class Magnoliopsida; order Poales; family Poaceae; genus Aegilops; species Aegilops speltoides. Next base: position 125,770,754 of record CM038144.1, read on the forward strand.
AATTCTCCACACATAAAAATTAATGTAATTTAAAATCTTGAAATGAAAAAAAGATATTTGAAACTAATTGCCAGTTTGATGTGTTTTAAAAATGTACAACCCATTTCTCATTACTGATAGGCCATTTTCTCGGCTAGCCGAATGAAGCTCTCCTCGTCTTGAAAGATTTGCAACCAACAGGCCTGACAAAGCGACTTATTTGGCAAATCACAAAAAAAAACTGGGCTATGGCCGTGGACCCAGCTGTCAGCCTCTCCACGTATAGTACTCTTCCGATGGAAGTCGGTCGTTGACCACATTAACCATGCCGCGTCGAGAGCACCAAGGCGGTGGACGATGACGAGGCCTAGGAAGGGGACTACGCAGAGCCGGGGAAGACGCGGCAGTGGATGCCCACGCGGAGAGGAGTACGAGGGTTCACTGGTTCGGCTGCGGCGTGAGGCTGCTGTCGCCACAGAATAACAGGGGGTGTGGGTGAGTAGAGGGATACCTTGGGCCAGCGGTGGGAGTAGTAGGGGGCGGTGAGGCCTCCGCGACATCACAGCCGGCCACGAGAGGCAGCAGCACGCGGCACGACCGGCGCTGCTTTGGGCGGCTAGAGCAAGAAGACCAGAGGTTGAAGAAGCACTATGGCCGTTGGATGGACATCGACGGTCACTTTGGAGCTAGAATCGTTTATATTGACTAAGTTGACAAAGCCCTCCGTCCTCGCCAACTTAGTAGGCCCATTAAGTCAGCCACCCACTATGGTGGGTCCCAGCTAGCGAGGGGTATTCATTTTTCGTATGCGTAATAAGGAGGCACTTCCTTGCGTGCGAAGATATAGCTAGTGGGTCCGACACATCAAGCAGGGGGATGTTTTTTCACAAATACTGAAGCCCTTCCCACGTCATTAGGCACGACAAAGGCGTAATAAGGAGGAACTTTCCTTGTGTGCGACCATGGACCTCGTGGGTCCTAGCCGTCGAGTTTCCACGCATCTGATCCTCTTCCGATGACTCTCAGATGTTAACTACATCATACTGAGCGCACCGAGGCGGTGGACGACGGCGAGGCCCCTGCATCGAACGACCGGAGATGGGGAAGACGCGCAAAGGAGTCGCAGACGGAGAGGAGGGAAACTTGACTGGTTGGTGCGTGGTGGGCCTACACTCGGCAGAGAATAACAGGAGGTGCGGAGTGGAGGGATGGCCTAGCCGTCGGCGGGTAGCGTTTGAGGAGGCGTAAAACAACGCCACCGACGCCAAAGGCGGAGCAAAGCGGTTCCGCAATACTGGGGAAGAAGACGAGATCAAGAAGAATGCCGCCGCTGGATGTAAACCCAACACCTTCTTAGGTTTCACCCATCGCCCACATGTCACCCAGTCCATTTGTTTTTAGTCCATTTGGTGGGCTGGGTGAAACAATGATGTAGCATCTATGCAGCCCGCTTAAATCACATTTGCATTTTTCTCAAATCATGGACTTGTGGGCTGGGTGAAAATATCATGTTGGGCTAGATGGAGAAATGTTATAAAAACATAAACACATGATTGCACGTTAGTAAAATCTTTGCAAGCTTATGTACGCAATCACTAGGAGTTAACTTGGCAAGTTATATGTAAACAATTATTATTATTATTTTGTAAGAACTTTCAACTTACGAAATAAAATATCATTTTAATTTGATGAGTTAATAGTATGTGGGGTATTATTATTTTTTAGGCTAGACGGGACAGCTTGAGTTGGTTCTAGGAAAGTATCGGAGAAAACTCAGTTTACATCGAAAAAGAAAGTGGGAGAAAATTCAGAGACCTGCTGGGTCCACCTGAGGAGAGGAATATGTTTGGAGGAAGGAGATTCAAAGCACGGCAGCCGAGTGAACTAGTTTTTTTTACGGACAAGTGAACTAGTTTACATACATAAGCAAATAGCCACTAAAAAAGCAATCAGGTTAATGGGTTCTTAAAAGAAATATTTCGGACAAAACAGATGATTACGACACATAGGCTAATGCATGAAACACTCAGATGATAAAGGTGCTTATAAACAGACAAAGTACAACATCTAGACCTTCCTGGCACGCTTGATCATGACGCTACGGCTGTCCGTGTACTGCCGGTTACGGGAAGCGCAACCGCCCTCATGTCCAAGATCTGCTGTACATGTCGTAGATGCGATCGCGCCTTGGCCGCGTAGGTTGTGTAGGCTAGATTCAAAGGTACCTCCCACGTGTTCAGGTCGTCTTCTTTCATGTTGGCATATCAGGGGTCGATGATGGTCTCAGCGAGGTCAACCACGGAGTCCTTCTCCTGCCCGTTGCTGATGATCTTGTATTGCTTCTGGATGTCGACAAGCTTGTTGCACCAGATGGCCGAATCATCGCGTTCTTCTTTCTCTCCACCGTAGCGAAGTGTTCTGTGCAGTTCACCAAAAGGTCACAATAGCAACAAGGTGAAATGGATATCCCTATCTGCACAAAATGATAGAAAGTAAACAGTTGCTGGTCAATAAGAATATACGAAACATATACAAAATGAAAAGAAGCATCTTAATTTTGTTCATGGCAATCACGCAAGGACAAGAGAAATTTTAAACGTCGGCAATGCTTCATGTTACCGTAAGCATTATGATCAACAATGAGATTCCTCAAATATGGGATTACTTTAATGGTGGCATTGCTTGTTTACTGACATAGTAAAGCAACAAAGAACTAAAGAGTTGGTTTAAGGGCATGGGACCGTGGGGACACCAGACACTCAAGAACAGAAAGGAGCAACTTACTTAGCATACTCGGGAAAACAGCAGGAGTGCCATTTGTAACACAGTTCAATTGCATCTTGTCACTGGAGGCATTAGATTAACAATAACACTGGTTAGACATGTCCCTAAGGTAACAGTGTGATTGCTTCATTTTACATGTGCCCTTACATTAACAACAACAAAAGGTTGGTATAAGGACATGCGACAGTGGACGCATCAGCACAATGTACCTACAAGGAGGCATAAAGTGGTGATGCCGAGCTTGTTCACGCTATGTGAGGGCAGCAAACCTAATCTCGAGACCTTGTACTATGTGAGGGCAGCAAATCTAACTCGAGACCTTTTACTATGTGAGGGCAAAGAAATCTAATCCTCGAGACCTTTTACTATGTGAGGGCAAAAATCTAATCTCGAGACCTTTTACTATGTGAGGGCAACAAATCTAATCCCGAGACCTTTTACTATGTGAGGGCAAAAATCTAATCCTCGAGACCTTTACTATGTGAGGGTAGCAAATCTAATCCTCGAGATCTTTTACTATGTGATGGCAGCAAATCTAATCCTCGACATACTCTGCTGACTTTTCCACCAGCCGCCACTTTCTATCCTTTTTTCAACCAATAATAGATCTGTTCCTTATCCAGTTTGTACTGCGTTTTCCCATTATTTCCCTTTTCAACCAAGAGACCAGTTGGGTATCCGGTCTCTACTACTTTCACCATATTATTTCCTCTTTGAATCAAGTCCTAGATTCATGCTACAACTTTCCCCCCTTTCTTCATTGTTTGGACAAAGCCCTAGATTCGAATGCATGAAGTAGCTTTACCTCTAATAATACTAAAAATTTAGGTGGCTTTGGAAGAGCTGATGGGAGTAGAAAAAGATGCACATGCAGACACATGGGGGCTGGGGCAATAGAGCAGGGCCGCTTTCGAAGAACTTATACCTAAGGGTCGCCGAGATGTCGGTGGCGGCAGGTCGGATCTGCGGACAATACGGCAGGGAGGAAGAAGGGTCGGAGGACCTCCCGAGCCGTCGCTGTGTTGGAGAGAACGGCACGCGCAGAGGATCGGGCCCCTCCGGCAGCTATGGGTTTTCTCCCTCGGCGGCGATGACCGCGTGAACGATGCACCTTTTAGTCCTCAACACACACCGGCCGAAGGGATCCGGCCGGATCTATGACCAGCGGTGAGCAGAGAGAAAATGTCGCTACCGCTGTCTTGTTTATATCTGGAGAGGATGAGAGAATGAAGAGAGCAACCCTAGTAAAGCAAGCGCTTAGGCCCCTGCGTCCATATATAGTGGAGTGATTATCTTTTTTCCCTCCACAACTAGCGTTTCAATTTGTGTACGTGGAATTAAAGAAAAGAAATTCTCTATTTAAGGTGACTACTCTACGACCCCTACTCACTACTGGTGAATAAACATAGAGTAAGTACTGTATTTATATAGAACGAACAAGCTCAAACTATTTTTGCGTAGTTAAAAGTTGAGGGCGGGGCTTTTCCCGGGCAGTACGCGCGACAATTTTCGGGTAGGCGGTTTGATAGAGAGGCAAGGAGGGTGAGCGAGTGGGGCTGTGCGATTTGACGGCGCGTTACTGCTGGAAAGACTTTTGATATGATCACTCACTATAGTCATGAATTACTGGTGCTCCGACCGGGGTGATGTCCCCCTTCCGTTCCGCGCTCTAATCTGGTGCATGACACGTCGACCCGGATGCTGGCTCTCCCACATGTCGGAGTAGTAAGAAGGAGCAAAGAATGATGCGGTATATACTAGTACTATACTACTCCCTCCGTTCCTAAATATAAGTCTTTGGAGAGATTTCACTATGGACCACATACAGAGAAAAATGAGTGAATCTACACATAAAATGCATCTATATACATCCGTATGTGGTCCATAGTGAAATATCTACGAAGACTTATATTTAGGAACGGAGGGAGTACTACTCAGTCGGAGGAGTACGAACCACGGCAGCCAAAGGAACCAAAGAAGCGAACCACGGTAGCCAAAGGAACCAGCAGAGAAAACAATGTGTTGATATGGCCATAAAAACAATTTGCTACGGTCCACACTGTAGCATGTACAGTAACACTCCTCTTTGTTTGGATCCCTGAGTTAGAGCTAGTTTGGGTTGAAATAGCCTCAAATTATCGAAACAAGAGGGGTTAGTTTGAGCTAGTTTGCTCTAACCCAGCTAAAAAAACTAGCCCGGTGGAGAGGTTCTAATTGGGTTAGTTATCCTGGGCCCACTAAAAGAGAACTAAAAAATCTCACCTGCCCGCACTGCATCCCTCCCTAAAAATCTCACCCGCCCGCACTGATCGCTCCCCCCTCTCGCACGACTCTTCTCTGTTCCCCATAGGGCCGCCCGCCCAAGCACCGCTCGCCCTCTCTCTCCTCCGGTCGCCCTCTCCTTCGGCCTCCGCCGCCCTACTCCGCCGCCCTCTCCTCCGACCTTGAAGGTCGCCCACTCCCCTTCACACTCGTTTTCTCCTCTGTCATGCGTCTTGGCGGCGCATGTACCAGGGAGGTCGCGAGAGGGGTGAGTTTGTTCGTTGCTTCTCTATCTCACGGCCATATCATTGATCTTGCTTGCTCTAGCTCTAATTCTGATTCAGAAAAGTAGATCCTGATCAAACTTGCTATAGATTTGTGGTGCATGCATGGAATTGTTTGATGCTGCTTGAGGAGGTAATAAATCTTTCTAGAGGCCCAAAGATTCAGGTCACCTTTCTAGGTATTTCAATTTCAGGCTTGCATTATTTGTAGAGGCCCAAAGATTCAGTTCACCTTTCTAGGTATTTCAATTGTCGCTTGCATTATTTCTAGAGGCCCAAAGATTCAGTTCACCTTTCTAGGTATTTCAGTTTTGAGCTTGCATTATTTCTAGAGGCCCAAAGATTCAGTTCACCTTTCTAGGTATTTCAGCCAGTGCTTGCATTATTTCTAGAGGCCCAAAGATTCAGTTCACCTTTCTAGGTATTTTAGTTTTAGGCTTGCATTATTTCTAGAGGCCCAAAGATTCAGTTCACCTTTCTAGGTATTTCAGTTTCAGGCTTGCATTATTTCTAGAGGCCCAAAGATTCAGTTCACCTTTATAGGTATTTTAGTTACAGGTTTGCATTATTTCTAGAGGCCCAAAGATTAAGTTCCCAGTCGGCGGCAAGCAGCCCTGCTACCCATGCCGGTGTCGACCTCAACTCGCAAGGGCCAGCATCGGAGGGGTTCCCGAGGCTTGGGCTCTACAGAGCCTTCCTCCAAAGTGACGATGGCGAGCTCCTCCCTCGGTGCGTGAGGGGCTCCTGGCTCCCTCCCTATTGTGAATGACTTCCGTGATGAGTTAGCTCATTCTTTGTTTCATGAAGTGTTTTTTTATTTTGTGAAGCTTGATTGATGACTTGTATGCTTAAGTAGGATATCTCATTTGTATGGACAAAGTAAAAATTATCATGTTTTGCATGCTTGATTTGTATAGATGGTTCGTTTATGTCAATTGTGAGCGGAGGAGGCCACAGAAGAGTTGACCACACCAAGAGGGTGCTTGGATCCAAGGGACTAATTTTAGTCTGACTAAAAATAGGTCCAAAGTAGTCAAATGATTGAGATAGAGCATTTATTGTCAATCTAACCCTGCCATCCATACACCTCTTTGGTTTAGAGTTAGTTTAGGGTTAGAATCTAACTCTAACCTCTAACTGAGTTACTCCCTCCTTTCCGGTTTATAGGGCTTATCTCAAATTTTTAGTTTTCCCATTTTATAAGTATCAATTTGGTTGTTCCCCATCACATGTTCAGATTTCAAGGTGCAATAAATCATTACATGCAAGTATTAAGAGAAAATTGACCAATGCATGTACTTTATGCATGCATGCATTGCAATTAATGCATTCGTAAACACAATTTTTGAGGAAAACAAGCACAATAATTGAGTGGTTTTGCAAACTACAACAATTGTTCCACCACTCACCATCTACCTTGGTTGGTGAGATTTTTGAATTGAGCCCTATAAAGCGGAAAGGAGGTAGTAGAGTTCTCCTCGTCTTGGTTCATCGCCATCATACTTTCCCCATTCCTGTGTTTTCAGTATCCTGCGAATCAAAGAGGCCCTTTTTTTTGCGGGAAAAAATCAAAGAGGCCCTTAGACTGGTTCAGGTCCGGTCATTTTTTATAAACGTGTTATGTCCAAAATTTAATGAACGTGCTCCGGTTTCCACAAAAATAATCCGGTTTCATGTAGTAATTCATTCATTTATTTATTCTTCTGCGGGGGTTTGCATGTAATTAAGAGGTCTGAAATGTAAAGTACTCGGCATATGCTCCGTCGTGCATGCACTACTGACCCAGATGCTCTATGTCCCACATGTCGCATTTAATGGGAGCATGTGGAAATAGCCTAGGAGTACATATAGGAGGATAAATGCGTGAAAAAATATGTACTGTGAAGCGTAGCCGCGGTTCGAAAAGGAGACCTAAAGTGATGACAGCTATAGGTCGCACGCACCCAACAAGTGGTAGTACTAGACATACGACTAATTTTTCCCTCAAAAAAAAAGAGGCACGAGTGCTCAGTACTCCTATTCTCTAAACACGAGTCCCATCTGACAACAGCGTCTGTGCTATAGCTAGCTCTCCTCCCTCGTTTCTCTCTTCTACTCCCGGTGGGCGAGGTGGGTTTGCTCAACTGCGGCCCCACCTCATAGTGAAAACGTTACGACTGGAATAAAAATGCCATATACTCCCTCCGTTCATAAATATAAGCCTTTTTAGATACTAGTTCAAATGGAATACATCATACAGATGTATGTAGACATAGTTTAGAGTGTAGATTCACTCATTTTGCTCCGTATGTAGTAGTCACTTGCTGGAATCTTTAGAAAGACTTATATTGGGGAACGGAGGGAGTACTATACTAATAAAACATTAAGGCCATGAGGCGATGCAGTGCTGGTTACAGGAGGCAAGAAGAAGAGATGCATCCATCGACGACGTCCACCTCCTCGACTAAGGGCATTGGCCCACCGAATGGCGCCTAAGTAGCAGCGACTTTTGTGCCCAGGTCGACGTGCTTCTGAACAATGGCGTCCAAAGATTCCAGCCGCTGGAAGAAGGCCAACGTCTTTCTGTCCTCTCTTGCCTTGTAGTGGCCTATGTAGACGATTTCCTCGTGACGGGATGTGCGGTCGACGGTTTCTTGCATGGCGAGCTGCTTGGCAAGCCAGCGCCCTCGAGGTGCACATTCTTCGTCGCGACCTCCGCACTGCAGGCCACTAGGGCTTGAAAGAGTCCGTCACCATGTAGGCTGATGAGGGTGGTAGGCAATGAGGAGCCCGGGCTGCTGGGCTGGAGCAAGACGGGCAAGGTCGTCCATGCTACAATCTTCAGGTCAAAAAACGTAAATGCGTGTCAAAAAGAGACTAGTCAGTATACTCAATATTGTGCACCTCGGAGAGGAAAATGATAGAACTAGTACGTATTTATTTCGGTGCAGATTCACTCATTTTGCTCCATATGTACTCCGTCTCGATGTAGTCTAGTCACTTGTTGAAATCTCTAGAAGGGCAAATACTCCTTTCTCGTTTATGAGGGCTATACTAGCAAGTAGTTGTAATGCATTAGTACAATAGTAGGCTCACATAGCAATTTTGTCTCATGCAAGAGCCTGGCTATATGCGTGCTCCAATATTCGCAACTGCAATGTTCGGTTTGCGCTTGGCTCTTCTCCTCTTCGAGAAGACGAACAATGATGTTACTACTACTGCTTTTACAGTGTCGAATCCACTGCTGCATGTCCTTCCACCGCAAGCGGGACGGATAGCTTGTTGTAGAAGTACTACTAAGCAAAAGCCTGTCCTCGTTTGTGAGCAACCGCGTGCATGGACGAGGGAGAAGGCGTGTAGTAAAATCAAGCTTCTTGTTGTACGAGTTGACGCGACACATCATAGCACTGGCCCCACATGCTTGCCTCTAAACTTGGCTGAAAGACCCGCAGTGTACAATATATTTGCTGCAACCTCTAACATTTACCCACCACAAACTAAAATATATGTGGCCGTATGCATCGTTCTAATACAGAGGCCGGGGAGTCCCCCTTTTCGAAAAAAACAAATTAAAATATATATTCCTGTGTTGACCAGATGAGCGTGCAAACTACAATCACCAGGGTCCCAGGTAGGGCCAGAAGACTATTTTAATATTTTTTAAAAAAAACTTCGATACGACCACATAGCATGGAGCCGACCGCAACAATTTTAAGCTTACAGGCACGGTACACGCCATCCTAGAGTACTCTACACATGAAACTGCCACACGAGCGTCCGGCTGCGCTTGGCTCTTCGCCTCTTTGGGAAGTTGAACAATGATGGAGTACTACTACATGGAGGAGTACTACTGTATGCTTCTGGCCATCTGACACCGATTGAACTGATGCATGTCCACCGCGTGCGGGAGGGAGAGCATGTAGCGAAAGCTTCTCCTAGTCTTGCCAGCCACCACACTCATGGGCGAGGAGGACTCTCCGCCTTTGCGTGTATGACAGTGGGCCGACAGTGTGTGGCTAACTCACATACAGCCAAAGGCAAAAAGTGCTTAAGTCCACGAGGGAGAGGATAATCAAACTTCTAGTTGATCTACGAGTTGACGTGACACATCAAAGCACTGCACTCGATATATTTCAATAATTTGCATTTACTGATGCATTAATTACAATGCATGCATGCATGTCGTGACTCTTCTTTTGATACTTGCATGTGTTGATTTAATGCACCTTGAAGTAGTACTCCCTCCGTTCCTAAATATAAGTCTTTGTAGGGATTCCATTATGAATTACATATGGATGTACTCCCTCCGCTCCAAAATAGATGACCCAACTTTATACTAAGCTTACTGCAAAATTGGGTCATCTATTTTGGAACGGAGGGAGTATATAGATGCATTTTAAGTGTGGAATCATTCATTTTGCTCCGTATGTAGTCCACCTAGTGAAATCTCTATAAAGAATCACATTTAGGAACGGAGGGAGTATAAAATATGTGACGGTAAAGCTTTGTAATACCCCGGCCCAAGTCGAGAGATGGTTGTGCACGAGGAGGGCGAGATCATGCAGACCGAACATGAACAGGACCCGACGATGGAGCTCTCTAAGGTCTCGATGGACCTCACCGTGCTCCATCGCCTTTGTGCCTCCGCCCCTTGACGCCTCCGGTGTATGAGGTTCAATACACCTCGTCCGTTCGGCTGATTCAGCAAGGTGCAGGTTTCTTGATTGATGTGCTGTTCGATTGATTTCTGCAGTGCAAGGGAGGGCACCTGGCCTGCGCGGACTGCCGCGTCGAGCACCCCGAGAACCAGCAGCAGTGCCAGAAGTGCGAGCGCGGCGGTGGCTTCGACATGCGGAACACGGCGGTGGACTCCGTCGTTTTGTCCGTGAGGGTGGAGTGCCCGCACGAAGGCTGTGGGCTCTACGTCACTTACCACAAGCTGGCCGATCACCAGAGCGTGTGTCCGCTCGCGCCCTGCAAATGCCCCATGCCCGTTAGCGGCTACGAAGGCCCGCCGCCGGCGCTTTACCACCACATCAGCACCGCGCATCCCATGCCCGTGCACAGGATCCAGTATGGCAAGGTGCTCCAGCTGCAAGTGCCACCGCCGAGCCACGGCTCTTGCCGTTTAGCGTGAGGAGGACCGCCGCGCGTTTTTCTTGGTCGGCGGCGTGCTCGACATCGGCACGCCTATCGCCGTGTCGGTCATCTGCATCAGAGTGGGGCGTCCCCACTGCCGCACTACTTGGCCAAGCTATGGGAGAACGGCCCGCCGGGGGAGCCCAAAGGCACGACCGATGCCGTCAAGGTGGAAATGGAGGTGACAAGCAGCAAGGATCCCGACGATGTCGACGTGCAGGAGCTGACCTTCTTGACAGTTCCGCCCAAGCTGCTGGCCGGGGGTAAGCTTGTGTCCCTCCACATTCAGATTGACAAGCTCACATCCTAAATGTTTCGACCGTGCCTTCTGTTTATCTTAGTACTACATCCTTTCCAATTTATAGGGCTCAATTCAAAAAATCTCACCAACCAAGGTAGATGGTGAGTGGTGGAACAATAGTTGTAGTTTGTAAAACCACTCAATTAATGCGCTTGTTTTCCTCAAAATTTGTGTTTACGAATGCATTAATTGCAATGCATGCATGCATAAAGTACATGCATTGGTCAATTTTCTCTTAATACTTGCATGTAATGATTTATTGCACCTTGAAATCTGAACATGTGATGGGGAACAACCAAATTCAGACTTATAAAATGGGAAAACTAAAATTTTGAGATAAGCCCTATAAACCGGAAAGGAGGGAGTAATATGCTAATATAGGGATTACCTTGGTCTACTTTAGCTTAAGAAATGGTGGGTTTTGGTGGCGATGCAGCAATTACTTCGACATCAGATCAGTAATTTCCAACAGTCGAACGGATATTTTGTGTCTGTTGGATATAAAGTTCCTTTGGGTAAGAAGTACTACTTGTCATCAAAATGGATAAAAGGAGATGTATGTAGACGTATTTTAGTTCTAGATACGTCCCTTTTTATCCATTTTGATGACAAGCACTCCCTTCGTTCCACAATACATGCCTTCCATTTGTCAAAATATAGATGTATCTAGGCATGTTTTAGTATATAGGTACATCCATGATAGAGCCAATCGGATGGTTGAGAACACTACAATTCATAGCTACAGATGCGTGTGTGACTCCGAGATGCAGAGGCCGGGGGTCATCATCCTCCTTTTCGAGAAAAAATAGATGCGTGTGTGAGAGGACGAGTGCATGCATGCACCTCTTCTCTTCCTATATAACATACTACTAAACTCAGAGTACAAGTTTTTGTGGGTGGCACGATGGTGCCTGCGAGAAGTCCCGAGAGATAGGTTTAATAATGCGTCTGAAAAAAGGACTAGCCTAGAGCTCGCCTCGCAGCTATTCCTGTCGAACGCTCCATTAACCGTAAGATATGTATACGACGGTGCCAGTTATTGCACGTACATAGCAGTACTCCCTCCTTGCCGGTTTATGGTGAGTGGTGGAATATTTTTTGTAATTTGCAAAAGCACCTAATTAATGCTCTTGTTTTTCTCAAAAAATTATGTTTATAAATGCATTAATTGCAATGCATGCATGCATAAAGTACATGCATTGGTCAATTTTCTCTTAATACTTGCATGCAATGATTTAATGCACCTTGGAATCTGAACATGTGTTGGGGAACAACCAAATTGAGCCTTATAAAATGGAAAAACTAAAATTTTGAGATAAGCCCTACAAAACCGGAAAGGAGGGAGTAGAAAAAGAAGTACTCCATCCGGGAATAGTGCCGCACTTCGAAACTAGAACTGTCAATATATTGTGAGCTTGCGTCTCGTCACATTCCAAATTACTCCACGCTATATTGAATTGCAAACCTGTTCACATCGATCACAACCTAAACGGTTTCCCACTTAGGAGCGTATTAGTACCACGCTATATTGAATTCCAAACCTGTTCACACCGATCACAACCTAAACGGTTTCCCACTTAGGAGCGTATTAGTACCACGCTATATTGAATTCCAAACCTGTTCACACCGATCACAACCTAAATGGTTTCCCACTTAGGAGTGTATTAGTACTTTGTTATAAATACTAGTATGCCAAGATGACTGCACATTCCTCCTCAACTCCTCATCCACAAAAACAAACAAGTCATGCAGCATCCTTCCCTTGCGTCTGCCATGGCCAGCGTGAGTTCTGGGTCGAGAGATTGCCACCAGGGAGAGGCGAGCATGCAAGCGGAAGCATGAGAGATGTCTCGCCTCGCTGTGAGAGCAGCCGACATGACCCGCCGCGCGGAAGTAGCAGCACAGAGGTCCCGCCGCGCCGCTGAAGTAGCACGGAGGTCCCTCCGCGCCGTCGATGCAGCAGACTGGTCCGGCCGTGCCGCAGAAGCAGCAGAGATGTCCCGTCGCGCCACGAATGCAAAGATAGATGTCCCGCGCGCGCCATGGGCGGTTCGGGAAAATTTCTCGCAGCAAAGCGATAATCGTTAAAGCGCATGCATGCGATCGTCCATAGCCGATGGATCAGATCTCGGCTTGGCGAGGTTGCAGGATGACATGAAAGCCTCGCTTGAACAGGCTACCGTGTCATCCGGCAACTAAGGGAGGGCAATGAGAGGCTCCGGCCGAGCGCGACCGCCGAGGGAGAAGATTGTCCGGTGCGTATCAGCAGGAGGAGACCAAAGCCTTGTTGAAGAGGACCGGCGCCATCGCCAAGAAACTTATGGACGAGAATGACATGCTCCGCAACGAGCGCCAAAGGCTGGTGGAGGAATCCTTGGATGTTCTCAAGCAGCGCCTTGAGGACACGAAGAGCTCATCGCCGCCACCGTGGAGACTAGTTCCCGCGCCTGCAAAGAACGCATCAAGAAAGTAGAGATCACGAGCCGATCCTTGTCTTCCTTCTTCTTTTGCCCTTGTGTATTTCGGGCGAGCCGCATGTGGATTTTTTTAATTATCTTTCTAATTATGTAAGACAATTAATCGTCCTTATCTTTCTGTGGAAGATCAATGTTGCGAGGCTGGAATGAAGAAAACTCTTCTTTATGGCGACCACAGCGTTATGGGTTCTTCTAGTTGCTGCTGGGCTTCCTTCAGTTTCCTGGTTTATGAATTGTGGTGGTTTTCAGTAATGAAAATCGGAAGGGGCAAGCCCTTCTTTGATAAAAAAAGAAAATAATTGTCCTTATATATTCATCAGTCTTGCTATAAGTCGCAGTAGATGCTATATAGGTCCATCGGATCTTACATCAAGATCCGTGCTTTCAAATTTTCTTTTTTCTCTCTTAAGTCTCAGTCGAGTGAGACATAGCCACACCATTAAAGAGAGGCTCGGGCGCCATTAATGGAGACCTTGGGAGAGAGGTGGACGACAGATGGAGGTCAAAGGGCTCTCCTCCCGATAAGCACGCACAGGGGTCTGATCGCATGCCTCTCGTACTCAAATAGCTACCCTGGACGGCGCCTCCTAGCTAATAAAAAATGGGGACGCGTGGCGGCACGTAAATGGTACTAGTAAGTAGAACGCCCACGGTTTCGATAATACTTTTGTTTCCGATTGTAATGTGACAACACTTGTTCCAAAATGACTTTGTGGATTGTTAATGTGTGCGCCGCAAAATCGGATCGCAAATTTACTATAAGATGTTGGTGCCATGTCATGGCACCAAGCCAAGTTTCATTATTTTCATGCGTGTTTTGGATTTATAGGAATTAAAAAACTAAGTTTCTCAATGTTTCCAACCCAGCCACGACGCCCAGAATTTTGAATTTCATTCCATTTCTTGCATGGAACCTAGAAATTTACCCGAGGACACACATGTGATTTTTCAACCAACTTTGGTGCACTGGAACATGTGCTTGTATTTCAAATTTGAATTATGCATACAAAGGTGACACGTTCCCTCCCAGAACCACGAGCCTTCTTGAGAGAAGCTCCGATTTGCAAGAAGCTTATACCAATTCCTATTCGGCCAAATTTTTTTACCACGGCATGGTACTACCATGGCATGACACCATGCCAAGTTTCATGATTTTAAAACCAAGTTTCTCAATGTTCTCGACCGAGCCACGATGCCCAGATGTTTGAATCTTATTCTCATTTTTTGCATGGGACCTACTCCCTCCTTCCATCTATATAGGGCCTAATGTGTTTTTCAAGATAGCCTTTGACTATTGACAAGATTAATAGCACCTGAGATGTATACTATGAAAATTATATTATTGGAAGCTCCTTTGACATACAAATTTGAAGGTATGCTTTATGTAAGTTGCATGTCATATATTATTGCTCTAACGTTTGGTCAAACTTAGCCTCGAAAAACACATTAGGACCTATATAGATGGAAGGAGGGAGTAGAAATTCACCCGAGGACACAAATGTGATTTTTCAACCAACTTTGGTGCACCGGAGCACGTGCTTGTAGTTCAAATTTTAATTATGCACATTGAGTGACCAAAAACTCAATTAATGTGTAAATAAGGCCAAATGAAGACGGAATAATTCCAAAATTTAACAGGGCACTCATGTAGTTCTATGTTGCCTTTGTAAATAAACCCAAGGGGGACAATGTATATCGTTTCGCACTCAAAGGTGGCACGTTCCCTCTCAGAACCACGAGCCTTCTTGAGAGAATCTTCGGTTTGCAAGAAGCTTATACCAAAATCTGTTCCTATTCGGCCATTTTTTTACCACAACATGGTAGTACCATGACATGACATCCATGCCAAGTTTCATGATTTTCAGACGTGTTTTGATTTACAAGAATTTTAAAACCAAGTTTTCAATGTTCTTGGCGAGCCACGATGCCCAGATGTTTTAATTTTATTCTCATTTCTTGCATGGGACCTAGAAATTCACCCGAGGACACAAATGTGATTTTTCAACCAACTTTGGTGCACGAGAGAATGTGCTTGTAGTTCAAATTTGACTTATGCACATTAAATGACCAAAAACTCTATTAATGTATAAAAACGACAAACGAACCAGGAATAATTCCAAAATTTAACAGGGCACTAATGTAGTTCTATGTTGCCTTAAGAAACTCAAGGGCGGGGGGGGGGGAGCGTATATCGTTTCACACTCAAAGGTGGCACTTTCCCTCTCTGAACCACGAGCTTCCAAATTGGCCCAATTTTTTACCACAACATGTTAGTGCCATGACATGACACCATGCCAAGTTTCATGATTTCCTGCCGAGTTTTGGATTTACATGAATTTAAAATCTAAGTTTCTCGATGTTCTCGGCAGAGTCATGATGCCCAGATGTTTGAATTTCATTCTCATTTCTTCCATGGGACCTAGAAATTCAACCAAGGACACACATGTGATTTTTCAACCCACTTTGGTGCACCGGAGGATGTGCATGCAATTCATATTTAGATTATGCACATTAAAAGTCCAGAGACTCAATTAATGTATAAAAAGGCCAAATGAACCCGAAATAATTCCAAAATTTAACAGGGCACTCATATAGTTCTATGTTGCCTCTGTAAATAAAATCAGGGGGAGGCAGCGATATCGTTTAAGACACAAAGGTGACACGCCCTCTCGAACCACGAGGCTTGTTGAGAGAATCTCCGGTTTTGCAAGAGGCTTATACCAAAACTTGTCCCAATTCAGCAAAAAATTATACGTACGAAAACAGGGTAGATTATCCCGAACATCTCGCTACCTAGACCAATAATGTACTATGATTTGAATTCAACATAAAATGGATACAAATATTTGAATTGGAGAGCGTATGGTACATGTAGTTCATAGTGAAATATGATTACTGCTATATGCATGTCTTTTTGTTATCAAGATAATATTTAAATTATTGTATAACTTGACAATGATCGTATTCAAATAAGGAAAATTGATTCAAATTTAGTCCATATGGTAGACGGCAATATATATGTTCACATGGTGGAGTGAAATGTTCATATATGATGGAAGATCAAAATGTACGACTACATCAATTATAAACCGCAAGGTCACCGATATATTCGAATTCAACATAACATGGATTCAAAAATTGAAATTCGAGATCATGGCATCTGTAATCATATAAAAAGGGACATTACTCTTTCTTTGGTGGGAATTAATTTGTTTTTAGTTGTTGTTGAGGGAAGTGCGAATCGATTTGGTACTGTGCAGGGTAATCTTGTTATCCCGATTTTTTTTACATTTTTCTTGTAGTTTTTTCAATGGCATCTATAGCAATATAGTAAAAGGGGACATGACTCTCTTGTGTCTTGTATGAATTGTTTTTTTACCCGTTAAGTTTGTTCTGCCGAACAAGGAATCCGCACCTTGTTATCTCAAAATTTTCAAGCTCAAGTATCTTTTGTCTCACCTGCTTTGAAACTCCCGCTTCTTCAACCCGCGCCGCGCCTTGTTATCCCGAAATTTGGATGCGCGCGAGAACTCCCTCCTCATCCGAAATTGCTCCCGCAGCCCGCACATCGAAATCCCCTTCTACCCTCACCGAAATGAAGCTCCACGTCATGTGTCAAAACCGTGGGGTACGCTGGTAACTTACCCTACATTTCGGACAAGCGCGTCCCTAAGCTTGGCTCCCCCTCCCCCTTTGCCCCCCCTCATTCGTACACCGAGGCCGCCAAAACCCCACGCTCCTCCGTCGGCCTCCCTACCGCCGCCCAACCGGAGACTCTTCCCCGACTATGTCGTCCACCGCAACAGCTCGCCGTCCCTCGTCCACCGCACCGGATGAGGATCCGTTGTCGATCTCGTCATCCCGCCGGATCAGCCGCCCCGTCCTCCACCTCCAAGGAGCTGTCTCGACGTTCGCCTCATCTATCACGCCACCTCAATCCCTACAGCACCGTCTTGACCTGCCCCACCGGAACCGCAGCACCCTCACCAATTCCTCCGATGAAGCCGAGGCCAACTCGGCGCCACCAAGGAGGTTCTGCACTCACCGCTACATTTTATCTTTTATTCGATCTCACGGGGCTGCCGGTGCTCGATACCGAGCAGACATGGCGTCTCCATCGACGGTTCCGTCACCAGCCACATCATCCACGGTGTCTCTCCCCCATGTCGTTGCTTCCTCGGCGGCGACTTCCACAACGGCACTAGCTGCAGCTGCTCCAGCTCTCGCTCACGCTGCGGCTCTGTTCTTGCTGTCGGTTGTCTTTGCTTGCTGCTTCCTACTTTCGTTCGTCTGCTGCTTCTCGCTCTTGCTCGCTATGCTGTCTGCTTGCTGCACGACTTCCAAAGCAGCTACTGAGGAGTTGTTGCTTTAGCACTCGCCGCGATGCTACCGCATCGACTTGCTCTCTGCTAGTGTGTTCCTGCCGAGCGTCTCACGATTTAGATCATCGCTTCTCTCGCTACTAGTGCTCGAACGCCTAAACATCTATTGCAATGCTCACATTAGTTCAATCAGTTTTGACTGTGAAGTTCATTTTCTTCGCTTAAGTTCAGAGTGAACAGACTTACAAAGATCTGTCGGAGCGGCCGTGGCGCTGCTGATGCGTTTACATCTAGCACTTTTGGTGATGTATTTTACATCATCTATTGCGATGATATTAGGGTCCCACTTCAGATTAACGTTGTTCTGCCTTGTCATGCTTCACCTCATTCCCGTACACCTTAGCGGAGCTGCTCAAACGACGGAACCGTCCATCACAAATGACAGTACCCTCGATGCCGCTTCCAGAGGCCTTGGATCTTCTTCCCGCCCCGATAGTCACACCAAAGATCATCACCATCCTCCACGCCCAACCCAATGATACCGAGGTCCACAAGGCTATGCCAAAGAGGTTGAACACTGTCGCATCACTTTGTTTCTCCATTCCTCTGTTCTTCCAATTCATGTGAGCCAAACACCCAGGTTGACTGAAATCCTATGTTTCCAAATGCTCTGTTTTGCACATGCATTCCTATCCTATTCCTGTGTTTTTCCTATCCCTGCATTTATAGATCCTCCAATTCTAAGGAGCCCTTATAGATTTACTTCATTTTCAGATTGGCGTCAAAGAAAACTCTGTGTGTTATGTCCTGCTCCTATCGAGCCGTCATCCACCCCACCTAAGGTGCACCATCGACAGAAGCGTTCACTGCAGCAGAGATCCCCCCTGCAGACTTTCTTTGGCCGCCTCAGATCATCTTCCCCGTTGCCGGCAGCCACGCCAACCGCATTACCATCATCGATCGATCGATGAACCCGAGGACTACATAGTTCCTAAGAGAGGTCGCAGATCTTCGTGTTTGCTTACGTTATACATCGGTTATTATTACTCGCTACTTTATCGCTCAATCTTGAGTTTTGAATTGCCCATGGGTCTCATATCGAGCCAAAGAACGAATAGTATCTATCTACTATCCGTTCATCCGGGGTCTTCTATGTGGTTCATGTTGGGTGGGTAACAAACAATAGATGATCCATTGTCTATCTTTTTAAACCGAAGCTATAATCTACCGCTATCATTAGTTTTGGATCCATCCACTGCTTGCTACCATCAGTCTTGATTTTTGCATGCACCCCTTAGGCCTTATAAAATCTAACTATTTTTTATTATGCATGTCAGATATTGTACACAATCGTACTGAACATGTAGAGAAAAGGAGAAGACCATTGCGTGCGAATATAATGTCATGCAGATGCTGCTCCATGGTGGGCGAAGTGCCCCCCCCCCTCTCCTGCATTTCTAGATTGTATTCTAGAGGAAGATAACTGTTCATATGGAGATTTAGAAGGAGCCGACCACGCCTGTTTACCACCTGAGGTGTTTGCTCTAACCTGGCATGCTGATGTTGGTCATATCATGCATATGGCGCCTTGCATTGCTTACATTATACATCTTATATGTCATCAGCTTAGTTTAGATTTGCTTTGTGTGAATGCCACCTATTTGGTTTCTATATCATACTCCCACCATTCCTAAATATTTGTCTTTTTAGAGATTTCAACAAGTGACTACATACGGAACAAAGTGAGTGAATCTACACTCTAAATATGTCTATATACATCCGTATATGGTAGTCCATTTGAAATCTCTAAAAGACAAATATTTAGGAATGGAGGAGTATATGGGAATTATGCAATGCCATCTTCTTTAGCCGTGCATCATATACGTGAATCATGCAATGCCATCCTGTTTAGCCACCATCGATATGTGAATTGTATCGTGCCATATTTTTTTCCATAATGTATTCCATTTGTCAACAATGTTTATACATTCATCTACTCTTCCCTGCATCACCATTTGAGTCGGTCATGGGAAAATCTGGAGGAAAACAAGGTCTTCGAGATCGATGCTACCGTCGATGCAAATTTCTTGCTAGTTACGATAGCTCCTCAAAGGAGGATTCAGAGAGAGATGAACAATGATTCCCCGAGGTGCATGCTCTAACTTAGTGGGTTATATTGCTCATATCATGCATATGGTGTCTTGCATTGCCATGCCATCTGCTTAGATTAGACATGCTTTGTGTGAATGCCTCATGTTTGCTTTCTATATCAGATATGTGAATTATGCAATGCCATGTTTTTCAGCCAGTTATCATATATGTGAATTATGCACCGCCATGGAGCCAGGCATCATATATGTGAATTATCTCATGCCATCTTTTTTTCATTATGTATTCCATTTGTCGACAATCTGTGTATATTGAACTACTCTTCATGTGTATCAGCCATTTGAGCCGGTTATGGAAAAATCTAGAGTGAAAACAAGGTCTTCAGAGCAGGCAATGGTACCTGTTGAAGCATATATCTCGATGGTTACAGGGAGCTCCTCAGAGGAGGATTCAGAGACAGATGACCAGTCCTATATCCCACCTGAGGTGTATGCTCTAAGTTGCAATGTTTATATTTCTCATATGATGCATATGGTGTCTTGCATTGCTTAGTTTAGACATCATATGCACAATATTGAATTCTATCTGCTTAGTTTAGAGATCATACATGCGAGTGCTAGCTGCTTAGTATATGAATCAATTATGTCAATTATATCATGCCATCCTGTATACTTAGACAACATGTATGTGAATTATTTCATCCCAACCTATTTTAGAAAGACATCATATAGTTTTGTCATGTCATCCTGTTTAGGTACTCATCATATGTTGAATTATGCCATTATATCCTGTTAAGTTATCCATCATATATCTGAAACTGTGTCATGCTATCCTGTTTAGTTAGGCATCATATATGTGAAATTGTGTCATGCTGTCCTATTTGGTTAGACAACATATATGTGAATTACCACATCTGTCTATTATACAATGTCTGTACGTTCAACTTCTTTTCTTGTTTGTCAGCCATTTGAATTGGAGGGTGTGATGACAGTATCTAAGGGAGCAAAAACCTGTTCTTCACAAAAGACAGTGCTACCCGTCGATGTAGATAGAACCATGGTTGTACTGGCCCACAAACTAGCCCCACCACACATAATCGAGACTCTTCCAAATTGCACGCTTACACCGCTAAGGCGAGAACCAGCTACAACCCATCTAACCGCAACCCCAAATGATAGTAACCCACTTATAGTTGACAAAGCTCCATGTCCACCACAGAGTACCCCCACACGAGCAGTTTGTAAAGCTACTGCAGGCCCAAAGCACGAAGACCACCACAGCTAACCCAAACTCCACGCTTAAAGCGTAAGAGCACAGCTGTTCTCATGTCGATTCGTAGCTATGGTCCATACTCCTTTGTTGTTGCATCACCGATTTACTCATACCAACTACTTTCAATTTGAAGGATCCAATTGAAACTCCAATGGCGCAATGTATGTTTTAAACCTATTTCTTTAACTGGATAGCTGTTCTAACTTCTTGCTCTATGTTGATTTCAGTTTAAGTTGTATAAACAGTTATGTTCTCATGTGATGCACATTACAAGTGCTTGCCAATGTCATGTAGTTTCTCACACTTATATTCTGCCTATGCTGCTGTGTCTTAAAAATATATGAGTTGAATTGTGTCTCTATCTTGATTAGGGAACATAAACTAGAATGATATGGACAATACAGTGACCATAGTACATAGATATATGTTTGTTTCATGCTGTTATCCTCTCCACCTTACTACTGAACAGGTTTACCAAAATGAGTTTGGTATATTACAAGCTAAACCCGTGATGTGTCTGCTTGTTTCTCTTGTAGTATGCAAACAGAATATTGGAGAAGAGCACCCCACTATGCAATGGTAGAGAAAGTAATGCAGATAAGGTTCAAGATAGTGATACAACCCTGTTGGTCTCCAAGAAAGGTGATAAAAACGATCTTGTAGACAGTGAGAAAACCCCTCACAGTCCTGCGTTGATGTAGTGTTCGAGTTACTGGCCAGTACCGCTGGCACAAGCTCTTCGAACTCGCATTGCTCAATCACTTGCTTCTTCAGTCTCATTACAAGTGAAAGGCATCGATCACCGTGTTTGCGGCAAGAAGCCGAAGGACTGAGGAAGTCCCTGCAGAATTCATATGCGTACTTTCTTGTGCAATAGCAAGTGCTGGAGGATTTAAGCGCCAAACAAGAGAAAGTTAATAAGCTTGCTAAGCATCTTGCCAGCATTATGGGTACCCAGGATATTGTTTCTTGAACTCTTCTGAAGTGGTTTCAGTT
The DNA here is from genome assembly GCA_021437245.1 of Aegilops speltoides. Classification (NCBI taxonomy): domain Eukaryota; kingdom Viridiplantae; phylum Streptophyta; class Magnoliopsida; order Poales; family Poaceae; genus Aegilops; species Aegilops speltoides. The sequence continues at coordinate 125,792,658 of CM038144.1, forward strand.
CTGGACTTGTTTTGTCATGCGTTTATATGTCATTGTTCCCTATATTTGCACTGGTGGGAAACTTTGATGCCCAGTGGATGTAATATGTGTAATAGACGTGATAGCCTAGCATAAGTTGCTTGCTTATTTATTTCCTTGTTGTCTTGTTTATTTGTTTGCTTGTAGTCAGTGTAGTTCTTTTTCCGCGGTTTGCTAGTGGCTGCAATAACCTATTTTTTAAAACTAGGCCACAATAACCATGGGCTAATATTTACTGTAGTGACACTGGGCCTCCTACAGGCCGTAGAAACACTGGGCCTTCTACGGGCCGTAGAAACACTAGGCCTTCTACGGGCCGTAGAAACATTGGGCCTTCTATGGGCCGTATCACTAATGGGCCTTATACGGGCCGTATGATCGATTGGCCAAACATGGGCCAATAACAGGTTGCATTATGGTCGTAAACGGGCTAGAGTTGGAATCGTCCGTTCATGGGCCGACCATAACGGGCCATCGTTAATAGGCCGTATTTGATGACGCTATAAAAACAGCCTAACGTATTAATGGACCACAAACGGGCCGACTGTAACCACGGGCTGAATTTGGCCCACAAGCAGAAAATGATAGTAACGGGTCATAAGTAAACGAATGCTGGAAATGATCCCAAGAATAAATGGGCTTTGAGAAGGCCGAAAGATAACATGGGCTGGAAACGGCCCAACGGAATAATGGGCCATTAATGGGTATAAAGTCATACACTATTCATTACGGGCCAGTTCACCACGGGCCGTTAATGGGTGTAAAGTGATACACTGTTCATTGCGGGCCAGTTTCACCACGGGCCGTTAATAGGCCAAGAGTTACATAGGGCCTCATATGGGCCGAAGACGCCATGGGCCATACATGGGCCGGCGAAAACGGGCCGAATCATATTGATGGCCCAGATGACGCCATCGGGCCTAATTCGGATAGGGCGTAACGGGCCTTGGGTTAACGGGCTGTAAATGGGCTATATGCGAACAGGCTGTTAACAGGCTTTCCATGGGCCAGCCCGCCACCTTTTGACCAAGACAAACAGGCCGGCCTTTTCACAGGAATGGGCCTCTGTTGGGTTGTGCCACGTGTTGATGTATCATAGGTGCCTTCTGTCCATTGAGTGGATGACATCTGTCCCAACAATGAACCGACACGTGTTTCCTCCAGCCAATGATGATTTTACACGTGGAAAATCCCCATTGGTCGGGGCTGTTAATGGGTTATCGGATCCAAAACCCGACCCGATAGCTTAACGACATTCCGTTACGGTGGATGCCACGTGTCGGTCACCCTTGACAAAAGCACTTCCGTGACGCGTGATTTATCGTCATGGAAGTGGACACTTCCGTGATGGTAATTTTGGTAATGTGATGGAACACTTCTACGACAGCACAGGTATGACTGTCTTGATTCTGTCATAAAATCGTCATGGATGTACATGCATGACAAAAAACGCGACCTACTGTGACAAACACGTATCATCACGGAAGTGTATTTTTTTGTAGTGTAAGGTTGATGTTTCCCTGTACTAACAATGCAGCTGAGTACGAAACCTTGCTACATGGTCTTCAGATGGCTAAGGAGATGAACTTAAGCCGGGTGAGATGTTTCGGTGACTCAGACTTGGTGGCTCAACTGCTGGGCACTTCAAGGGTTATCAAGTGGAACACATCGATCGCAGGAAAAATGAGGCGGCTGATGCCTTAAGCCGGTTGGGGTCACAATGTAAGCCAGTGCCACCTAACACTTTCTTGGATATTCTGCATAACCCTTCTGTCAAATTGCCTACAGAGGAAGATCTGGTTGTTCTTGACCCAGAGGCATAATTGGTGGCGGCTCTTCACGCTATCCCAGATTGGACAGTACCATATTTGGCTTACATGACCCGGGGCGAGTTACCTGAGGATGAAACTTTGGCCAGACAGATAACCCGGCGATCTAAGTCAATGACAATTGCCAATGGCGAGTTACACCATCGCAGTGTCACTGGGGCGTTCCAGCATTGCGTCTCTCCTGAAGAGGGCCATGAGATTCTCCATGAGATTCATGAAGGAGATTGTGGTCATCATGCCGGTTCAAAGTCCCTTGTGTCCAAAGCCTTTCGTCATGGATTTTATTGGCTAATGGCTCATGCTGATGCGGAGGATTTGGTCAGTAAATGTGATGGTTGTCAGAAATTTTCACGACGAGCTCACGTGCCGGCTCAAGAATTGAGCATGATTCCAATTACTTGGTCGTTTGCAGTCTGGGGGCTGGATATGGTTAGGCCTTTTAAAAGGTACAAGGATAAAAAGACCCACCTCTTGGTGGTTGTTGACAAATTTACAAAGTGGGTTGAAGCAGAGCCGGTCAGTAAGTGTGATGCGGCAACGTCGGTTCAATTCATTAAAAAGGTGATTTTTCGCTTTGGCTTTCCCCACAGCATCATAACTGATAATGGCACTAACCTGTCCAAGGGTGCTATGAAAGAGTTTTGTCAACGTGAGCATATTCGACTTGATGTGTCGTCAGTAGCTCACCCCCAATCCAATGGTCAAGCTGAAAGAGCCAATCAAGAAATTTTGAGATGCATCAAGCCCCGGCTTATGGTTCCTTTGAAAAGGACGCCGGGTTGTTGGGTGGAGGAGTTACCTTTAGTGATATGGAGTATAAATACTACCCCCAACAGATCTATGGGTTACACGCCTTTCTTCATGGTATATGGAGCAGAGGCGGTTCTCCCTAGTGACATCCATCATGATTCACCCCGTGTGGCGGCTAATGTTGAAGATGATAATGAACAAGCACGTCAGGATGCACTGGACCTATTCGATGAGGAGCGTGACCTTGCGGCGGCTCGCTCGGTGATTTACCAATAAGATCTGCGTCGTTACCACAGTCGACGGGTTAAGTCCAGAACCTTTCAAGAAGGTGATTTGGTGCTCCGGCTCATCCAGGATCAAACTGACATGCACAAGTTATCCCCACCTTGGGAAGGTCCCTTTGTGGTTAGCAAAAACTTGAACAATGGGTCATACTACCTTATCAATATTCGAGAGCACAAAGACTCACGTAAGTCAGAGGAGGAGACCCGCTGGCCATGGAATATTGATCATCTTTGGCCTTACTACACTTGAGCCGCTGGCTCTTATGATGTACATATTTTGACAATGTATATATTATGATGATTATAATAAAGCAGGGCCTCTGTCGTTTTCATCTTCAATAATGAGTCTTCTTCATCATAATTTCAAGATCACTAAGGGGCTTGATCGTATTCGAATCATCGCCATTAACCCTCTTGGTTCGGCTTCCTGGTCTTATTCAAACCATAGCCGTTAAACACTTTGATCACTTGGGGGCTTGGTCGTATTCGAATCATAGCTGTTAACCCTCTTGGTCCGGCTTCCTGGTTGTATTCGAATCATAGCCGTTAAACACTTTGATCACTTGGGGGCTTGATCGTATTCAAATCATAGCCGCTAACCCTCTTGGTCCTGCTTCCTGGTCGTATTCGAACAATAGCCGTTAAACACTTTGATCACTTGGGGGCTTGGTCGTATTCGAATCATAGCCATTAACCATCTTGGTCCGGCTTCCTGGTCGTATTCAAACCATAGCCGTTAAACATCATAACCCACTTGGGGGCTTTGTCGTATTCGAATCATAGTCGTTAACCCTCTTGGTCCGGCTTCCTGATCGTATTCGAATCATAGCCATTATCCATTATGGTCACTGGGGGGCTTCCTGATCGTATTCGAATCATAGTTGTCGGTACCACTTTCATTGGCACAATGCCAAAAACCATTCAGGGGCTTCCTGATCGTATTCGAATCATAGCTATCAACCCTTGTGGTCAGGCTTCCTGCTCGTGTTCGAAGCATAGCCTCGCTTTTTTCATTTGGCTTGATTTTTTTGAAGATTTTTTCCAATTCTACTTGATACTATCTTGCCTTTTGGTTTAAAGTGAATCCGGCCATGTAGCCTTCAAATTTACAGCTCATATTTGAAGCATACCCATGGTTTCTATTACCCGGCTTAATGAAAGGCGACACGTCGCCCATACATGATGATATCAAACACTTGGAAGTATTGGCTTCTACAAGCTTTGGGTGCTCACCCTTACTGCACATGTATCGTAAACCGGCAGTACGATTCAATATCATAGGTATGATATTGTTATTATTATGTCTAAATTTGGGTTAAACCAGCCTTATCTATAACTGTTTTAAGCATCAGTGGTTATATGTGAGGTATTATGACCCGCCCTGCGGTAAACCGCCAAGGGCTCTTGTGATCTACTTGTGTGCAGGATAATTCGAAATTTTCATCTGCACCAGTGAACATCATGATAAAGCCTAAAGGATAATTATAAAGTGGCAGCTTAATAGTGTTGAGCATCACACAAAACGTGCACGATAGCACGGCAGAGCTAAGTTATTGCTACCCTATTACATGACTCAAAGAGTCGAAATGATTAACTGTTTTTCAGAAGATCACAAATATGAACCGCCCAGCGGATCAATCTTCTTGACTATGATGGCCTAACGCTTCTGGATCATCCCTCTTTGCTTCTTCATCCTGTTCTACTTCCTGGAAGGTTGGTGATGACCAGTCAATGCCATTTAAGGCTTGGAATTCAGCCTCATCATCAATAAGCTCGGACGGGTCAACTTCAGGAGCAAAAGTGTGCTTACGGATTGGGGGAATTAAGTCCTTCACTTTGTAAGACGGCGTTGGCATCTTCTGATTTTCCAAGTCATAAGCCGGCTGATATTTGGTGAGGTCTGTTTCATTGGCAATCAAACTGGCCAGGGGGCGTATGTTCTTCATGCAGGTGGCAAAGTCTTTCTTGTCAAAAGGGGTGCCGTCTTCTTTAAAGCTTGGAAATCCGATAGATATATCGGCCAGGTCTAGCTCTGGTAGCCATGCTTTGGCCCGGCTTAAAGCCGTGACAGCTCCGGCTCTTGCATATGATCGCTTCATATCAGTAAACCTCTCAAGCAGAATGGAAAGCTTCCTCAACACGTCAACCAGGAGAGTGTGGGCTTGGTTAGATGGAGAAATTGTGGCCAATGCACACTGAGCTCCAGTATAAAGTTGCTCCACTAGCGTATAAACCGCCTTCAGCTTCACAAGCATATCTTGGTTGAGATTTGTGCTCCTGGAACCTGCATAATGATCATGGACGGATTAGAGGTGGTTCATATCATCATGGAAGATATTCAAATTTGACAATCATAAGGCGACTTACCAAAGATCGCCGAAACCATCTGAGACACATGGCGTTTTAAGCTGGAAAGTTCAGTGGTCACCTCTTCAAGAGCCGCCTCCGCCTTTTCAGCCCGTTGTGTTAAGGCAATCTTCTCTTCGGCCCAGGCACCTTTTTCAACTTCAAAGCCGGTCTTCAGTTTTTCTGCTTCAGTCACGCTGAATTCGAACTTTGAGTTCGCCTTCTGGGTCTCAGATTCTTGCAACTCCAGACGAGTCTTCAAGTTAGACAGCTCTGAGTTGAGCAATGGTGGTCTGTACATACACCGGATCAAAATCATAATTCAAATTTAGCTAAAAGCATGAAGTCCCAAGCCTTTTTGCAAGCAATAACACTTGGCACTTGGGGGCTAATGTCTACTGAAAAAATTATTCATGCAATAGTTTATGTGAATAAGTCCCAAGCAATTTGCGAGCAAGAGTACATGGCACTTGGGGGCTAATGCATATTGCTTGTTTTCTATTACAATTTTACGATGACCCGTTTGTGCTACAAACGGTCACAGCTGGCTGATGAGAACTACACAAGTACTGTTTTCTACACAAGAGTATAAAGGACTGGCTCATTCATGCTGATTAAAACGGCCCTTGGGGGCTACGGATTTAGCATTAATCATTACAGCTCTAATTTAAACCGGATACTTTAAGCCGGATTCTGAAGGAGTCTGGCAAAGGGTATTATTTATGCTTATGATTAATCTAAGTCTACAACATATTCATCTTAAACAGTAGACTTGGGGGCTGACAAGATGTGCATAATTCAATAAAGGAAGAGTTCATACCTCAAATTTTTGGTGCATTTGCTTCACCATGTCAACTTCAAGTTCACGGCTGCTGTGTACTTGACTCAGATAGCCAGAATATACTTCACCAATGCTTAATTGGGAGTAGTCAGCAACATCAAATCTTACTTTACGCCGTTCAATGTGCTCCTCCTTGGCAGAGTGTTTGGCCAACACAGTGGGTTTTCCCGGCTCTCTAAAGCCGGTATTGGTGATCACTACATCATCATCTTGTATGTCAGCCGTCTTAATAGGGCTTGAGGCTTCAGGATTCAAAGGGTCATCATTGGCTTGATCAATGGGTGGGTTAGGAGTCACTGGTGGAATATCAAGAACCGGCTCAAACGGTTGAGGAACAGAGGCCTCAGGCGTTACAATTTGTTGCTTCGGTTCACTGACTTGCGGGTCTTCGACCGGCTTATTCACCTTTGCCTTCTTGATGTGCTTGGGTTTTCCACTGCATGAGTCATGAAAGGTTAGTATAAGTATCAAGAAGCATAATGAGAGAATAAGTAATTGTTATTACCCGGGCGTAGTCTTGAAAGCCGGCAGATGAGATTGAGATGAGTCTCCGGAAGAGGAACGAGACATTTCCTGATAATTTGAGTTGGAAGAATTGAGTGGTTGGCGGATGAGACCCGCCAAAGGATAAAAAGAGTTTAAGTTGGGGGTGACCTTGTTTCGACGCTTCTTCGGAGTGTTTGGTAAGCCGGAGGACAATTCTTCATCCCTGCTAGTCCGAGTCTGTCACCGGCTCTCGTGCTGCTGTTGCTTCAAAAGAAAGTGAGGATCCAGATGAGCTAAGGGGTGTGAAAAGCTTACTTTCCGGGTTACTCTCTTGGCAAGGGCTCGGAGTCGGAGGAAATGATAGTTACCTCTTCTTCGATTGCTTGACTGGTCCCCGTGTCATCCTGATGATAATCAATGTCAATAAGATGGTTGAAAAAGGAGCCAAGAGAGTTAAGGGCTACCTCCGACTCAGAGCTATCGTCCAGTTCAAGCATCTCCAAAGCACTGGGTTTCTTTCCCTTCTTCTTAGTGGTTCTCTTGGCGGCTTTCTTGGCCTTCCTGGCCCTTTTGGCAGCTTCATGATCATATTCCTTCTTCCAGAAGTCATCATCAGCCTGTCAAAGTCATCAAAGTTGAGTTAAAACAAAATATTAAGGATGAAGGTAAAATAAGTAATTTGGCGGCTTACTTCTGGTGCCGGGTTAGATTTGCAGAAAGGGCTTAGGCCCACCTTATTGCAGTCTACCGGGTTTTCATGCAGAAGAGACTTCGTCATCTTGTTGATGGCGTCGTCAGTTAAATCTTCGGAGCTGTGGTGCAGTGGATCCTTTTTGGCACCAGGGTAAGTGCACATTAAGCTGGAGCGGCGACTTAAGGGAATGACCCGCCATGAAACCCAGCATCAAACTAAGTCAATGCCAGTCAAGCCATTTCCCAACAGAGCCTTAACCTTGGCAATGGTAGGGGCGAGTCTTTTGTGTTCAACAGCTGTCAGCTTGTCAGGGAGAGGATGATTTGATTCAAGACGCGGGGTGCGAAAGCCGAGCAGCCGGTTCTCGTCAGCCGGAGAAGTATCCTTGAAGTAGAACCATGGCTGGTTCCAATCCTTGGGATGACTCGGTAGGCGCGCATAAGGGAACATAGCATCTCTCTGTCGCTGGATTGAGATCCCACCAAGGTCCAAGATGGATCCGTTGGAGTACTCGTTCTGGCGGTTCAAATAAAAGTACTCTCTGAATAACTCCATACTGGGATCCTCTTGAAGGTACACCTCATAGAACACTTGGAAATTGCATATATTTGACACGGAATTGGGTCCGATGTCTTGAGGATGAAGGTTGAAAAAGTGCAGAACGCCCCGGAAGAATTTAGAGTCGGGCGGTGAGAAGCCCCGGTTCATGTGATCGGTAAAGACAATGACTTCATCATCTTTTGGTTGAGGTTTCTCCTCTTCTGGCTTAGGAGCGCGGTAATGCATGATAGACTTGTTTGGCAAATAGTCGGTTTTCACAAAGTCCTGAAGTGTGTTCTTAGTGACAATGGAAGGAACCCAGTTACAGGAAGTGGCTATCTTTGGGGCCATTGCGAAGAAAGAAGCCTAAAAAGGAAAAGAACAAGTTTGCCGGTTCAAAATTAAGCCGGTGGGAAAGCATTACAGCACATATTCAGAATGGCGGCTTAAAAGGGGCCTAATGGTATATGACTAGTTACAGCGGGCTATGTAAGCCGCCATGAGCAGTTTGATGTCTATCAAAGGAGAAATCTGTTGAGCATTAAACTTAACTACAGCCGATGATATAAGCCGCCATGACCAAGTTGGTTTATCAGGAAGAAAATTTTACTAAGTCCTAGACAAACAGGTTTCACAGATTACAATTGTAAATTTGGATCTGGCACTATGTGAAAAAAGAAAATAAATCAAAAACCTAAAGCATTACAACAGCAGAAGAACTAGTACAAGGGGGACATCTATGCATCTGCGAAGCAGGCTTTGAGACAGCAAAAGGAAGGGAAACAGGTTCCGCACGTCCTAACAGGTGTGCTCGGATCTAAAACGAGAACTATGAAAAACTATGAAGAACTACGAAGAACACGATGAACTACTGAAATCCTAATGCGATCTGGAGCATGGAAGGGGGAAAATTTACAGATGCAGATCAGACTGCGGTGGAGCGCCGGTGTTTTCTGGTCTGAATCAGGTTGATGCAGCGGCCGAGGACGAGGCAGACGATGAGCTTCGCAACGGTAGTGGAGCTCGAGCGGCAGGAGAGTCAGGAGAGGAGGAAGATGAAGGAAATGGGGGAGAATGAGAAGGGGGCGTTCAACCCTATTTATAAGGAAAGGCAACAGATGGGTGTGAAAAACGAGGAGGCCAAAAACATGGTTATCTAGCTGCTTGGGCGCCTCGATTTCAGGACGGCTATTAAGATAAAGATTGTTGAGATATATTGGATATTGTGTGAATTAATGACAAGTAACGTCATGGCGGGTTATCGCAATTGTAGGAGATGGCCTCATGGCGGGTTACGAATTCTCGCACAAATGAAGAAGGGGGATTTTTCATAAGTGTTGAAGATTGACATGAACAAATTCAAATCAATCTGGGGCCTAATGTTGGAGATATAACTGTTAGGTATGACCCACCCAGGAGGGGCCGGGTTATACCTATGGCAATTCATCATATGGAGCCCACAAGGATATCGAAGATTGCGGTTCAAAATAAGGGCCCAAGGCCCAAGGGCGACTTTAGGCCGGTAGAATAAACCACCATATGTGTAAGACTTGTATTATAAGGCATGTATAGGTAGTCACTGAGCCAGACACGTTGTCTATGAGCCGACCGGGGCTCCATGAGCCGCTGGGCATCAACCTGTGTATATAAAGGGACAACCCGGCGGCAGTTTAGGGTAAGAAACAACAAATCGAAAGCTAGGTCAAGCGGATTCGCTCCCTAGTAATCGAGACATAAGCAATACCACCTCAAACTGGATTAGGCCTTTACCTTCACCGCAAGGGGCCGAACCAGTATAAACTCCCGTGTCCTTTGTCCCGTTTAACCCCTTTTAAGCTAACCTAGTTTCGATGGCTCCACGACTAAGTCCTTTCGCTAGGACATCTGTCGTGACTATTCCACGACAGTAACACTATATCTCTATAAAGCTTAACTGCTATATCTCCATATAGTCACTTATTCATTTTAGAACTACATAATGTATACATAATCTTTTATTGATCCATATTATATACTAAAATCCTCGAGTTTCCATCATTTATACATCCACAATTATGTCCCCTTTTTGAAAAATATTTCAAAAACTATAGCCCTATAATTAATCCATGAAATTGTCTTTGTGTAACATTTACAAGAAATACTTTGTGTAACCACTCACAACAAAATCTTCATTTCCTCTAAGGGCAAGATGTCAAGCTTTTGTCCAATTGAGGTATTCAATCTTTAAGTAATAACCCTAGTGATTTTCTTCTAAAATCACCATGGTATTTATACTTAATGATTAGTATTTGTGAAGCATATGTCTTTCTATATTTGATAGCATATATGAAGAATTCAATTTCTTAAGTGAATTGAACCCGATTCATCCACACATGCTCATCAACTATTTGATTTTTGCATAGTTGTAACATCCCAAAATTCTAAATTTTGGAATGTTATACAAATAGATAGTTATGATTGAATGTGTGAAATTGAGTGAAATTCGAAACTTTTTGAAAGTTAAAGGAGACGGAATAAAAGGACTTTCCCAAACTTTCATTTTGCATTTGTAATCTCCGTGAATTCAAATTCATTTCATCATCAAACCCTAAAGAGAAGATGACATGACTTCTTCCATTTAATTAAATGAAAAAGGGTTTTGAAAAGATTTGAATTTCATTCAGAAATATTTCCAATTCATAAACTTCATGCAACTCAATGATTTTCATGAGAGAAGATAAAATGACTTCTTCAAAACATATGAAATATGAGTTGGGAGTTTAAAAGGATCAAATTTAAAGTCCTTTTGGAAATTATTTTCAGTTTGGAGTTATTTGGATTTTATTCAAATTATTTTTCTCCAAAAATAAAATATATGGAAAATAGGGTAACATGATTCCCTAAAATAGAAAATTGGAGATAAATAAATTTGAAATCATTTTGGTACTTTTAAAATGATTTTTATTGGATTTTATTAAGGCAGTAGCACTGTTTGCTTTATTTAAACTTTCGTGGAATTTATTTGAGTTTGGAAAAATGTTCATGCTGTAGAAAATAATTTTCTAAAAATTTTCATATATTATATGCCTATTAATATTTTGTTTATTTTGTTTTATTTATTTTTCTTTGTCTGGAAAATGTTAAAAACAAAACTTCTCCTCAGACCAACTAGGTCAAGCCCACCGCCCAACAATGCCATTGCCTCCCTCACAGTGTCCAAGCAGACTCCCGAGTCCGAAGCCGCCGCCGCTCGCCGTGGTCGCCCTGGCCTCTTCCTACCCCTTCCCCAAGTCGCGCCTCCTTTCCCCACCTATAAAGGGCGCCGCCGCCCCGCCTCTCTCTCTCTCATACGCCACAGATCGACGCTGTCCGCCACCAAGATCTCACCGCTGCCAGACGCCTCGGAGCCGCCACCACCGCCACCTCGACTCGCCACACCAAGGCTGCCGCCCATCTCATTTCATCGCCGCCGAATTTTGAGCCGCCGATCAAATCGCCGCCTCGCCCTTCATGGAGAACGCCACTGCCACCATTGGTTTTTCTCTCCACACGGCGAATCATGAGAACCGTAAAAACCGCTTTGGTTTTCTCTGCTTTTATTATTTTTAAAAAACCTTAGTTTGTTTTTTATATAAAACCGTTATGTTTAGGTTTGTTTATTTAGAGAACATTCGCTGGTTAGGTTTAGAAAATGAACATTCATTATTTTAGTCTTTTCTTTTTCTATTAGTTTTAGTCAGGGACCTATCAGTAATTAGTTTCTTTACAGATTAGCCCCTAGTTTTCAAACGACTACAACTTTTTGCTCGCTAGTCGGAATTCAACGAAACCAATGCCCACTTCTTCGTTATGATCCCCTCTATCCAGATAATCAACTTAAATCTACTTTTGAAAGTTTTAAAATTTGAATTCAAACAGATTTGTATTTGAACTTCGTTTGATCGTAGTTTGAGTTCCGTAACTCCGTTTGAGTTAATTCTTTTTGCAAATTAAAGCTCTTGACCTAAACTTTCTGATAAGGCCAAATTCACATAATTTTGGTACTGTTGGAAATTGTTTTATGTTGCAAGAGTTATTTGCTTGGTTTTGACGCTTTCCGATTTGTTTTCTTCGTTCTTTCCGATCTTTTGAGTGATTGGTTATGCATGAAATTGCTTGCTCACGATAGATTGACCGGAGTGTGACGAGTAGATCTATCCCGAGTTATGAGTGCGAATCATCTTCATCAACAGTACAAGGCAAGTTCACACTTTGATCATATCCCTTTCATACCGAGTTTTTATGCATTAGTTTCACCCTCACATATTGCATTGATTAGGATCTAATTAAACTGTGGGTTTTGGGAAGTAGATGAGGTAGTACCTATTACCTGTTTTATTATCAAACCCTTGGGAGTTACTTCTACGTTTGCTTATATTGTCATGCTATGCTAGTAGATGTGGATTGGGTTTGAGTGAATTTCCATGACAGATGTGAGATTGTTAAATTTAATGGTTTACTTAAGGTGGCAACTTAAACACACATCTGGGTGGATTGAGGCACCTGGGTATTCCAGCGATTGCCTGTTTTTTTATGGACTGCCACCCAGGCCCAAAGGGATCATGAGATTATTCATGCTAGAAACTTCCGTGTGCAGCCACAAGCTACTATGGGCTCTAGCATAGTTGATTAAGTCGTGTGAACTCTTACAGTGGTAGACTAGCAGATGCAGGGGATGTAGGTGGTAGTGTCTACCCGACCGTAAGGTGCAAACACTTCTGAAAGACTATGTCTCGGTCATCCACTTCTCAAACATCATGTAGTGCGAGAATCCCAACTGAGGAGATCGAGTCTTGTGGGGAAAAGTGCGCAAACCTCTGCAGAGTGTATAAACTAATCATGATTAGCCGTGTCCCCGGTTATGGACATTTTGAGTATCTAGTACTTGGATTATCATGTGAATTCTCATCATGTTACTTTAATTAATTTTGTTGGGTTTAATGATGTTACTTAATTAAGATTGAGAATGCTGTCAACCATTCTCAATGTTTAACAACCACCATGATAGTTAAATAAAATTTATTCCTTTATAGTACAGAAAAATTGGCTTTTCGCAAAAACATTATAACCATGGAGCCTCCACCAGCCAAATATGCATGTAGTGATAGCTTTCTTTGTTCATCATTGCTCTATGGTGTGAATTTGCCAGTACATTCAATGTACTGACCCTTTGTGGCTGCAACGTCTCATGTTGCAGGATCTTACGACGAGTAAGTGATACGTTAGGGTTACGATTTCTACACTCAACTTTGTCATTGGTGTTGATGGGAATCCACAACCTTGTTACTTCCGCTATTTGGGTTGAGGTAATAGTATTTACGTTACTTTATACATGTGATTACCTCTGTTATAAATCCTCGAGTACTGTGTGTGTCAGCATACCGATCCTGGGATGACACTTAAGCATAGAGACTTGATCCATTCGGGTGGGGTCTCTACAAGATGGTATCAGAGCACATGTTGACTGTAGGACGTGACCCTAGAAACTGGCAAGCCCATAGGAAATATTTTTCTCTACAACTTTCTTTTCAAAAGAATCTTTTACCTCTCTTCTCTTCTGAGCTTATTCAAATACTCCCTTTTAGTAAGATCATACCCCCCTTTCCTCTTTTGACCAAGTGAAGATTTGACTGATGAGACCACTTCAAGGAGTACAAGATATCAAACAACTAAGACCACTTTGGAATGAAGAGGATTTTACCGTGCCTTATACTAATGGAAACTTCAACGGTTGAAGACTCCGAAGACTAGGAGAATTTGAAGGCTCTGAAGAATTCCCAGATTGGTATGACCTAGGAAAGCTACCCTTATGGAACTTGTGAGACTAGTGGAGCTGTCAATGCCCGAGATCAAGGTGTATCGAAGAAAGATCGAAACATAGAGCATTAGAACTCAAAGTTTTTTGTCAAGAAAACCCGAAGACAGGAGATAACAACCATGGAATGATAGCTCATGGCAGAGACATAGTCATAAACATGGATATCCATGATGCTATCACTCGCTTATGTTATTGTCACCGTGAGGTGTTAAGCATGCATCTTTCGGAAGAATTGGTTGACAAAAGGGCTAATGAAGCACCTACCAGCAAAGGATGCAGTTTTAACCTTAGCTGGTGTATCGCCAGGATCTGGAGTATTACATCAAGGATTTTAAGATGGACTTTAGGAAGTCATATTTGACAAGGGGGCAATTCGTGAAGAACTCAGGAACCAGAAGCTGAAGTAGCCAAACTGGAGGAACAAAACCTTGAGATACCGGAGATTTGTCAGGAACTGAAGGACATTAGGACCGTGGTTCATGCCAAGGATGTTGAAACCGAGAAGTTTGGAATGCAACCCCAGAAGTATTAAAGGATGTCATGAGAGACTTCGCGTCAACAGAGATGATTTGGCAAAAGAACTTGAGAAGGACAAGCATGATCAGAAGGAGCCATCAGCGACATGACCAAGACTTGAAGAGTTTAATGACGTTGAGATCTATAGACCATTATAAGACCCAACCCCTGTTATATACTTACGTTAGATGCGACGATTGTGAGCTGACATTTGTTTGTTGTTTTTCCGACAGCCACAATAAATCTGCCTTTTCAAAACTTTTGTTTGTATTGTGTGCATCCCTCTCTATCTCTCTTATCCCACCCCAATACCCTTGGACCCAATAGAGGATGAATGGAGATGAGCTCGTATTTTCTGGACCAATGAGTCAATTAGAGACGGACCGATGGATTCAGAACATGGGGGATCACATGAAGAATAACCCTGTAGTTGGAAAGGATATGACCCAGCATGCTCTTCGGTGCTTTGTAAGAGTTGCAGCTACTTGGTGGAGGATGTACCAAACCATCAATGGATGGCAAAGAGTAACCACTTGGAAAGAATTTAAGTTGACTCTGCTAAAGTCTCTGCTTGTGTCCCAGAAGTTGAAGCCTTATGGAAAGAATATGAAGAAGCATTGTGCATACAAGCTTTGTGGAGAAATAGGACACAACCATAAAGAAAACAAGGACGAATACCCTCTTAAGCGTAGGATTACCAAAAGAGTTAGCCGAGGATCGCAGGGAACTTCGGTTGGAGATTGTTCCCAAAGGTTTTATTGCAGCAATGGAAGTTCAGTCTACATTGTTGGGAAAGATCTGTGAAGCTCAGAAGGTTGACAAAGAGATTGCTGAGGTAAAAGAGAGGATGAGGAAAGGAAAGGCCAAAGGTTTTCGTAAGGATGAGCACAACACCTTATGGTTCGAGGACCGTGTATACATGCCACATAATGCAAAGATCAGGAAGTTAATACTTCAGGAGGATCATGACTCACCATACTCGATTCGCCCTGTAAACACCAAGATGTATTTGGAATTGAAGGAGTGTTTCTGGTGGACTGGTATGAAGAAGGATATTGCGGAGTATGTAGTCATAGGTGATGTATACCAGAGAGAGTAAAAGCAGAGCATCAGAAGCCAGCAGGATTACTACAGCATATGCCGATACCCGAATGGAAGTGGGGATAAGCGTGGCATGGATTTCATTACCGGATTTCTCAGAACCCGAACGGGATATGATTCTATCTGGGTATTAGTTGATTCGCTTGATCAAAGTGGCTCACTTTATCCCAATGAAAACCACCTATACAAGTGCGAAGTTGGCCAAGATATATTTGACCAGGATCATATGTCTGCATGGAGTTCCGAGGACCATCGTATCAGATAGAGGAACACAGTTTACCTCAAAGTTTTGGAATCAGCTGCACCACACTTTGGGTACTAGGCTAGAGTTCAATACAGCCTTTCATCCGCAGACAGATGGATAGACCGAGAGAGTCAATCATATTCTGGAGGACATGTTGAGAGCGTGTGCGCTAGATTATGGATCTAGTAGGGATGATAATCTACCTTACGTGGAGTTCTCATACAACAACAGTTACCAAGCCAGTTTGAAGATGGCCCCTTTTGAAGCTTTGTATGGGAGAAGGAGCCAGACACCGTTGATGTGGGATGAAGTTGGAGACGGTCAGTTGTTTGGACCAAAAGTGATCAAGGATTCAGAAGAGAATGTTAAGTTGCTTCGAGATAGACTGAAGGTAGCTCAGTTCTGGCAGAAGAGTTATGCGGACTCGAAAATGCAAGGAGGTAGTCTATGAAATTGGAGACAGAGCATGTCTTCGTGTGTCCCCTCTGCGAGGAGTTAAACTATCTGGAGTTAAGGGAAAGTTAGCCCCGAGATTTGTAGGACCATACCGAGTTTTGGAGCGTATGGGAGAAGCGGCCAACAAGTTGGAGTCACCCGAAGGACTGTCAGGAGTTCATGATGTGTTTCACGTTTCCCAGTTGAAGAAGTGCCATGCAGAGATGGACAATATTCCCAGAAGGACGCTTGACCTGGAAAGGATAATGATGTTCCACGAAGTGAGTATGGACTTCATAAGTATAAGTTTTTATCTCGGTATGTGGGATATCCCACGAGGATGAAGAGATGAATTACTATTGGATATAAAGGAGGTATGATGTTGGAAATATGGATCAATGGAAATTCCATGAAGTCTGAGTAATCACGTCTTAGTTTGGTACAAATAGAAGGAAGGGAGACAATATAATTGGATGGATTTAAGAATGCTAGGAAATTGGATGTTGGAATAATGATCGGTTGCCCCGAGGATGAGTTCAAGGTTTACAAGTGATGAGATGGGCCATAACCCACAGGCCCTAGGACCTGCCAAGAAGCAAGCACACTCTTGCTGAAGGAAAAACCCTGGAAGGAGTTACGACTTTGTTCGATAGACGATCTTATAGGAGTAACGCAAAACCTGAGAGTTGTGAAAAACGATAGATGTTTGTTTGGCTTGTAGAATCAATGGATTTGTCCGAACTTAGTTCGTCGACAAGAGAAATTCTGCAATGCTTGTGAGGATGACCGAGTGTTAGAATGCGAGATTCACTGAACCATATACAAGGTAATGATTTGGGTGCGGGATGGATTGATCACCATACCGACTTACTCTTATTATTTGCCTTGCTATACGGGATGGTAAATCTGAGTGACTTGCCTATAGTAGAGCGACGACGATCAAAACCTTGTTTAAACCTTAGAATGGTATGATAGTTTTCCCTTGTACAAGGCAGTTGTTGCCAATCGTAGGACATACGGTGAGGTTCAACCCAGACCCATGCAGGAGAAACAATAAATGGTTGACCACCATGAGATACCGATAGTTGTTTAGTATTGGCGCCAGACCCGTCTGATAAGAAGACCCAGTCACAGAGGAACCTTACTAAGATGAATGGACAGAAGTATTGAGGAAAAGGTTATGCCACTACCGGAAGAGCCCAGAGAAGGAATTTTTCCGAGAATTTGAGAAGACCGGCCCCGTCAAGAATATGGATGGAGTATATGAGTATTGATGGGACCGTAACCATGCTTTTAAGGGTGGTAGCACCCCAGACCTCGTGTGACGATCGATGGATTTTGAGAAGACCCCGAACCTAACCTATTTCTTTCTAGCCTCTAATCTCGAGGACGAGATTCATTTTAAGGGTGGTAGGTTTGTAACATCCCAAAATTCTAAATTTTGGAATGTTATACAAATAGATAGTTATGATTGATTGTTTGATTGATTGTGTGAAATTGAGTGAAACTCGAAACTTTTTAAAAGTTAAAGGAGAGGGAATAAAAGGACTTTCCCAAACTTTCATTTGCATTTGTAATCTCCGTGAATTCAAATTCATTTCATCATAAAACCCTAGAGAGAAGATGACATGACTTCTTCCATTCAATTAAATGAAAAAGGATTTTGAAAAGATTTGAATTTCATTTGAAAATATTTCCAATTCATAAACTTCATGCAACTCAATGATTTTCATGAGAGAAGATAAAATGACTTCTTCAAAACATATGAAATATGAGTTGGGAGTTTAAAAGGATCAAATTTAAAGTCCTTTTGGAAATTATTTTCAGTTTGGAGTTATTTGGATTTTATTCAAATTATTTTTCTCCAAAAATAAAATATATGTAACATAGGGTAACATGATTCCCTAAAATAGAAAATTGGACATAAATAAATTTGAAATCATTTTGGTACTTTTAAAATGATTTTTATTGGATTTTATTAAGGGAGTAGCACTGTTTGCTTTATTTAAAATTTTGTGGATTTTATTTGAGTTTGGAAAAATGTTCATGCTGTAGAAAATAATTTTCTGAAAATTTTGATATATTATATGCCTATATAATATTTTGTTTATTTTGTTTTATTTATTTTTCTTTGTCTAGAAAAATGTAAAAAAAAAACTTCTCGTCGGACCGATTGGGCCGAAGCCCAGCCGGCCCAACAGCGCCGCCGTCTCCCTCGCGCGTGTCCGTGCAGGACTCCCCAAGTCCGAGCTGCTACCGCCGCTCGCCGTGGTCGCCCCGGCCTCTTCCTACCCCTTCCCCAAGCCGCGCCTCCCCTCCCCACCTATAAAGGGCGCTGCCCCGGGCCCCGTCTCTCCTCTCCTCGCCGCGCCGCCGCAGATTGACGCCACACATCGCCAAGATCTAACCGCCACCGCAGATGCCTCACCGAGCCGCCACCACCGCCACCTCCGACTCACGCCCGTCAGCCTTCATGCATTGCCTCCGCCCATCGCCGTTGACCCCGGAGCCGCCGCCAATCCAAGTCGCCGCCTCGCTCCGCTCGCCAGAGAACGCTGCTGCCTCCGCCATTGGTTTTTCCCGCCGCCGCTCGAATCCGCGAGAACCGGTACAAAAACCGCTCGGTTTTCTACGGTTTTTATTATTTTTTAGAAAACCCCTAGTTTGTTTTTTATATAAAACCGGTTTTTGTTTAGGTTTGTTTATTTAGAGAACATTCGCTGGTCAGGTTTAGAAAACAAACGTTCATTATTTTAGTCTTTTATTTTTCTGTTAGTTTTAGTCAGGGACCTATTCGTAATTAGTTTCTTTACAGATTAGCCCCTAGTTTTCAAACGACTACAACTTTTTGCTCGTTAGTCGGAAACGAAACCGACGCCCACTTCTTTGTTATGATCCCCTCTATCCAGATAATCAACTTAAACCTATTTTTGAAAGTTTTAAAATTTGAATTCAAACAGATTTGTATTTGAACTTCGTTTGATCGTAGTTTGAGTTCCGTAACTCCGTTTGAGTTAATTCTTTTTGCAAATTAAAGCTCTTGACCTAAACTTTCTGATAAGGCCAAATTCACATAATTTTGGTACTGTTAGAAATTGTTTTATGTTGCAAGAGTTATTTGGTTGGTTTTGATGCTTTCCGATTTGTTTTCTTCGTTCTTTCCGATCTTTTGAGTGATTGCTTATGCATGAAATTGCTTGCTCACGATAGATTGACCGGAGTGTGACGAGTAGATCTATCCCGAGTTATGAGTGCGAATCATCTTCATCAACAGTACAAGGCAAGTTCACACTTTGATCATATCCCTTTCATACCGAGTTTTTATGCATTAGTTTCACCCTCACACATTGCATTGATTAGGATCTAATTAAATTGTGGGTTTTGGGAAGTAGATGAGGTAGTACCTATTACCTGTTTTATTATCAAACCCTTGGGAGTTACTTCTACGTTTGCTTATATTGGCATGCTATGCTAGTAGACGTGGATTGGGTTTGAGTGAATTTCCATGACAGATGTGAGATTGTTAAATTTAATGGTTTACTTAAGGTGGCAACTTAAACACACATCTGGGTGGATTGAGGCACCAGGGTATTCCAGCAATTGCCTGCTTTTTTTATGGACCGCCACCCAGGCCCAAAGGGATCATGAGATTATTCATGATAGAAACTTCCGTGTACAGCCACAAGCTACTATGGGCTCTAGCATAGTTGATTAAGTCGTGTGAACTCTTACAGTGGTAGACTAGTAGATGTAGGGGATGTAGGTGGTACTATCTACCCGATCGTAAGTGATACGTTAGGGTTACGATTTCTACACTCAACTTTGCCGTTGGTGTTGATGGGAATCCACAACCTTGTTACTTCCGCTATTTGGGTTGAGGTCATAGTATTTATGTTACTTTATACATGTGATTTACCTCCGTTATAAATCCTCGAGTACTGTGTGTGTCAGCATACCAATCCAGGGATGACACTTAAGCACAGAGACTTGATTCATTCGGGTCGGGTCACTACAATAGTGTTATGCTAAGTGACATTTTGAGAAAACAATTTCTCCTTTTAAACTCCTTTAAAATGTTGTCACGGGACATGTCTTAGCATAATCAGATGTTTTCATATATCTATATAGATTTTCATCCATTAATTATAAGTCCTTTTAGAAACATGATTTTAATCTTTTGTTCTAATATACTTTATATTATTTCTTATTAAGTGATATGTCATGCATATGTAAGAACAAAAATGTCAAAGAGCCTCCACTAAACTTCTTGTGATCACAAGCTTCTTGATAAATTAGAAATTCTCTATTTGTTTTTATCAAATTCCAGCTACTTGATATATTATTTCACATCATACTCATGACTTGAAATATTTATATCATTTTGGTACTCCCAACAAAACCTTTTGATTGTATCTCATATACATCTTGTTTGAAATCTCTTTCAAAATAGTTTTGTTACTCATTTGTTATATATCAATATACAACACTTTATCATTGTAATCCATTTATACTTTTAGCATCACTACTGACAAGAAGATTTGACAATATCAATTCTTGCACTCCTACAAAACCCTTTTGTAAAACTTTTCTCTCAAGATAACTATCCATGAATATTCCAAGATCCATTTATACACCTTCTGAAGGTTTCTCAAAGTTCAAAAACTTTTTTATTGCATATGGACTTCAATTTGGATTTCAATGGTTTGAGTAATACCTCTCTAGTTGGGCGCCATCGCTGCTTCCTTGTAGTGCGTAGGATTCATCTTCTCTAAGATGAAATATTCAGTAGATTCAATAATCTTTCACGGCCTTTGCATTTTGTTACAGCCTTAACTGAAACTTCTATATCTTATGTAGTAGATTCGTTTGCTTAGCTTCGCAGAGAAACATTTTCCAGAACATTTCTGGTTTAGTCTTGTTTTAACTTAAGCCAGAGATTCAATAATCTCAATAAGCTGTATCATCCTCCCACTTACTCCTTTAATGAGTAAACCTTTTCTCAAAAAATATTTATTCTTTGACAAACACTTTTTCCTTAGAATTTTGTGAGAAAAATACAAAACCTACAATCAAGCAATGGTCTGAAAATACTCTATAACTTTTTATAGTTTTATCAGACTCTTAGATGGTGCATCTGTTTAGTAAATATAATGTAGTTTCACTAATAAATCCCCAAATTTAATAAAAGCATATCAGTAATAATAATTCCATAATTATTCAATTGCTTGCTAAACTTATGACTTACACACACACACACACACACACACACACACACACACAGATATATATATATATATATATATGTATATATATATATATAAGGGAGCGATGGATTTTCAGAATTGATAAAAGAGAAAATAAGAAGCACGACCCCACCTCTCTCCCCTGACTCCCTTCCACCTCCGGCGACCCGCAACCCCCCCCCGCGCGGCGCCTCCCACGTCCTCAGACCCACCGTGCCGCCCGCCTCCCACCTCGTGCGACCCGCCACGCCCCCAGCCTCCCACCTCCGGCGACCCACCACGCCCCCCGTCTCCCACATCCGCCGTCGGGCCACGCCCCCCCGGCTCCCACCTCCGGCGACGTGCCACGGCCCTGCCCCCACCTCCGGCGACACACCACGGCCCTGCCTCCCATCTCCAGCGACGCGCCGCCCCTGGACCTCGCCTCCTCTCTCACGCCACCCCCACTGGCCCCCGAGCGCGGCCGTCCCTCCCATGGAGCCAAGCTCGTGCACCGCCGTCCCTCCCACCGCGCCGAGCTCGCACTCCATCGCCGCCGGCGCTCCCAACCTCGCGTCGTCCGTGACCCCTCCACTACACTCCTCTGGTGCAGGAACACGTCAGTTTGTGTGGAGCATAAGAGTCCGTCAGTTCGATAATTCGTCAGTTCGCCGGTGGGATCCGCAGGTCAGCCCCTCGTCTCCCAAAATTACTCTTAAATCGTGTGCAAATTTGTACAGTTCGTGTGTATGTGTCAGTTCATGTCTCGTGTTCCTAAATTGTTGTTTTGGTTAATTTTTTGTTATGTACAGTACACATGCATATTGTGTTGAAGCTCACTTTGATTCCTCCTGGTGGTTCAACGTGTAGAGTGGCAGCAGCGCTCGATCCCCAATGGTTGCCCGCGCAAGGAGGATACAGAGATGCGACAGTGGTGGAGGATACAGGGATGCGCTCCACGGCCACTTTGATGTGGATACTCACACTCTCCACTGGGCGAGCTCCCAGGGCACCACGGGGCTTGAGATTGTTATTTCTACCCCTCGGCCATGAGGGCCAAGAGGCTGCCTGCACCCTGCTAAATGAAATGCCACTTCCGACCAGCAGCTGGCCTGATGCCCGTATGTAGACCGCCGTGCTTTTTATGATTTCATGTATGCCTGTACATGAAAAAGTCACAACAATTCCGTTTCTTGTCTACATGATTTTGTGCTTGCTTATCACAAGTTCATGTTGCATGCTCAATTTAGTAGCTAGTTGAAGAAAAGGTATTGTTCTATAGCTTTGGTGTTACCACTGTGGTACTTGTGTTATTGCTGGGACAATGAAAGAAAGGAGTTTTTTTTGCAAATCAATGAATAAGAAAAGAGTTTGCTGTTTTCCCGCCCAATTTAGAGCTCCAGAAAAGTTCAAAGTAGTTGTTTGGAGATGAACAATAAAAAAGTACGACAAAGTTCACTATGTATTCCACCATCAGTACATAAAGAAATATCATATCAAATTCCCTGCTCACAGACTATATTAATAGCCTAATGGTTAGTGTCAAAATATGTTGTTCTTGTTTCTTTATGGTTACTTCTTTAGTATATGAATATGAATGTGATAGCTAGCTTAGCAGTACCATTTGCAGTCAGTAGGTGTAGCTGAAACAATTCTTGGGCCAATTTGTCATAACAATAAGGCAGGACATGCTTGCAAGATGATGAAACCATGTATATATAACTTGATGACTGACCAAATTGAGAAAATCCTGAAAGATGATATGTGCTCTCTTTGTATCAGTTCTTATGCTTGTGACAATTCTGCACTCATATTGTGCTCGGTAACTAGAAAAAAATACATCAGTTCAAAATATACTTACCATGCTTGTTCAGTGTTTTTTAGTGGTTTATTGGTTTCCTCTTGAGCAGATGAACTACATTGTCACATTAAACTGCAGGGACATGTTCCCTCAGTCCTCTCTCGACAAATCCAACAGTACAGGTTCTCCGGTGCGCCAAGTATTGCCGGAAGCGATGCCTGCATCATGGCCCATTGAGGAGATCATGCCCGTCAGCTGTAGGTTTTTCTGTATACACATTTATCTGTTTAGCTTTAAATTATGTTCTTTTCCACATTTGATACTTGTGTTAATGCTTCTATGTTGTGCACTTCTGATCCCATTGTGAGGAAGAAAGACAAGTGAGCTAAGTACTTGTTTGGAAAGTTTGTAAGTTCAAACAAAAAAACCTAAAGAAAATCATTGAAAAAGTTTGTTTAGAAGAAGATAGGACAGGAAATCTTGAATGGAAAGCTCATATGAGCGTGGATGGTTTGAGTAAATTGGTGATTGGCGGAGATCATTCATGTTGATTACTTTCACAAGAATGATAGGTCCACTAGAGAATTTATTGAAGATTAGATAGGAGTGAAAAACAGAAGGTTTAGAGTGATGCTAAAAACTGAAACGTGTCAAATTTAAAATTCTCTAATTTCTGTTCTATTATTTTCTTCAGTTTTGGTGTCTGAATTTGTGGATATATGCATTACAGTGGTCCCCAATATTTATTTCTTCAACGATCATGCAGGCCATCCCGAGCTCCACCCTAGATCTGTTCAACGATCTGTTTGCTGTCGGCCTGGTTCCTGTCCGGCGGCCATTGTACCGGATCATGCGCCACTGCTGCCGTTCTTTTTTGGTTGAAGACAGGGAGCGCCGCCTGGGAGGACTTGCCATGGGCCACGCTGCACCATTGACGACCTCCATCATTACGTCTCCTGCCATCCCCTCGTCCATCCCCATACGTGCTAAAATTTCTGTGATGTTGTGATCTGTAGTTTCTATGAACTGATAGATAAAAAGATAAGCATTTTTTAAATTATTAATTCTATGCAATTCTCTGTAGAATACAATAGTTCAACTTTTCTATATTTCTGCAGTTCTATGGTTGGAAAAGCTTGTGTTTGGTATATTGTTGAACTGCAGTTTGAAAATCCCAAAAGGTGCCTGCTCGCTTTAAAAAAAATGTAATGTTTGCATTATTTAACATGTATGCACGATGTATTAAATGCCAATGTGATGGATGCCAGGGTTTATTTCTTTTCTCATTTGTATTGCTTGGTCGTCAGGTTGCAGCCTCTTCCTTCTGCAGGTCGCCGCCTCCTGCTGCTGCAGGCCGTGCCCCATCCCCCCATTCCTGCAGTGGCCAGGCCGTTCACCGCCGGTACCACAGTCCGTTCATTGCCGACAGCCGAGGCCGTTCAACGATGCAACGACAAGGTCTGGCCTTCCCCCTTCCTCTTTTCATGCAGCATATTCTACAACAAATATATTGTGTATATTCGTTTCAAGTTCAAAAAAAGGATAATAAAAAATAGAGCCTTTTCTCTTCTCAGTACACAACATAGAAGGTATTTGCATCGAACTAGCATTAAGAATTCAGAAGTACACAAAGGAAAAAGGTTCAATTTCCAAAACTTTAAGAGTTCAAAGTACACAAGAACATAAGTCCACTATGCTTTGCAACAGATATCTGATATTTGTGAGGGGAACTTCAATTTTTTTCCAGTTCAACTTTTGAATGTGTTTCAGTTCGTCTACTTCCCGGTCGTCCCGTGTTAGCTAAGATAAGTACTAGTGCTCAGCAGTATGACAAGTAGCAGTACTGATCAGTATGACTTACACAAATACTATTACTGATCAGTAATATTCTTAATGTTAAAAGTAACATCCATATAGGAAAAATGCTTCTATTCTACCACACAATTTTTTGGAAAAAAGAGCACTAGTACTGATGAGTCGTACTGACAAGGATGCCGTCTACAATTCTGAAATTATTGTTGAGTCGTACTAGTACTATTACTGATGAAAATGGGAAGAAAGTGTCACATGAATCCTCAATTGAATGGGAAGCAAGGTGATCCTCGCTCCTTCAACTCCACTTCGCCGGTGCCATCAGTCCGCGGGAGTAGGGGCGGCGTGCCCATCAACAAACAAGAACAGAAGGTATGTGCTTGGAAAACTTAAAATTATGTACACATTTGAGCAACAGAAGTTGTAGCTTCTTTCAAAGTTCAAAATGAAAGATATTCAGTTCAACTTGTTCTAGCAAAACATGTGTGGGACCTTGGCAGCATGCCGACACACTATCTAGTGCAGAAAAAAAATTGTTCGGCGTAGTTTAGCGCATGGCCGCCACCTACCCCCTGCTTCCGAGCGCCGCTGGTCTATGAGTTCAACATGTATAACTCTATAAGTTCATAGAATAATAGAAAACAAGATTAACAAAAATAATGAGATATAAAAAACCCATGGAATTCATAGGGAAAAGATAACAAGTTCTAAGGAAATAAATGTAGAAGTACATATTTCAAAACAAATGAAGTATTTGGGAAGTAAAAATGAAGTATTTCAAAGTACAGAAATCTTTTTAGGTTTCTTTGGGAACTTCTAATGTTACTAAACATGAACTTGCTTGGTTACACAAATATGAAACTGATTGTGCAAGTCACTTAGAATGTGTTTGAACTTGTTATGGGAACTCATCACTTGTTATGATTAAATGCAGGGAGCAACTGGCGCCGAATGGGCCCCTGGGAGCTACTCCAACTCGCTCACAGACTGGAGGGCATGTCGGTTTATGTCCAACAAAACCCTATGTACAATCAGCCTGTTCGTTTGATAAAGAAAGGAGACAACATAGAAGTTATGGTTGAAGCAACATAAAGTGTCCTCATTGTTTTGAGTGGTACTGGTTTCACCCAGTTTTAAGCTGTGGGATGGTTGAAATTCTGTTGGAGCATCGGTTTGCTGCTCTGAGTTTTGTGTAATTTGGTGGTACACGTTGGTTTTACAGTATTCAAGTGATTCCGAATGAAACTCATCATTATGCAAACAAATTTGGTAGCAATAAAGTCAGAGGAAAAAAGAAAATTAAAATGAAAAAATACAACAAGTTCACACCTAAAAAATTTGTAAGTTCAACACGATGTCCCAGATAAGTTTGGGGAAAAAGCACAAAAAAAAGAAACCCATGTAGAAAATCAAATGGTAAAAGTTAAAGTCATAAAATGAGGTAAGTCTAGAACATCATTGTAAAAAAAATTTAGTTCAACAAAAAGAATAAAAAACATTTCTTTTTTAAAAATATCATTCAGTTCGATGATATAAACCATGCAAGTACAGGGGCTACGATACAATAAACCGTTGCAAACTTATGAGGAAAATATTATTCAAAAAATTGAGCAAAGTCTAGTCAGTGAAAACACGCTTAGTACGAACCCATGCAAACATCAGTACAAGTACTCTTTTTTCAAAACCATTCAAAATTACTCTCCGAAGAATATATCAGTACAAATGCACACGTAGATCAGTACAAGTACTCTGTTTTTTCTAACGGAAAAACAACACGATGGGTCTCACCGTAATCCAAATTACTCTTCAACGATTGCGAATTTGAGAAAACGCTCAACATGACTAAGTTTCGTATTTTCGATATCTTTTCAACCGTATATTATTTGCCTCATTCCGACAAACTTTAAAAAAATCGCGTTCGAAATCAAATTTGACCGTATTCGAATTCGTTTTTAAACCGTAAGGAATTAGAAAAACATTTCAATACGAAAAAGTTGCACATTTTTCATAGCTTTCCAACGCCGTATCATTTGCATCAATCTGACAAACCGTTTGCAAAAAATTGCGGAAGTACGTTTCGCCCAGAATTTCACTGTTTTTCAAATTACTTTTAAATCATATAGAATTAGAAAAAACAATAGATATATGGAAGATGCGGATTTTCACCAGCTTTCCAACGCCATCTTATTTGCTCAATTCCGAAAAACCGTTTGAAAATTGAGTCCAAAATACGATTCACTTTTTCGGTTTTGGAAAAAACGGTTTTTTCAAAACTGCTCTTAAACCATAATGATTTTGCAAAAATGTTCAATATACCTGAAATGAAATATAGTTGTCAAGAGCTTTCCAACGATATATTACACGCCCCATTCCGACAAAAAAATTGCATTAAACTAAAGAAGACGATGTGTTATACAGAACTGAAAGCATTAGTTCAACTGCTCGAAAATCATGAGTACAATCGCCTGAAACCGCCAGTTCAAGTAGGGTAACAGAATAATATTCACGCGTAACAGAATAGCCCAGATGTGTGTGTGTGTGTGTGTGTGTGTGTGTGTGTGTGTGTGTGTATATATATATATATATATATATATATATATATATATATGGAAAATCCATCTTACCACCTGGTGTTGTTACCCCATATGTCTCATATACTACCATTTGGTACTATATATACTACTTTATTATTTTAAATATATTCATATAATATATATAAGATATTTCAAAACAAGTTACATGAAAAAATTGCATATGAGTCCATAGTTTTTGTTATATTTGTAAAATACGTACATATTTATGCGTAAAAAGAGCATACTCAAAACATGATATATACTATCTAAAAATTAGTATATATACTACCTAATCATTGTTATATACTATATACTACATGCACATACTCTTGATTTAAATGAGATACTACATACGACATACAAAACGCATGAGTGGTGGTAACTACCACTGCTTGTAGGAAACATTTGTATATATATATATATATATATATATATATATATATATATATATATATATATATATATATATATATATATATATATATATATATAGTAGGATTTTCTACAATAGCTTGCCACAGAACTAGTTAAGGTTTTCAACGGTGTAAAAGTTCTTAAAAATCCTCAAAAAAATCCTGAACCATCACACCTATAATATAACATGATCCAACGGATGGATTGAAAAATTTTGACTGCATATGTCCTGGACAAAAAGAACAAATGTTTCAATATATATTGATCCTGCAGTGAGCTGAAATGCTTGTTTTTTTCGCTGAGGACACATAAATGCATATTTTCACAATCACACCATTGGATCATCTTATTATATCAGAATGAGGCTCCCCTATTTATTTCATAATTTTTTACTTACTTTTAAACCGTTAAATGTTTACCATGCCTTAACTAGTTCTGTGGCAAGCTATGATAGACACAGTTTTACCTATATATATATATATATATATATATATATATATATATATATATATATATATATATATATATATTCATGGAAGAAGAAATATTTTATCTTTCATCATAATGATATTATACCTTCATCCTGAATTTCTTTGAACTATTTCAAATATATTAGTCCTTATGTTTTATCAAGTAATTCATATTTACTCGTAACTTTTGATGAAGTATAATTTTCCGCCACATTTTGTTATACCCATAAGATATTATACATCGCAATGTATTTAGTCAATCTAATAAAAGACTTGTATGCTTCATCTATACGAAGATCAATCATCCGATATAACTTTGTAGTGTCA
Source organism: Aegilops speltoides (assembly GCA_021437245.1). Lineage (NCBI taxonomy): Eukaryota > Viridiplantae > Streptophyta > Magnoliopsida > Poales > Poaceae > Aegilops > Aegilops speltoides. Next base: position 125,821,197 of record CM038144.1, read on the forward strand.
TACACACAAGTGGTTTCATCAGTTTTCTCAAGACATTTAGCTTTAATGTTATAGATCATAGACTTCAAGATTTATCATGAATAAACCATCACAAAATAGAGGTTTAATGAAAACTATATTGTCATAATAAACTGAACAAATATTGTTTAAAACTTATAAGAATATCCATCGCATAATCCATAGGATAATGGAATATATATAACTCTGAAGCAAAATAACTATTATTTTAGTTCTAAGATAAATCTTGAAGATAAACTAAAGACATGACTTTGACAGCCTCCGAGTAGCGATCCCATCACCATTCCCAACTTGTATCATGGCTTCTTCTCTCCTTGTGAGATCTCTCTAGTCCCTGTATCGGTTTGCAAAATCAGAGCAACCGATCAGTATCAAATACTTATGACGTACAAAAATTTATAAGTAGAATAACATTAACTTTGTATAACTATTGTACCTTTATTGAAAGAACCATTCTTCTTATCTCCCAAATCCTTCTTGCAGTTACGCTTCCATTGTCCCTTCTGCTTGCAATAGAAACATTTGGTCTCTTTAGAGGCTCCACCCTTGTTCTTCCTCCGAGACTCGGTCTTACCGACTTTAGTAGATTTATTCTTCTTGGACTTGCCCTTCTCCTTGAAACTGGTGTCTTGTTGACCATCAACACTATTTTATTCGTCTACATTCCAGCTTCCGCAGCTTTGAGCATAGAAAACAACTCGTTTGCACTTTTCTCCATCACATTCATGTTGTAATTCATGATATAAAGCCATGGTAAGATGGTGGGAGTGAAGAAAGCACAATATATGTATCGAGTGTCAACGGAGTTCCAAATTCCAGAGAAGCCGGTCTATCAACATAGCCGTAAGCTTCACTATATGCTCGCTCATTGAGGAATCCTCTTTCATCTTGCATTCAATCAAGGCCTTGGTTGATTCAAAACATTCGTTCCTTGCCTGCTTCTTGTACAGAACTTCCAATTACCTAATTATGAATTGAATAGTGGATGGTTCAAAATGCTTCTGTAATTCAGGATCCATATGCACTACAAAATTTACTTCTGTGATGTAGGTCATGTTTTCTGTCATGCATGTACATCCATTATGATTTTATGACAGAATCAAGGTAGTCATACATGTGCTGTCGTAGAAGTGTTCCATGACAATACTCAAATTCTCATCATGGAAGTGTCCACTTCCATGATGATAAATGACGTGTCATGGAAGTGCTTTCGTCAAGGGTAACCGACACGTGGCCTCCACCATAACGGGTCGCCGTTAAGCTATCGGGTCCGGTTTTGGATCCGATAACCCGCTAACAGCACCGACCAATGGGGATTTTCCACGTGTAAAATTCTCATTCACCGACGGAACCATGTGTTAGCTCCGCGCCGCGATAGATGTCAGCCGTCCAATAGACAACATGCGCCTATGGTACGTCGACATGTGGCATGGCCCAATAGTGGCCCGTTTAGGTTAAATGGTCGGGCCTATCAAAATAATTGGACCGGCTGAAAGTGCAACTAATCCCCGGGTGGTTTTGGTAATTAATAACAACATATATATCATTGAACTAATAATTTCTTGAGAATCATTTCAGAAAGTTCAGTGATATGGGTATGGCAATGACTGAAGATGTGGACCCCTCAAAATGCTAAGGCAAGCATTGGCAAAAGCTCAAGACTCCATTTTTGGTTTAGTGATCTAAGATCACATTGAGTCTATAGGAAAGCCAATACTATTAAAAGGGGATGAGGTTATGTTAATGATCTGGTTGCTCAAAGTGCTTAGTGATATATCTCCCAAACTATCAAGAACTCTCACTTCAAATATACACTCATAAGTAATCTCGGTCCCACCAATTTCCTAAACTCAGTCACACCGAGATGAACCACCTCACCACAAAGCCAAACCCTAGAAATTTGGATTTTCCGATTCGAACTCGGTCTCACGGCTGGTGTTGCCAAGCTTACATAACCTACATCATCAAATCGGTGTCACCGAGATGATGAAGTCGGTCCCACCGAGATTGGCAAACCCTAGTCTTTGGAAGAATCGGACTCACCGAGATTGTATTTTCGGTCCCACCAAAAATCCCAACGTTCACATGTTTTGAACTTTCGGTCTCACCGAGTTGTCAACTTCAGTCTGACCGAGATTGGTCAAATGTGTAAGCAGTTGGATTTTGTGTGGAGGCTATAAATACCCCTCCACCCCTCTTCATTCGTGGAGAGAGCCATCGAAAGAACTACCACTCCTACCTTACATTTACGAGAAGAAAACTACCTACCCTTGTGTTGAGATCAAGTAGCTCCACTCCCACCATATGAAGCTTGATCTCTAGCCTTCCCAAGTTGCTTTCCACTCAATCCTTTCTTCCACCACAGCCAAATCAGTGAGGAGAGTTGAGTGTTGGGGAGATTATCATTTGAAGCACAAGAGCAAGGAGTTCATCATCATCAACACCATCTATTACCTTTTGGAGGGTGGTGCCTCCTAGATTGGTTAGGTGTCGCTTGGGAGCCTCCGTCGAGATGTGGGGTTGAACCAAGAAGTTTGTAAGGGCAAGGAGATCGCCTACTTCGTGAAGATCTACCCTGAGTAAGGCTAGTCCTCCGTGGGCGTATGCCATGATGGCATAGACAAGGTTGCTTCTTCGTGGACCCTTCGTGGGTGGAGCCCTCCGTGGACTCTCGCAGCCGTTACCCTCCGTGGGTTGAAGTCTCCATCAACGTGGATTGACGATAGCACCACCTATCGGAACCACGAGAAAAATCTCCGTGTCTCCAAATTGCGTTTGCTCTTCTCCACCTCTCTTTACTACATGTGCAATTTACTTTCCGCTGCCTATACTCTAGAATTGCATGTGTAGGGTGATACTTGACTTGATCATCATCGTGAATCTGCCAAAAACTTGTCTTTATCAAAAGGCTGAATTTTTATATTGTCAAGTAGTCTAATAACCCCCTCTAGACATACTTTCGATCCTACAAGTGGTATCGAGCTTTGGTCTCCATTGTATTGGTTTCCATTGCATTGGACTCCATAAGCTTGGTTTCACAACCTAGGAGAGTATGGCGTCTAGTGAGGTAATTTTCATAGAGGTCCTTACTTTGATGGTTCAAATTTTGCTAGTTGGAAGCATAAAATGAAAATGCATATTCTTGGACATAACCACCGCATGGGGCATTATTTGTGTTGGCTTGCAAGGTGAGTTCTTGAGGAAGGAAAAGTTCGGATCGTGAAGCTACAATGGATGAATTGCGGATGTTGCAAAACAATGCTCAAGCTTGTGACATTCTCTTCAATGCTTTGTGTCCCGAGGAGTTCAACAAAATCAGCCGTCTTGAGAATGCAAAAGAGATTTGGGATACTTTGGTCGAAATGCACGAAGGTATCGAGTCCGTGAAGGAATCAAAGCTAGATGTTCTTCAAGGTCAACTTGACAAGTTCAAGATGAAGGAAGGTGAAGGAGTCGCTGAAATGTACTCTAGGCTTGCACTCATCACAAATGAGATTGCCGGCTTAGGAAGCGAAGAAATGACCGACCGATTCATCATCAAGAAGATTCTCAGAGCTTTGGATGGAAAGTATGACACCGGGTGCACTTTGATCCAAATGATGCCAAACTACAAGAATCTCAAGCTAACCGAAGTCATTGGAAGAATTGTTGCTCATGAGATGACACTTAAAGATAAGGAAGAGCTTCACAACAAGTCAAGTGGTGCTTACAAAGCTACAATTGATGCTCCCACAACCTCAAGTGACAAGCTAGTTTCCAATGAAGAGATAAGCCTAATGGTGAAGAACTTCAACAAATTCTACAAGAGTAGAAGCAAGGAGAGAAGCTCAAAGTCTAGATCATATGATGAAAAGAGATCTTCTAGTCGTGATCGAATCTGCTACAATTGTGGAAGACCGGACACTACTCAAATGAGTGTTCGGCTCCCCACAAGAGAAGAGAAGAATCTCCAAGAAGAAGAAGCTCAAGAGAAGAGTCACCTCGGAAGAGAGAAGGAGTAGAGATGATCGTTATGAGCGAAGACCCTCTCGGAGAAGCAAGGATTCGGAGAGGAAAGACAAGTCATCAAGGAGCTACACAAGAAGAAAACATCAAGCTCATGTACGTGAATTGGTCTCCGGCTCCGACTCCGACAATCACTCCGAAAGAAGCTATCACTCCAACTCCGACTCTGATCAAGATGAAGGTGTTGCGGTCTTGCTCTCGTGTCCTCCAACTCCAACTCCTATGACTTATTTGATTCACCAAATGAGGGAATTGGAAGATGCTTCATGGCTAAAGGCCCCAAGGTATCACACCCTGAATTCATTGACTTTGATAGTGATGAGGATGACTTGCTTGGTGAAGATGAGCTTTTACATGACAAATCTAGTGAGCCTAGTAATGATGAACATGCTAGTAGTCTTTATAGTCGAGAAGAGTCGAATGACAATGCTATGAAGGAGATTGAGCGTCTAACTTAAGAACTAAACACTCTTAAGTTAGCTCATGAAACAACTCAAGAAGATCATAGAGAGCTCCTAAGATCTCATGAGAAGCTACGCTTCGAGAAGCTCAATCTAGAGCAAGAACATGAGTTTCTAAAAGCAATCTATGACGATCTTCGAAAGAAGATGTAGGATCGGAAGTATGTCTAGAGGGGGGGTGATTAGACTACTTGACAACTTAAAAATTTTGCCTTTTGATTGGAGTAGTTTCTTAGCAAGTTCACAATGATAACCAAGTCAAGTATCACCCTACACATGCAATTCTAGAGATATGGCAGCGGAAAGTAAATTGCATGTATAGTAAATGAGAGGAGGAGAAGAGCAAACACAATGGAGACACGGAGATTTTTTCTCGTGGTTCCGATAGGTGGTGCTATCGTCAATCCACGTTGATGGAGACTTCAACCCACGGAGGGTAACAGCTGCCTTGTGAGTCCACGGAGGCTCCACCCACGAAGGGTCCACGAAGAAGCAACCTTGTCTATGCCATCATGGCTTACGCCCACGGAGGACTAGCCTTACTCGGGGTAGATCTTCACGAAGTAGGCGATCTCCTTGCCCTTACAAATTCCTTGGTTCAACTCCACATCATGACGGAGGCTCCCAAGTGACACCTAACCAATCTAGGAGGCACCACCCTCCAAAAGGTAATAGATGGGGTTGGTGATGATGAACTCCTTGCTCTTGTGCTTCAAATGATAATCTCCCCAACACTCAACTCTCCTCACCGATTTGGCTGTGGTGGAGGAAGGATTGAGTGGAAAGCAACTTGGAAAGACTAGAAATCAAGTGTCATATGGTGGGAGTGGAGCAACTTGATCTCAACACAAGGGTAGGTAGTTTTCTTCTCGAAAATGTAAGGTAGGAGTGGTAGTTCTTTCGATGGCTCTCTCCACGAATGAAGAGGAGGTGGAGGGTATTTATAGCCTCCACACAAAATCCAACCGTTACACACATTTGAGCAATCTCGGTCGGACCGAAGTTGACAACTCGGTCGGACCGAAAGTTCAAATCTTGTGAGCGTTGGGATTTTCGGTGGGACCGAAAATACAATCTCGGTTAGACCGATTCTTCCAAAGTCTAGGGTTTGCCAATCTCGGTGGGACCGACTTTCTCATCTCGGTGACACCGATTTGAGTCTGAAGGTTCTGAAGCTTGGCAACACCAATTTCGAATGACCGAGTTTGGAATCGGAAAATCCGAGATTCTTAGGGTTTGGCTATATGGTGAGGTGGTTCATCTCGGTGTGGTGAGTTTGGAATCGGTGGGACCGAGATTACTTATGAGTTTATGTTGGAATGAAAGATTGCTGATTGTTTAAGAGATAAATCACTAAGCACCTTAGAGCAACCAGATCATCATCATAACCTCACCCCTTTTAATAGTATTGGCTTTCCTATGGACTCAATGTGATCTTGGATCACTAAACCAAAAATGGAGTCTTGAGCTTTTGCCAATGTTTTCCTTAGCATTTTGAGGGTCCACATCATCGGTCATTGCCATTCCCATATCAACGAACTTTCTGAAATATTCTCAAGAAATGATTAGTTCAATGATATATATGTTGTTATTAATTACCAAAACCACCTGGGGATTAGTTGCACTTTCAATCTCCCCCTTTTTGGTAATTGATGACAACATATAGATCAAAGCTTCGACAAATGATATAATTAAATAACAACATCGTCGCTTTGAGAAGTATGTGATAAGCAAGAGCTCCCCCTAAATTTGTGCATTATTTAAGATTTGCGTTTGAATGCAAATGCACAATCGATTAGGATCATGGGTTACTCTTCCATGTCACATACATCTTGGTGGAGCGCACAAAATGATAAGAATGAATAGCATGCACCCAAACACCAAGACATGAGTAAATGATCATACAAGATATGAATGGAATATGATAAGCATCAAGCACACATTAAGCACAGTATGATCAAGCACTCATCAAGATAGAGCAAACGTAGTATCAAGCACACGAAGTATCTCAAAGAACTCAAAAGTATCTCAAGGAAAACCGCAAACAAAAGAGCAAAAAACGAGCACTCTCTCTCTGAGCCCTATGATCTATACAATTTCTCCCCTTTGGCAACAAGTTACCAAAAGTTCGAAGGTATAGAGCTAATCGTCACTCGGGACTCTGCTGGCGGCTCTGTGCTGCGTCGATGGAGTGGAGATGGCTGCATCTGCAAAGCTTCTGCTGAAGTCTGTGGAGCTGGAGGAGTGGATCTTGGGCTAGTCTTTGGGCCAGCGGAGCTGTAGGAGGTCTTGATGTAGTAGCCACAGGATCATCCTTTGGAATAGCAAATGATCTGGGCTTTGTGGGCACTGCAGCAGCTGCTCATAGTCATCTGGACCATGTCACCTTCCATCTCCTTCATGAGTTCTGCCTTCTCCTCTTAGCTTCCTCGATATCGCATCAAGCTTGTTGGCGGTGACACGCACTTGATCGACAGCGTCGAGCATGGAACTTATCCTCAACGATCCTCTCAAGGCTCTCCACGAGATTGCACTATCTTTGGCGGCGTAGCTCAATTCTCTGAGTGGCTTCAAGAAGTTGTTCTGCAACGCTCTTGGGCTTTGTTCTTGCTTCCTTCTCGGCTTTAGCTTGTTTAGCGACTTCAGACTTAGCATGTCCTTCTACGGATGTGGGAGCATTCTCGGTCATCACAACCTCGTTGTCCTCATGTTCAGAGCTGCGATGGCAAGTGGGGTCTATCCAACGGTAGGTGTCCGTGCCAAACTTGGCATTGATGAGCATCTGTATATGCGGAGCAAACCCACACGACCTCTTCTGGTCAGCTGCTGTCCTCTTGATAGTCTCAACTATCAGGTCCATTACCTTAAAAGGTGTCTTCTGATCTAGAATGTGCAGCATGTTGATAGAGTACCCTCTTATCATGCGGTGGTCCCCTGACTTAGGCATCAATGTATGCCTCAGAATGGTGTTGGTGGTTGGGAGACCTGCCTGAAGGTAGTAGACTGAACCAAGCTTCCAGATCTCTACATCCTTCTCATCAACCTCATTATACATGTTCTTCATTGACTCGTGATTTTTCTTCGGAATGCCATACACATCAATATCATCTTCCCTTGAAACTGGTGCATTCAGCAACGCTCTCCATTCCTCAACAGTAGAATGGAATCTCTGCCCTTCTGTCATCCATACAATCCTGCCATCTGGATAGAAGTGTGCGGTGGCATAGAACTGCATGATCATCTCATCGTTCCAGGCAGTCAATTTCTGACCAACGAAATCTGCAATCCCACAAGCAGTGAAGCTTTCATGCACATGTGGGAAAAAGTCTCATGCTCTTCACTGTCGATGTATTCCCGGTCAGCGTGTCGGTGTCGGCAACAATTGGCTTCTTGTCCATGAGCACTGTCTCATAAAAGTCTTGTTGCTCTCTAGTGTGGAATCTTGAGTCAATCTGCTGTTCTTCTCCTCTTTGGCATATGGATCTGTTTGCCTCCATAGCTCGAGTCCTTTGTCCTTTCTCTCCTTCATATTTTCAGCTCGAGGATGAGCTTCATTATGAACTGGCGGTTTACATGCGAGCTTGAGCAAAACATGAGCCTCATCATCGATTCTGCGGTGGCACATTGTCCTTCTTCTTCTCTGAAGCGGTATGTTCCTCACAGTCTTCTTTGGCTTGGCAGCTGGTTTGGCTTGGGCTGCCTTTCTTTGGGCTGAAGGCTTAGCTTTTGGAGGTGCTCACCCTCGATGGCATCTCCCATCAACTTCGCTTCGAGGAGGCTGAGGTGCTTCCTCGTCGAGAATCATCATCATCATCGCAGCCTCTTCATGAACTTTCCTCTTCCTCTTGGAAGTCTTCTTGATCTTCTTTGGAGGTTTCTTCCATCTTGAGCTTACGTGCAACAGAGGATTTCTTCACCTTGCTTGTGCCTTTCTTTGAATCTTTCCTTGATAGCTCTTGGCAACCACTTGCCTTTTAGGCTTTGAGGTTATTTCCTCATCGACAATGAAGTCTGAATCTTCCTCATCTGAATTTCTCTTCCTCCACCTGCAGTGGCAGTGCAGGCGATCTACTTGGAGTGCTTCTCTCTCCATCATCTGAAAAACTGCTTGATTACGGACTTGTAGCTGCTTCGGAATCTCAATGGCATCTCGGACCTGTTACATTGTCACTTCCTTCGACATGTCGACAACTGTGAAAAGAATAGGTATAGGCGAGAATAGAAGAGTTATCACAAACTGCAGAGGATTTTGCAAAAGAATGAGTTCAAACTTTAGTTTTAGGTTTTCACGAGAATACATGTCGGTCGGACCGAAGTCTATCAATTCGTGAAACCGAAATGCCTAAATAGACCACATACACCACTTTCGGTTGGACGAAATGGGTTTCGATCTAGCCGAGACAGATTAGGGTTTCACTAAATCTTCATTTCGGTCTTACCGATTTGCACAACTCGGTTTCACCGAAAAGTGCGGTCAATGGCGAGAGGCCAAATCGGTCGATCGAAAATGCGAATCGGTCACACCGAGATGTGTTCGGCGAAACCTAACCCTAAAATTTTCACTCGAAATTTGTTCTATGACCTAAACGGCTGGATAGGGAGATCTCAATCTTGGCAAGAAACATGGCAACGCCTATCGTGCATAGAATCAGCGATTGGAACACGAGAGGAATGAAACTCACCCAATGCGGTGGAGCTTCACTACGGCGGCAACGGTGCGGAGAGAAGGACCGTTGACGGCGATGGAGACCCGCGGCGGCGCCTGAGCGACGGCGGAGACGATCCGGAGACCAAGGCGACGGCAGCTAAGGGTTTGAGGGCGAAGCGTTTGAAGAAGTAATCAACGCGCTCTCTCCTCGAATATATATACCCTTCGGCTATCGGTGGGACCGAGTTTGAAAACTCGGTGGGACCGAGATGGTTAGCTGCGTGCGATTACACACTTCGTCACGCCGAAATTTGAAACTTCGGTTTCACCGAGGTGAAAACCTAGATCAATCCAAGTGATTTGATCTGTCGATTTGAGTATATCGGTTTGACCGAAAGTACTTAGAAGGTTTTGGAAGTTAGGCTTTTGACGGATCGGTGGCTCAGAGTGCTCCTCACTCGGTGCATCCGAAAAAGTCTTGTTCAAAGTTTGTGATATAAGCATGAATAGAGTTTGAGACAAGAAAGCATAGATAGCTAGGGAGGAACTTAGGCATTCTTGTCCATCCATTTGGTCGAAAAGAAAATATCCAAAAGACCAAAGCAACAAATGGATGTCCTCGAATGGATAAAATCATGCATCCAACATGCTCACACAATAAGATAGCAAATGAAATATGTGTCAAACATGCACAAACAAAACACTAACAGCTAGCACACAATTTGGCGATGACTAGGTCATCTATATATGAGTATATTGACTTAGGAGTCAAATGAGAACATTTGATCATAGGTCATACTCATCGTTTAAGCACAAGTGGGGTTACCACTTTTCCATAAAGCATTAATGTGTTCACATCATTAGAAGATGCTTTAGCTCATTTCTTTAGAGCAAAGCTCCCCCTTGATGTGAGAACCCCTTTTAAAGGGTCAAACTAACCTTGGGTTGTCGTTGAAGACATCATGTAGATGTTGAAGATGTGGATGCTCAATGTTGATGAAGATCATCAAGAGTTGGGAGCAATCCTTTGGATTCGGGCACTTTCAATACCTACATGGGTTAGTCCCACAAGGAACAAACAAGAATATCCATGGACATAGATTGAAGTTCACAATAGATGATGTCCATGAAAGCAATGATTACCTTGTCCCTTGACTTACCAACATGAGGGTTTGTGACTCCATGAACTAGTGCAAGATGTGGAAGTTGATTGCACAAGTCCTTGCCAAAATGAATATGAGTGAAGTATATTGGCGGAGTCACCCTCAAGAACTCTCTAGTTCTTCTTCTTCGGGATCCACATCATCTTGATGGGAATCCTTGGGGTAGTAGTTGAGCTTGTTGAAGTAGAACTTGAAGTTGCCTTGGGAACCCACTTGACCATGGCCTTGGGTGCTTCAATGAATGCATCAATCTCCTCTTGAAGCTTGTCCTTGCCTTTTAGCTTGTGGTCTTGTGGTGGAAGGTCATCTTGAGCTTGTTCCTCGTTTGAAGAAGTAGGATCATACTTCTCTTCTTGAGGAACAAACTTTGGAGTGGGATATTGACCTTCTTCCCATTCAACACCCTCGGCGTTGAACTTTCGCTCAAAACCAATTCCTTGATTCTTCGGTGTCTTCCTTGTTTGCGAACAATTTCCTCAAAGCTCTTGCTTCCGCAAGACTCTTGTAGACACCTTTCTCTATAATCCCTTTCAATAGACTATTTTCTTGCTCAAGTGAAACTTGGCTTGAAACATTGTTAGTGGAATCAAGAGAATTACTAGAAGTAACAACATTTGATTTAACATAATTATTGTTACTACTAGATGAAGAATTTTCTTATGCTTGTCATGCTTAGTTTTGATAGGTGGCAAGAAATTAGACAAGAGAAGTCGTTTGGCAAGATATGAAGAACTCTTCTTTCAAGATCGTCATTGATAGCTTTTAGAAACTCATGTTCTTGCTCTAGATTGAGCTTCTCGGCGTAGCTTCTCATGAGATCTTAGGAGCTCTCTATGATCTTCTTGAGTTGTTTCATGAGCTAACTTAAGAGTGTTTAGTTCTTTAGTTAGGCGCTCAATCTCCTTCATAGCATTGTCATTCGACTCATCTCGACTATAAAGACTACTAGCATGTTCATCATTACTAAGCTCACTAGATTTATCATGTAAGAGCTCATCTTCACCAAGCAAGTCATCCTCATCACTATCAAAGTCAATAAACTCAGGATGTGATACCTTGGGGCCTTTTGCCATGAAGCATCTTCCAATTCCCTCATTTGGTGAATCAAATATGTCATAGGAGTTGGAGTTGGAGGATCTGAGAGCAAGACCGCAACACCTTCATCTTGATCAGTATTCGGAGTTGGAGTGATAGCTTCTTTCGGAGTGATTGTCGAGTCGGGCCGGAAACCCATTCACCAACATGAGCTTGATGTTTTCTTCTTGTGTAGCTCCTTGATGACTTGTCTTTCCTTTCCGAATCCTTGCTTCTCCGAGAGGATCTTCGTTCATAACGATCATCTCTACTCCTTCTCTCCTTTCGAGGCGACTCTTCTCTTGAGCTTCTTCTTCTTGGAGATTCTTCTCTTCTCTTGTGGGGAGTCGAACACTCATTTGAGTAGTGTCCGGGTCTTCCACAATTGTAGCAGTTTCGATCACGACTAGAAGATCTCCTTTCATCATATGATCTAGACTTTGAGCTTCTTTCCTTGCTTCTACTCTTGTAGAATTTGTTGAAGTTCTTCACCATTAGGCTTATCTCTTCATTGGAAACTAGCTTGTCACTTGAGGATGTGGGAGCTTCAACTGCAGCTTTGTAAGCACCACTTGACTTGTTGTGAAGCTCTTCCTTATCTTTAAGTGTCATCTCATGAGCAACAATCCTTCCAATGACTTCGGTAGGCTTGAGATCTTTGTTGTTTGGCATCATTTGGATCAAAGTGCACACGGTGTCATACTTTCCATCCAAAGCTCGAGAATCTTCTTGATGATGAATCGATCGGTCATTTCTTCGCTTCCTAAGCCTGCCATCTCATTGGTGATGAGAGCAAGCCTAGAGTACATTTCAGCGACTCCTTCACCTTCCTTCATCTTGAACTTGTCAAGTGACCTTGAAGAACATCTAGCTTTGATTCCTTCACGGACTCGGTACCTTCGTGCATTTCGACCAAAGTATCCCAAATCTCTTTTGCATTCTCAAGGCGGCTGATCTTGTTGAACTCCTCGGGACACAAAGCATTGAAGAGAATGTCACAAGCTTGAGCATTGTTCTGTAACATCCGCAACTCATCCGCAGTAGCTTCGCGATCCGGAACTTTTCCTTCTTCGAAGAACTCACCTTGCAAGCCAACACAAATAATGCCCCATGCGGCAGGGTTATGTCCAAGAATATGCATTTTCATTTTATGCTTCCAACTAGCAAAGTTTGAACCATCAAAGTAAGGACCTCTCTGAAAATTACCCTCACTAGGCGCCATACTCTCCTAGGTTGTGAAACCAAGCTTATGGAGTCAATGCAATGGAAACCAATCCAATGGAGACCAAAGCTCGATACCACTTGTAGGATCGGAAGTATGTCTAGAGGGGGGGTGATTAGACTACTTGACAACTTAAAAATTTTGCCTTTTGATTGGAGTAGTTTCTTAGCAAGTTCACAATGATAACCAAGTCAAGTATCACCCTACACATGCAATTCTAGAGATATGGCAGCGGAAAGTAAATTGCATGTATAGTAAATGAGAGGAGGAGAAGAGCAAGCGCAATGGAACACGGAGATTTTTCTCGTGGTTCCGATAGGTGGTGCTATCATCAATCCACGTTGATGGAGACTTCAACCCACGGAGGGTAACGGCTGCTTGCGAGTCCACGGAGGCTCCACCCACGAAGGGTCCACGAAGAAGCAACCTTGTCTATGCCATCATGGCTTACGCCCACGGAGGACTAGCCTTACTCGGGGTAGATCTTCACGAAGTAGGCGATCTCCTTGCCCTTACAAACTCCTTGGTTCAACTCCACATCATGACGGAGGCTCCCAAGTGACACCTAACCAATCTAGGAGGCACCACCCTCCAAAAGGTAATAGATGGGGTTGGTGATGATGAACTCCTTGCTCTTGTGCTTCAAATGATAATCTCCCCAACACTCAACTCTCCTCACTGATTTGGCTGTGGTGGAGGAAGGGATTGAGTGGAAAGCAACTTGGAAAGACTAGAAATCAAGTGTCATATGGTGGGAGTGGAGCAACTTGATCTCAACACAAGGGTAGGTAGTTTTCTTCTCGAAATGTAAGGTAGGAGTGGTAGTTCTTTCGATGGCTCTCTCCACGAATGAAGAGGAGGTGGAGGGTATTTATAGCCTCCACACAAAATCCAACCGTTACACACATTTGAGCAATCTCGGTCGGACCGAGTTGACAACTCGGTCGGACCGAAAGTTCAAATCTTGTGAGCGTTGGGATTTTCAGTGGGACCGAAAATACAATCTCGGTTAGACCGATTCTTCCAAAGTCTAGGGTTTGCCAATCTCGGTGGGACCGACTTTCTCATCTCGGTGACACCGATTTGAGTCTGAAGGTTCTGAAGCTTGGCAACACCAATTTCGAATGACCGAGTTTGGAATCGGAAAATCCGAGATTCTTAGGGTTTGGCTATATGGTGAGGTGGTTCATCTCGGTGTGGTGAGTTTGGAATCGGTGGGACCGAGATTACTTATGAGTTTATGTTGGAATGAAAGATTGCTGATTGTTTAAGAGATAAATCACTAAGCACCTTAGAGCAACGGATCATCATCATAACCTCACCCCCTTTTAATAGTATTGGCTTTCCTATGGACTCAATGTGATCTTGGATCACTAAACCAAAAATGGAGTCTTGAGCTTTTGCCAATGTTTTCCTTAGCATTTTGAGGGGTCCACATCATCAGTCATTGCCATTCCCATATCACTGAACTTTCTGAAATATTCTCAAGAAATGATTAGTTCAATGATATATATGTTGTTATTAATTACCAAAACCACCTGGGGATTAGTTGCACTTTCAGAAGAGTTCTTCATATCTTGCCAAACGACTTCTCTTGTCTAATTTCTTGCCACCCATTAAAACTAAGCATGACAAGCATAAGAAAAATTCTTCATCTAGTAGTAACAATAACCATGCTAAATCCAATGTTGTTACTTCTAGTAGTTCTCTTGATTCCACTAACAATGTTTCAAGCCAAGTTACACTTGAGCAAGAAAATAGTTTATTGAAAGGGATTATAGAAAGGTGTCTACAAGAGCCTTGCTTGGAAGCAAGAACTTTGAGAAATTGTTACTTAAGCAAGGAAGGCACGGAAGAATCAAGGAATTGGTTTTGAGCGAAAGTTCAACGCCGAGGGTGTTGAATGGGAAGAAGGTCAATATCCCACTCCAAAGTTTGTTTCTCGGAAGGAGAAGTGCGATCCTACTTCTTCCAATGTGGAACAAGCTCAAGATGATCTTCCACCACAAGACCACAAGCTAAAAGGCAAGGACAAGCTTCAAGAGGAGATTGATGCATTTATTGAAGCACCTAAAGCCATGGTCAAGTGGGTTCCCAAGGAAACGTCAAGTTCTACTTCGTCAAGCTCAACTACAACCCCAAGGATTCCCATCAAGATGATGTGGATCCCGAAGAAGAAGAACTAGAGAGTTCTTGAGGGTGACTCCGCCAACATACTTCACTCATATTCATTTTGGCAAAAACTTGTGCAATTAACTTCCACATCTTGCACTAGTTCATGGAGTCACAAACCCTCTTGTTGGTAAGTCAAGGGACAAGGTAATCATTGCTTTCATGGACATCATCAATTGTGTACTTCAATCTATGTCCATGGATATCCTTGTTTGTTCCTTGTGGGACTAACCCATGTAGGTATTGAAAGTGCCCGAATCAAAGGATTGCTCCCAACTCTTGATGATCTTCATCAACATTGAGCATCCACATCTTCAACATCTACATGAAGTCTTCTCGACAACCCAAGGTTAGTTTGACCCTTTAAAGGGGTTCTCACATCTAGGGGAGCTTTGCTCTAAAGAATTGAGCTAAAGCATCTTCAAATGATGTGAACACATTAATGCTTTATTTAAAAGTGGTAACCCCACTTGTGCTCAAGCGATGAGTATGACCTATGATCAAATGTTCTCATTTGACTCCTAAGTCAATATACTCATATAAAGATGACCTAGTCATCGACAAATTGTGTGATAGTAGCTAGAGTTTTTGTTGGTGCATGTTTGACACATATTTCATTTGCTATCTTATTGTGTGAGCATGTTGGATGCATGATTTTATCCATTCGAGGACATCCATTTGTTGCTTTGGACTTTTTGGATTTTCTGACCAAATGGATGGACAAGAATGCCTAAGTTCCTCCCCTAGCTATCTATGCTTTCTTGTCTCAAATTCTATTCATGCTTATATCACAAACTTTGAACAAGCCATTTTCGGACACACCGAGTGAGGAGCACTCGGAGCCACCGATCCGTCAAAGGCTAAACTTCCAAAACCTTCTAAGTAATTTCGGTCAGACCAACCCACTCAAACTCGGTCAGACCGAAAGCACTTGGATTGATCTAGGTTTTCACCTCGGTGAAACCGAGTTGCAAATTTCGGCGTGACCGAAATGTGTAACTGCCCTGTAGTTATCCATCTCGGTGCCACCGATTTTTACAACTCGGTCCCACCGACAGCTAAGGGGTATAAATACTCCGTGGGCAGCGCACGTTGATTCCTACTTCAAAACGCCTCGCCCCCACACCCCTTGCTGCCGTCGCCGTGGTCTCCGGATCGTCTCCGTCGTCGCCTGTGCGCCCTCACCGCAGGTTTCCGTCGCCGTCAACGGACATTCTCTCCGCGCCGTTGCCGCCGTAGAGGAACTCCACCAAGTTAGGGTGAGTTTCGATCCCACTCGTGCTTCAACCTCCGATTCTATGCACGAATGGTTTGCCTAGCATCTTGCCACGTTTGAGATCTTCCTATCCAGCAGATTAGTTCTTTGAACGAAATTCGGGTAAAAGTTTTAGGGTTAGGTTTCCGCCGAACACATCTCGGTGAGACCGATTCTACATTCTCGGTATGACCGATTTGGCCTCTGGCCATTGCACTGCACCTTTCGGTCCAACCGAGTTGTGCAAATCGGTGCAACCGAAATGAGGATTTAGTGAAACCTTAGTGTTCTCGGCAAGACCGAAACCCATTTCGGTCCAACCGAAAGTGGTGTGAATGGTTCTATTTGAACACTTCGGATTCACCGAATTTTAGACTCGGTCTGACCGAAATGCATTCTGTGAAAACCTAAAACTGAAATTTGAACTCATTTTTTTGAAAATCTTCTGCAGTTTGTGATAACTCTTCTACTCTGCCTACACCTAATCTATTCACGGGTTGTCACCATGTCGGATGCCGGTGACAGCGAGAACAGGTCTGAGTCACCAATTGCTGAAATTCGAGGCGGGCACTAGTCACGAGGCGGTAGCTTTTAGATGATGGTGAGAGGAGCACACCAAGTGGTTTGCCTCCTGCAGCCACCGAGGGCGAAAAGAAGAGGAATTCGATGAAGAAGATTACGATTTCATTCTTGAGGAAGAGATCTCCTCCAAGCCAAAGAGGAAAGTTGTTGCCAAAGAGCATCAAGGGCGAAGAAACCAAGAAAGGCACCAATAAAGTGAAGAAATCCACTTTGTTGCCAAGAAGCTGAGTATGGAAGAGGAAACTTCAAGCAAGGTGAAGAAAACTTCCAAGAGGAAGAGGATTGTGCATGATGAAGCGGCGAGATGATGATGATGATGAGGAAGCACCCCACCCTCCTCCTCGAAGTCTAAGTTCATGGGTGATGCCATCGAGGCGGGAGCACCTTCAAAGCCCAAGCCATCTGCTCCAAAGAAAGGCAGCTCAAGCCAAGCTTCTTTGCCAAGCCCAAGAAGACTATCGGGAACATCCCAGCTTGAGAGAAGAGGAAGGATAATGTGCCACCACCTGAGTCGGATGATGAGGCACTGTATTCTTTGAAACTTCGTCGAAATTGCCAATTCACAATGATGCTCATCCTCGAGCTGAGAACATGAAGGAAAGAAAGGATAGAGGTCTCAGGCTATGGAGACAAGCTGATCCATATGCTGTGAGGAGAAGAACTGCTGTAGATCCAAGGTTCCACACCAGAGAGCAGCAGGACTTCTATGAGACTGTGTTGATGGACAAGAAGCCCATTGTTGCAGATACTAGATATGTTGACTGGGCATACATTGTGATGAAAAGCACAGAGACTTCTTTCCACATGTGCATGAGAGCTTCACTTGCATGTGGTGTTGCTGAGTTTGTTGGTCGGTCGGCAGATTGGAATGATGAGATGATTATGCAATTCTATGCCACAACTCATTTCTATCCAGATGGAAAGATCACATGGATGACTGAAGGCCAAAGATTCTCTTCAACTGTTGAAGAATGGGCAGCACTGCTGAATGCTCCAGTGCAGAGAGAGGATGATGTTGATGTCTATGGTATTCCCAAGAAGAACCATGAGTCTATGAAGAACATGTACAATGAGGTACCAGCTAAGGATGTGGAAATCTGGAAGCTCGGCTCAGTGTATCATCTCCAGGCAGGTCTACCTACTACAAACACAATTCTGAGGCATACCTTGATGCCCAAGTCTTGAGATCATCGCATGATCAGAGGGTATTCTATCAACATGCTGCATATACTTGATCAGAAGGCACCTTTCATGGTGATGGACCTGATAGTTGAGACTGTCAAGAGGACTGCAGCAGACCAGAAGAGGTCGTGTGGATTTGCCCCGCACATTCAGATGCTTATAAATGCCAAGTTTGGCACGGGCACCTACTTGTTGGATAGACCACACTTGCCACTGCAGCCTGAGCATGAGGACAATGAAGTTGTGATGGATGAGGAGGACCCAACGTCAGTTGAAGGTCAAGCAAAGGCTGAAGCTGCCAAGAAAGCTAAAGCTGAGAAGGAAGCAGCAGTAGCAGCAGCTAAACCCAAGAGTGTTGGAGAGCAGCTCCTTGAAGCTACCGGAGGATTGAACAACGCTTTGCCAGCATTGTGCGATCTCGGGAGAGTCTTGAGAGGATTGTTGAAGACAAGATCCATGCTCGGATGTCAAGTGGCTGAAGTGCAAGTCACTTGTCAACAAGCTTGAGGCGGATATCGAGGAAGCAAAGAGGGAGAAGGAAGAGCTCATGCGAGAGATGCAGGATGACCTAGTCCAGATGATTATGAACAACCTGCTCCGGTTCCCACAAGACCCGATCAGCTGCTATTCGATGGCAGACACGGGACTACAGCCTCGGCACCTCCCACAGCTCCATCGGTTCCAGCTCCAGCTCGGTGACCACTCCTCCAGCTCCACAGACATCACCAAGCCTTTGCGGATGCAGCCATCTCAACTCCATCAACCTGAGACAGAGCCGCCAGAGTCCCTAGTGGCGCTTAGCTCTATACTTTTGAACTTTTGGTAACTTGTTGCCAAAGGGGAGAAATTGTATAGATCATAGGACTTCGAGAGAGAGAGAGTGCTTTGTCTTTGCGCTTTTGCTCTTTCGTTTGTTTGCGGTCTTTTTGAGATACTTTTGAGATTTTCGAGACATTCCGTGTGTTTGATACTACGTTTGCTTTACTTTGATGAGTGCTTGATCGTACTATGCCTTAATGTGTGCTTAATGCTTATCATATGCTATTCATATCTTGTATGATCATTTACTCATGTCTTGGTGATTGGGTGCATGCTATTCATTCTTATCATTTTGTGCGCTCCACCAAGATGTATGTGACATGGAAGAGTGACCCATGATCCTAATCGATTGTGCATTTGCATTCAAACGCAAATCTTAAATAATGCACAAATTTAGGGGGAGCTCTTGCTTATCACATACTTCTCAAAGCGACGATATTATTCATTGATTATATCATTTGTTGAAGCTTTGATCTATATGTTGTCATCAATTACCAAAAAGGGGGAGATTGAAAGTGCAACTAATCCCCGGGTGGTTTTGGTAATTAATAACAACATATATATCATTGAACTAATAGTTTCTTGAGAATCATTTGAAAAGTTCAATTGATATGGGTATGGCAATTCTTGAAGATGTGGACCCCTCAAAATGCTAAGGCAAGCATTGGCAAAAGCTCAAGACTCCATTTTTGGTTTAGTGATCTAAGATCACATTGAGTCTATAGGAAAGCCAATACTATTAAAAGGGGATGAGGTTATGTTAATGATCTGGTTGCTCAAAGTGCTTAGTGATATATCTCCCAAACTATCAGCAACTCTCACTTCAAATATACACTCATAAGTAATCTCGGTCCCACCGATTTCCTAAACTCAGTCACACCGAGATGAACCACCTCAGCCACAAAGCCAAACCCTAGAAATTTGGATTTTCCGATTCGAACTCGGTCTCACCGAAACTGGTGTTGCCAAGCTTCAGAACATACATCATCAAATCGGTGTCACCGAGATGATGAAGTCGGTCCCACCGAGATTGGCAAACCCTAGTCTTTGGAAGAATCGGACTCACCGAGATTGTATTTTCGGTCCCACCGAAAATCCCAACGTTCACATGTTTTGAACTTTCGTTCTCACCGAGTTGTCAACTTGGTCCGACCGAGATTGGTCAAATGTGTGTACGGTTGGATTTTGTGTGGAGGCTATAAATACCCCTCCACCCCTCTTCATTCGTGGAGAGAGCCATCGAAAGAACTACCACTCCTACCTTACATTTACGAGAAGAAAACTACCTACCCTTGTGTTGAGATCAAGTAGCTCCACTCCCACCATATGAAGCTTGATCTCTAGCCTTCCCAAGTTGCTTTCCACTCAATCCTTTCTTCCACCACAGCCAAATCGGTGAGGAGAGTTGAGTGTTGGGGAGATTATCATTTGAAGCACAAGAGCAAGGAGTTCATCATCATCAACACCATCTATTACCTTTTGGAGGTGGTGCCTCCTAGATTAGTTAGGTGTCGCTTGGGAGCCTCCGTCGAGATGTGGGGTTGAACCAAGAAGTTTGTAAGGGCAAGGAGATCGCCTACTTCGTGAAGATCTACCACGAGTAAGGCTAGTCCTCCGTGGGCGTATGCCATGATGGCATAGACAAGGTTGCTTCTTCGTGGACCCTTCGTGGGTGGAGCCCTCCGTGGACTCTCGCAGCCGTTACCCTCCGTGGGTTGAAGTCTCCATCAACGTGGATTGACGATAGCACCACCTATCGGAACCACGAGAAAAAATCTCCGTGTCTCCACATTGCGTTTGCTCTTCTCCACCTCTCTTTACTACATGTGCAATTTACTTTCCGCTGCCTATACTCTAGAATTGCATGTGTAGGGTGATACTTGACTTGATCATCATCGTGAATCTGCCAAAAACTTGTCTTTATCAAAAGGCTGAATTTTTATATTGTCAAGTAGTCTAATCACCCCCCCTCTAGACATACTTTCGATCCTACACCGGCCGATCAGCAGCCTACTTGCATCAGGCCCATTCACAACCACGTCCCATATGAGTTACTTAAAATTGGCCCGTCAACGGCCCATTCTAGATTTGAAAAATTCCATCCCGTTAACAGCCCGCTACGTCTTTGGGCTCAATTATGGCCCGGCCTTCTTTCGGCCTATTAGCAGCCCATTATAGATGTGTCCAATATCCTGCTAGCACGTCTTTCGGCCTTTTCTCATCCCATTCTATAGTTGGGCCAACTCTACCCATTGTGTCTTTTAGCCTTTTCTCGGCCCATTCTATAGTTGGGCCAACTTCTAGCCCGTTGTGTCTTTCGACCTGTTAACGGTCCGCACAACAGTTGGGCCTTTGATGGTCCCATCTGACTTTGGGTCCATTAGTGGCCCATGTTTTCCAGGGCACATTTTTAGCCTAACCCAACTTTCAGCCTGTTAAAAGCCTATTTTGTACATTGGGCCTCTTTTGGCCCAAAACACTTTCGTCCTGTTAATGGCCCGAAAAGGAAATAGGCCGAGACAAAATTGACGTTTATTTTGACCCGCTAGAGGTCCGCGGGCCATTTCCATTTATGTGGCCCTATTGAGCTTTCGGCCTATTGACGGCCTGGTAAGAGCCCTTGTTACGATGGGCCTACAAGGGTGGCCGAAATCCACTAATTGTAACAGGCCTTGTTGATTGGGCCATCTGAGCCATTATGATCCCACATTAGTTAGGAACCACTAAATATTAGTTGACCAACCCAATTAAGGCCCGCTTTGACTACCCACGTTTGTTCACTCGGATGGCGTTCATCTAATACCTACACATGTAATGTTTGGGCATGTTGGCCCTCGTTTCAATGATATAGCATATACAAAGAATTATCCTACTCTATGCCATCGCCTGTAAAAAACCTACACTATATAATAGAGACTAAGGCATAGAAACAAAGAATAATCCTCCACTATACAATAAACAAATTACAGCAGATTACATCCACTGGGCATTATAGTTCGGCACCAGTGATAATAAAGCGTGCACAAACAGCAAATTACATACACTGAGCAAATAAAGATCATACATCATTTATGACCCACAAGTATAGGGATTGATTTGTTTCTTTTTAACTTTCTGTACGAATCTGTAGCCACCCTGCAAGTTGAAAGTGCAACTAATCCCCGGGTGGTTTTGGTAATTAATAACAACATATATATCATTGAACTAATAGTTTCTTGAGAATCATTTCAGAAAGTTCAGTGATATGGGTATGGCAATGACTGAAGAAGTGGACCCCTCAAAATGCTAAGGCAAGCATTGGCAAAAGCTCAAGACTCCATTTTTGGTTTAGTGATCCAAGATCACATTGAGTCCATAGGAAAGCCAATACTATTAAAAGGGGATGAGGTTATGGTAATGATCTGGTTGCTCAAAGTGCTTAGTTATATATCTCCTAAAACTATCAGCAACTCTCACTTCCATATTACACTCATAAGTAATCTCGGTCCCACCGATTCCATAAACTCAGTCACACCGAGATGAACCACCTCAGCCATATAGCCAAACCCTAGAAATTTCGGATTTTCCGATTCGAACTCGGTCTCACGAAACTAGTGTTGCCAAGCTTCAGAACATACATCATCAAATCGGTGTCACCGAGATGATGAAGTCGGTCCAACCGAGATTGGCAAACCCTAGTCTTTGGAAGAATCGGACTCACCGAGATTGTATTTTCGGTCCCATCGAAAATCCCAACGTTCACATGTTTTGAACTTTCGGTCTGACCGAGTTGTCAACTTCGGTCTGACCGAGATTGGTCAAATGTGTGTAACGGTTGGATTTTGTGTGGAGGCTATAAATACCCTCCACCCCTCTTCATTCGTGGAGAGAGCCATCGAAAGAACTACCACTCCTACCTTACATTTCGAGAAGAAAACTACCTACCCTTGTGTTGAGATCAAGTTGCTCCACTCCCACCATATGAAGCTTGATCTCTAGCCTTCCCAAGTTGCTTTCCACTCAATCCTTTCTTCCACCACAGCCAAATCAGTGAGGAGAGTTGAGTGTTGGGGAGATTATCATTTGAAGCACAAGAGCAAGGAGTTCATCATCATCAACACCATCTATTACCTTTTGGAGGTGGTGCCTCCTAGATTGGTTAGGTGTCGCTTGGGAGCCTCCGTCGAGATGTGGAGTTGAACCAAGAAGTTTGTAAGGGCAAGGAGATCGCCTACTTCGTGAAGATCTACCCCGAGTAAGGCTAGTCCTCCGTGGGCGTATGCCATGATGGCATAGACAAGGTTGCTTCTTCGTGGACCCTTCGTGGGTGGAGCCCTCCGTGGACTCTCGCAGCCGTTACCCTCCGTGGGTTGAAGTCTCCATCAACGTGGATTGACGATAGCACCACCTATCGGAACCACGAGAAAAATCTCCGTGTCTCCAAATTGCATTTGCTCTTCTCCACCTCTCTTTACTACATGTGCAATTTACTTTCCGCTGCCTATACTCTAGAATTGCATGTGTAGGGTGATACTTGACTTGATCATCATTGTGAACTTGCCAAAACTTGTCTTTATCAAAAGGCTGAATTTTTATATTGTCAAGTAGTCTAATCACCCCCTCTAGACATACTTTCGATCCTACAAGTGGTATCGAGCTTGGTCTCCATTGTATTGGTTTCCATTGCATTGGACTCCATAAGCTTGGTTTCACAACCTAGGAGAGTATGGCGTCTAGTGAGGGTAATTTTCGTAGAGGTCCTTACTTTGATGGTTCAAAATTTGCTAGTTGGAAGCATAAAATGAAAATGCATATTCTTGGACATAACCCTGCCGCATGGGGCATTATTTGTGTTGGTTTGCAAGGTGAGTTCTTTGAGGAAGGAAAAGTTCCGGATCGTGAAGCTACAGCGGATGAATTGCGGATGTTGCAAAACAATGCTCAAGCTTGTGACATTCTCTTCAATGCTTTGTGTCCCGAGGAGTTCAACAAAATCAGCCGTCTTGAGAATGCAAAAGAGATTTGGGATACTTTGGTCAAAATGCACGAAGGTACCGAGTCCGTGAATGAATCAAAGCTAGATGTTCTTCAAGGTCAACTTGACAAGTTCAAGATGAAGGAAGGTGAAGGAGTCGCTGAAATGTACTCTAGGCTTGCTCTCATCACCAATGAGATTGCCGGCTTAGGAAGCGAAGAAATGACCGACCGATTCATCATCAAGAAGATTCTCAGAGCTTTGGATGGAAAGTATGACACCGTGTGCACTTTGATCCAAATGATGCCAAACTACAAGAATCTCAAGCCAACCAAGTCATTGGAAGAATTGTTGCTCATGAGATGACACTTAAAGATAAGGAAGAGCTTCACAACAAGTCAAGTGGTGCTTACAAAGCTACAATTGATGCTCCCACAACCTCAAGTGACAAGCTAGTTTCCAATGAAGAGATAAGCCTAATGGTGAAGAACTTCAACAAATTCTACAAGAGTAGAAGCAAGGAAAGAAGCTCAAAGTCTAGATCAAATGATGAAAAGAGATCTTCTAGTCGTGATCGAAACTGCTACAATTGTGGAAGACCCGGACACTACTCAAATGAGTGTTCGACTCCCCACAAGAGATGAGAAGAATCTCCAAGAAGAAGCAGCTCAAGAGAAGAGTCACCTCGGAAAGAGAGAAGGAGTAGAGATGATCGTTATGAACGAAGACCCTCTCGGAGAAGCAAGGATTCGGAGAGGAAAGACAAGTCATCAAGGAGCTACACAAGAAGAAAACATCAAGCTCATGTAGGTGAATGGGTCTCCGGCTCCGACTCGACAATCACTCCAAAGAAGCTATCACTCCAACTCCGACTACAGTCAAGATGAAGGTGTTGCGGTCTTGCTCTCGTGTCCTCCAACTCCAACTCCTATGACTTATTTGATTCACCAAATGAGGGAATTGGAAGATGCTTCATGGCTAAAGGCCCCAAGGTATCACACCCTGAATTTATTGACCTTGATAGTGATGAGGATGACTTGCTTGGTGAAGATGAGCTTTACATGATAAATCTAGTGAGCCTAGTAATGATGAACATGCTAGTAGTCTTTATAGTCGAGAAGAGTCGAATGACAATGCTATGAAGGAGATTGAGCGTTTAACTAAAGAACTAAACACTCTTAAGTTAGCTCATGAAACAACTCAAGAAGATCATAGAGAGCTCCTAAGATCTCATGAGAAGCTACGCTTGAGAAGCTCAATCTAGAGCAAGAACATGAGTTTCTAAAAGCAATCAATGACGATCTTGAAAGAAGAGTTCTTCATATCTTGCCAAACGACTTCTCTTGTCTAATTTCTTGCCACCTATTAAAACTAAGCATGACAAGCATAAGAAAAATTCTTCATCTAGTAGTAACAATAACCATGCTAAATCCAATGTTGTTGCTCCTAGTAGTTCTCTTGATTCCACTAACAATGTTTCAAGCCAAGTTACACTTGAGCAAGAAAATAGTTTATTGAAAGGGATTATAGAGAAAGGTGTCTACAAGAGCCTTGCGGAAGCAAAAACTTTGAGAAATTGTTACGCAAGCAAGGAAGGCACCGAAGAATCAAGGAATTGGTTTTGAGCGAAAGTTCAACGCCGAGGGTGTTGAATGGGAAGAAGGTCAATATCCCACTCCAAAGTTTGTTTCTCAAAAGGAGAAGTATGATCCTACTTCTTCCAATGTGGAACAAGCTCAAGATGACCTTCCACCACAAGACCACAAGCTAAAAGGCAAGGACAAGCTTCAAGAGGAGATTGATGCATTTATTGAAGCACCTAAAGCCATGGTCAAGTGGGTTCCCAAGGAAGCGTCAAGTTCTACTTCGTCAAGCTCAACTACAACCCCAAGGATTCCCATCAAGATGATGTGGATCCCAAGAAGAAGAACTAGAGAGTTCTTGAGGGTGACTCCGCCAACATACTTCACTCACATTCATTTTGGCAAGAACTTGTGCAATCAACTTCCACATCTTGCACTAGTTCATGGAGTCACAAACCCTCTTGTTGGTAAGTCAAGGGACAAGGTAATCATTGCTTTCATGGACATCATCTATTGTGTACTTCAATCTATGTCCATGGATATCCTTGTTTGTTCCTTGTGGGACTAACCCATGTAGGTATTGAAAGTGCCCGAATCCAAAGGATCGCTCCCATCTCTTGATGATCTTCATCAACATTGAGCATCCACATCTTCAACATCTACATGAAGTCTTCTCGACAACCCAAGGTTAGTTTGACCCTTTAAAGGGGTTCTCACATCTAGGGGAGCTTTGCTCTAAAGAATTGAGCTAAAGCATCTTCAAATGATGTGAACACATTAATGCTTTATGTAAAAGTGGTAACCCCACTTGTGCTTAAACGATGAGTATGACCTATGATCAAATGTTCTCATTTGACTCCTAAGTCAATATACTCATATAAAGATGACCTAGTCATCGACAAATTGTGTGATAGTAGCTAGTGTTTTGATTGTGCATGTTTGACACATATTTCATTTGCTATCTTATTGTGTGAGCATGTTGGATGCATAATTTTATCCATTTGAGGACATCCATTTGTTGCTTTGGTCTTTTGGATTTTCTTTGACCAAATGGATGGACAAGAATGCCTAAGTTCCTCCCCTAGCTATCTATGCTTTCTTGTCTCAAATTCTATTCATGCTTATATCACAAACTTTGAACAAGCCATTTTCGGACACACCGAGTGAGGAGCACTCGGAGCCACCGATCCGTCAAAGGCTAAACTTCCAAAACCTTCTAAGTGATTTCGGTCAGACCAACCCACTCAAACTCGGTCAAACCGAAAGCACATGGATTGATCTAGGTTTTCACCTCGGTGAAACCGAATTGTAATTTTCGGCGTGACCGAAGTGTGTAACTGCCCAGCAGTTATCCATCTCGGTGCCACCGAGTTTTACAACTTGGTCCCACCGACAGCTAAGGGGTATATATACTCCGAGGGCAGCGCGTTGATTCCTACTTCAAACGCCTCGCCCCACACCCTTGCTTTGCCGTCGCCGTGGTCTCCAGATCATCTCCGTAAATCCGCCATGCGCCCTCGCTGCAGTCTCCGTCGCCGTCAGCGGACATTCTCTCCGCGCCGTTGCGCCGTGAGGAACTCCACCAAGTTAGGGTGAGTTTGATCCTCTCGTGCTCCCATCTCCGATTCTATGCACGATTGGTTTGCCTAGCATCTTGCCACGTTTGAGATCTTCCTATACACCAGATTAGTTCCTTTGAACGAAATTCGAGTAAGAGTTTTAGGGTTAGGTTTCCGCCGAACACATCTCGGTGAGACCGATTCTACATTCTCGGTATGACCGATTTGGCCTCTGGCCATTGCACTGCACTTTTCGGTCCAACCGAGTTGTGCAAATCGGTGTGACCGAAATGAGGATTTAGTGAAACCCTAGTGTTCTCGGCAAGACCGAAACCCATTTCCGTCCAACCGAAAGTGGTGTGAATGGTTCTGTTTGAACACTTCGGATTCACCGAATTTTAGACTCGGTCTGACCGAAATGCATTCTGTGAAAACC
This sequence comes from Aegilops speltoides, assembly GCA_021437245.1. Lineage (NCBI taxonomy): Eukaryota > Viridiplantae > Streptophyta > Magnoliopsida > Poales > Poaceae > Aegilops > Aegilops speltoides. The sequence continues at coordinate 125,848,330 of CM038144.1, forward strand.
TAAAACTGAAATTTGAACTCATTTCTTTTGCAAAATCTTCTGCAGTTTGTGATAACTCTTCTACTCTGCCTACACCTAATCTATTCACAGGTTGTCAGCCATGTCAGATGCCAGTGACAGCCAGAACAGGTCTGAGTCACCAATTGCTGAAATTCCAGAGGCAGGCACTAGTCCTGAGGCCAGCAGCTTTTCAGATGATGGTGAGAGGAGCACACCAAGTGGTTTGCCTCCTGCAGCCACCAGGACCAGAAAGAAGAGAAACTCTGATGAAGAAGATTCTGATTTCATTGCTGAGGAAGAGGTTTCCTCCAAGCCAAAGAGAAAAGTTGTTGCCAAAGAGCATCAAGGGCAGCAAACCAAGAAAGGCACCAGTAAAGTGAAGAAGTCCACTGTTGCTAAGAAGCTGAGTATGGAAGAGGAAACTTCAAGTAAGGTGAAGAAAACTTCCAAGAGGAAGAGGATTGTGCATGATGAAGCAGCAGATGATGATGATGATGAGGAAGCACCCCAGCCTCCTCAGAAGCCTAAGCTCATGGGTGATGCCATCGAGCGAGGAGCCCTTCTAAGTCCAAGCCATCTGCTCCAAAAAAGGCAGCTCAAGCCAAGCCTGCCGCCAAGCCCAAGAAGACTGTCAGAACATTCCAGCTTCAGAGAAGAAAGATAATGTGCCACCAAATGTGAGTCGGATGATGAGGCACTGTATTCTTGAAACTTCATCGAAATTGCCACTTCACAATGATGCTCATCCTCAAGCTGAGAACATGAAGGAAAGAAAGGATAGAGGTCTCGGGCTATGGAGACAAGCTGATCCATATCTTTGTGAGAAGAAGAACTGCTGTTGATCCAAGGTTCCACACCGAGAGCAGCGGGACTTCTATGAGGCTATCTTGATGGACAAGAAGCCCATAGTTGCGAGATACTAGATATGTTGATCGGGCATACATTGACATGAAGAGCACAGAGACTTCTTTCCACATGTGCATGAGAGCTTCACTTGCATGTGGTGTTGCAGATTTTGTTGGTCAAAAGTTGATGATTGGAATGATGAGATGATAATGCAATTCTATGCCACAGCTCATTTCTATCCAGATGGAAAGATCACATGGATGACTGAAGGCCAAAGATTCTCTTCAACTGTTGAAGAATGGGCAGCACTTCTGAATGCTCCAGTGCCAAGAGAAGATGATGTTGATGTCTATGGCATTCCCAAGCAGAACCATGAGTCTATGAAGAACATGTACAAAGAGGTTCCAGCTAAGGATGTGGAAATCTGAAGCTTCGGCTCGATGTATCATCTCGAGCAGGTCTACCTACCACAAACACAATTCGAGGCATACCTTGATGCCCAAGTCTGGAGATCATCGCATGATCAGAGGATATTCTATCAACATGCTGCATATACTTGATGAGAAGGCACCTTCCAAGGTGATGGACTTGATAGTTGAGACTATCAAGAGGACTGCAGCAGACCAGAAGAGGTCGTGTGGATTTGCCCCGCACATTCAGATGCTTATCAATGCCAAGTTTGGCACGGGCACATACTTGTTGGATAGACCACACTTGCCACTGCAGCCTGAGCATGAGGACAATGAAGTTGTGATGAATGAGGAGGACCCAACGTCAGTTGAAGGTCAAGCAAAGACTGAAGCTGCCAAGAAAGCTAAAGCTGAGAAGGAAGCAGCAGCAGCAGCAGCTAAACCCAAGAGTGTTGGAGAGCAGCTCCTTGAAGCTACCGAGGATTGAAAACGCTTGCCAAGCATTATGCGATCTCGGGAGAGTCTTGAGAGGATTGTTGAAGACAAGATCCATGCTCTGGATGTCAAGCTGACTGAAGTGCAAGTCACTGTCAACAAGCTTGAGGCAGATATCGAGGAAGCAAAGAGGGAGAAGGAAGAGCTCATGCGTGAGATGCAGGATGACCTAGTCTAGGATGATTATGAACAGCCTGCTCCGGTTCCCACAAGACCCCGATCACCTGCTATTCGATGTGAGACACCAGACTACAGCCTCGGCACCTCCCACAGCTCCATCGGTTCCAGCTCGGCTCGGTGACCACTCCTCCAGCCTGACAGACATCAGTGAAGCCTTTGCAGATGCAGCCATCTCAACTCCAACCTCAACCTGACATAGAGCCGCCAGTGAGTCCCTAGTGACGTTTAGCTCTATACCTTTTCGAACTTTTTGGTAACTTGTTGCCAAAGGGGGAGAAATTGTATAGATCATAGGACTTCGAGAGAGAGAGTGCTTTGTCTTTGCGCTTTTGCTCTTTCGTTCATTTGTGGTCTTTTTGAGATACTTTTGAGATTTTCGAGACATTCCGTGTGTTTGATACTACGTTTGCTCTACTTTGATGAGTGCTTGGTCGTACTATGCCTTAATGTGTGCTTAATGCTTATCATATGCTGTTCATATCTTGTATGATCATTTACTAATGTCTTGGTGATTGGGTGCATGCTATTCATTCTTATCATTTTGTGCGCTCCACCAAGATGTATGTGACATGGAAGAGTGACCCATGATCCTAATCGATTGTGCATTTGCATTCAAACGCAAATCTTAAATAATGCACAAATTTAGGGGGAGCTCTTGCTTATCACATACTTCTCAAAGCGACGATATTATTCATTGATTATATCCTTTGTCGAAGCTTTGATCTATATGTTGTCATCAATTACCAAAAGGGGAGATTGAAAGTGCAACTAATCCCGGGTGGTTTTGGTAATTAATAACAACATATATATCATTGAACTAATAGTTTCTTGAGAACCATTTCGAAAAGTTCGATTGATATGGGTATGGCAATGACTGAAGAAGTGGACCCCTCAAAATGCTAAGGCAAGCATTGGCAAAAGCTCAAGACTCCATTTTTGGTTTAGTGATCCAAGATCACATTGAGTCCATAGGAAAGCCAATACTATTAAAAGGGGATGAGGTTATGGTAATGATCTGGTTGCTCAAAGTGCTTAGTGATATATCTCCTAAAACTATCAGCAACTCTCACTTCCATAATACACTCATAAGTAATCTCGGTCCCACCGATTCCATAAACTCACCACACCGAGATGAACCACCTCACCCATATAGCCAAACCCTAGAAATTTGAATTTTCCGATTCGAACTCGGTCTCACGAAACTATTGTTGCCAAGCTTCAGAACCTTCGTCATCAAATCGGTGTCACCGAGATGATGAAGTCGGTCCCACCGAGATTGGCAAACCCTAGTCTTTGGAAGAATCGGACTCACCGAGATTGTATTTTCGGTCCCACGAAAATCCCAACGTTCACATGTTTTGAACTTTCGGTCTCACCGAGTTGTCAACTTCGGTCCGACCGAGATTGGTCAAATGTGTGTAGCAGTTGGATTTTGTGTGGAGGCTATAAATACCCTCCACCCCTCTTCATTCGTGGAGAGAGCCATCGAAAGAACTACCACTCCTACCTTACATTTACGAGAAGAAAACTACCTACCCTTGTGTTGAGATCAAGTTGCTCCACTCCCACCATATGAAGCTTGATCTCTAGCCTTCCCAAGTTGCTTTCCACTCAATCCTTTCTTCCACCACAGCCAAATCGGTGAGGAGAGTTGAGTGTTGGGGAGATTATCATTTGAAGCACAAGAGCAAGGAGTTCATCATCATCAACACCATCTATTACCTTTTGGAGGTGGTGCCTCCTAGATTGGTTAGGTGTCGCTTGGGAGCCTCCGTCGAGATGTGGAGTTGAACCAAGAAGTTTGTAAGGGCAAGGAGATCGCCTACTTCGTGAAGATCTACCCCGAGTAAGGCTAGTCCTCCATGGGCGTATGCCATGATGGCATAGACAAGGTTGCTTCTTCGTGGACCCTTCGTGGGTGGAGCCCTCCGTGGACTCTCGCAGCCGTTACCCTCCGTGGGTTGAAGTCTCCATCAACGTGGATTGACGATAGCACCACCTATCGGAACCACGAGAAAAAATCTCTGTGTCTCCAAATTGCGTTTGCTCTTCTCCACCTCTCTTTACTACATGTGCAATTTACTTTCCGCTGCCTATACTCTAGAATTGCATGTGTAGGGTGATACTTGACTTGATCATCATTGTGAACTTGCCAAAAACTTGTCTTTATCAAAAGGCTGAATTTTTATATTGTCAAGTAGTCTAATCACCCCCCCCTCTAGACATACTTTCGATACTACACAAGTCAAGTTCACTGCACATGCAATTAAATTGTTATATTCGAGAATCATACAAGCAATTAACGCAAATGGATTTGATGTGACTCTATTATTTCCAACATAAGAGCATCTCCAACGGCAACGAGCAAATGGATTTGATATAACTTTCTGTACGAATCTTTAGCCACCCTAGCCCGAATGCGATGTAGGGCGTAGTCGGGGTAGGCCCTATCCAGTGCACAGGCGAGAGGGTAGTAGTTGCTTGTCTTTTGAGATCTTCTTTGCTTCTTCACTAACCTGAGCCCAGGTCAGTTTTCGATTTTCCCGCGCATCACTTAACGCCAATTGTAGTGGGTCCATTCTTGTAATGGCCCGTGAATGACTTTAACGCACGGGTGAGAAACTGCCAATTCACTCTTCCGACCTCGCTCTTATCCTTGGACACGTATGGTGCATGCATTGAGTGGGGTAGGTAACGGAGGCGCGAGGAGTAGGAGGGCGTCAAGGCAGGGGCCCAGCCTTCTTGGACTGGTGGAGGAGGATGGCGGTTACCCGCTGAGGAGTCAGCTCCCATCCCCAGTCTATCTATAAATGAGGGGATGGAGGAGGAGTGGGAGTGTTCATCCACACACCTCTCCTCCTCCATTCCCTGCTTTCTTCTTGTTATGCTAAAAGGGAGAGCCCGAGGCCAGGCCCCGGGTCCTAGCTTGGGGTTAACGATGTTGAATGCTCGTGTCCATGCTTGGGGAGTGAGTCTGGTCCGGGCCCCGAGGAGATGCGGCGGGTGAGCCGCTTGTAGTGCAGGAGACATCAAGCTTTCCAATTATGGTGGAATGCTTGTCTCCTCCACTCGGGCCGGCCGTTTGGTGGGGCCGCTGGATCTTGCTGCAAGCCGTTGCAGCTTGGCGCTCTGACGCTGGAGTCCTTGGGGTTCCTGGTGCCCGTCTAGGGTGCAGCGCTCGGGGCTTGTGGCAATCCCATCACTGCTCCCTTTAGTGAAGTCGGGGCAAACTTGAATACGGCGGCATCTCCCTGCCCCTCGAGGAGGGGAGCGATGCCTCTCGCGCTTCTTGGACGCTGCCATCGCATGTTGCTTCTCCGGGGGAGATGACGGCCCAAGGAGCCAGTGTCCTCACGGAGTGGTGGTGATGAAGAAAGAACGAGGGAAGACAGAGAAGGCGGGTGGCAGGGTGTCAGGTCGGAGTACGATGGCACCAATGTCTTCGTCTCCTATTGGTGACCTTGTAGGACCTTGAGAAGAGGTGTCTAGAGGGGGGGGGGGTGATTAGACACTAAGTACCAAAGTTGCTGTTTTTAAGTTTCCTTAAGTTTAAGTGGAGTTTAGGCACAAGTTTAACATTCACAATACATATCAAGCAAGGATGCAACGAGTATATGACCAGCGGAAAGTAAAGCATGCAACTTGCAAGAATGTAAAGGAAAGGGTTTGGAGGATTCAAACGGAATTGGAGACACGGATGTTTTTAGCGTGGTTTCGATAGGTGGTGCTATCGTACATCCACGTTGATAGAGACTTCAACCCACGAAGGGTAACGGTTGCGCGAGTCCACAGAGGGCTCCACCCACGAAGGGTCCACAAAGAAGCAACCTTATCTATCCCACCATGGCCGTCGCCCACAAAGGACTTGCCTCACTAGCGGTAGATCTTCACGAAGTAGGCGATCTCCTTGCCCTTACAAACTCCTTGGTTCAACTCCACAATCTTGTCGGAGGCTCCCAAGTGACACCTAGCCAATCTAGGAGACACCACTCTCCAAGAAGTAACAAATGGTGCGTTGATGATGAATTCCTTGCTCTTGTGCTTCAAATGATAGTCTCCCCAACACTCAACTCTCTCTCATAGGTTTTGGATCTGGCAGAAAGAAGATTTGAGTGGAAAGCAACTTGGGGAAGGCTAGAGATCAAGATTCATATGGTAGGAATGGAATATCTTTGCCTCAACACATGAGTAGGTAGTTCTTTCTCGAAAAATGTATCTTTGGAAGTGTAGGTTTAGTCGATGGCTCTCTCCATGAATGAAGAGGAGGTGGAGGGTATATATAGCCTCCACACAAAATCTAACTGTTACACACATCTACCAAACTTGGTGGGACCGAATCGTTAAACTCGGTCAGACTGATTTAGCAAATAATGTGACCGTTAGGGTTTTCGGTGGGACCGAAATGCAACTCGGTGAGACCGATATGGTTAGGGTTAGGGCATAACGTAATCTCGGTAAGACCGATTACACAAACTCGGTGAGACCGATTTTGGTAATAAGCTTTCTAGAGAGTTGGTCACGCAAACTCGGTTTGACCGATTACACAAACTCGGTGGGACCGATTTTGGTAATGAGTCAATCCAGGAAGTTTGCATTGTAATCTCGGTAGTACCGATTGCTCAAACTTGGTGGGACCGACTTTGGTAATGGACATACACAGAGAGATTACAATCCCATCTCGGTGAGACCGAGATCCCTATCGGTAAGACCGATTTGCTTAGGGTTTGTGGTAGTGGCTAAGACATCTGAAATCGGTGGTGCCGGATAGGAAGAATCGGTGTGACCGATTTTGGCTTTAGGTTTTAGGTCATTTGTGGAAGTGAGAAAGTAGCTGAGGGTTTTGGAGCATATCACTAAGCACATGAAGCAAGAGGCTCATTAAGCAACACCTCATCCCTCCTTGATAGTATTGGCTTTTCCTATAGACTCAATGTGATCTTGGATCACTAAAATATAAAATGAAGAGTCTTGGGCTTGAAGCTTGAGCCAATCCTTTGTCCTTAGCATCTTGAAGGAGTTCCCACATCCTTTATTCCATGCCACTCCATTGTTGAACTTATCTGAAATATACTAGATAAAAGTGTTAGTCCAACAAGAGATATGTTGACATTAATTACCAAAACCACATAGGGAGCACTTGTGCTTTCAATCTCCCCCTTTTTGGTAATTGATGAAAACATACATCAAAGCTTTAGATAAAGGTATAAAGAACAGCAAGTAAAGCTTTGGAAAGACATGTAACAAGCATAGGCTCCCCCTACATGTATGCAATCATGTGAATATGGAATATAGAAGCATGTGAGAGCATAACCATGATAGAGCAGGCAATGTGTTACATGTATCTTGGTCATATGCATCAGAGCAAAGAATATTAAAGAGAATACCTTCATGCTCATGAGTCCTTCTTGCAAACAGTATGTACATCAGCAAGAATTCCTCATACACATGATTTTGATGCATATACTTACCTTGTAGTCTTGACTTGGCTTAGGATGGAATGAACCTGCGCAAACAAGGTTAGATAACACAGATGCACCTACTAGCCAGAGCAAACAAAAGAAACCACAAGAATACCAAGACTGGGATGACATGTAGAGAGTGAGTACTAAGTACCACATTGGATTAGACATGTTCCCAAGAGTAAAGATATGCAATGAATTCAAATGATTTCTTTCCCTTAGATGTCTTGCTCCCCCTGAATCTAGCATGGGATACTGGGAGAAGATAGGGAATAGAAAATCAGAGCTGAAAGATATGAATGATGATCAGAGCTAATGTATGCTAATGCAAATAAGCACAACAGATCATATGAACATGTCTCTCCTCTCAAGAAGACATGTGGGCATCTCTCCTCTTGAATACCAAGCATCTGGGATCCTTGAGAAATACTTTCTACTTAAGTACTCTCTACCCCTAGAGATCTCTCTCTCCCCTTTGAGGGTCTCTCTCCCCCCTTGAGGATCTCTCTCTAAATGATAAGCTTTGATGTTCTCTCTCTCCCCCTTTGACATCAATTTCCAAGAAGGGCTTTCTGGAATCCGTCAAATGGGTTTGGTCCTTGAGACACAACACAAAGCAATGATAAAAATGTGATGCTTGTAGAGGACAAGATTCATTGAGTGGAGCTGGATCAGAAGAAACATAGAATATGTGGCAAACTATTTTTCCTGATGTGAAATCGGTGACACCGAGTGGTATGCTTCGGTTGTACCGAAAGAATTCGGTTGGACCGAAGACAACAAATCGGTGAAACCGAGTTCATCGCAGAGAAAACACTTGTCACCTCAGCTCACTAGACTAGAAGATCTCACAAAGATTTGCAAGGAATTTACTGAAAGATGTGCAAGGAATTGGAATGCAGAAAATGCAGAGCAAACAGAAAGAAATCTAGATGAATTTTTTTTGAAAGGGGAAACAAATATGCATTAGACAAATGCAAAAACACAGAGAAGAACACAAGAGAACTTCATCTAGAGATGGTCGGCGACAAAGTCACCTATGTTAGAGTATATTGACTTATGAGTCAAGTGAGATCACTTGATCATAGGTCATACTCATCGTTTAAGCTCAAAATGGGGTTGCCATTTTTCATTTAAGCATCTTGATGTATTCACATCTTGTCGAGTTGCTTTAGCTCATGACTTGGAGTAAAGCTTCTCTAAGATGGAATAACATACCTTGGTTGGTGGTGTTGTCCATGTAATTGAACTTGTGTGGGTTGCTCAAGGTTGATGTAGCTCATCAAGAATTTGGAGCACCACTTGGAATTTTAGTCCATCTTCCTACATGGGTTAGTTCTTGCAAGGAAAAGCACTTGTGTATCCTACAATGACAATCATGAAGCTCAACATAGAGTTTGTCAAAGGATATGCTTGAGTGGTTCCATGCTTCCTTGTCTTCAACCACCATAGTGTAGAGACTTGGTGATGTAGAGATTGCTCAAGATGTGAGTAGATTTCAATCTCATGAAATTTGATTCCACCAAGTATCTACATGGGTTAGATAACATGCAAGATGCAAATATATCCAAGACATAAGATTTTCATCACAAGAGAAATATCAAGGATTAGTCATAAGCTCATGTCTTGCATGTATCCAATGGAGTTTCTACTCCAAGTTTGAAGCATCAATGATGTTCAATTCTCCTCTTAACCTGCAAAACACTTTCTCATCAAGAGGTTTGGTGAATATATCCGCTAATTGCTTTTCGGTGCAAACATGCTTAAGATCAATGTCATCCTTAGCAACATGATCTCGAATGAAATGATGACGAACTTCAATATGCTTGGTTCGAGAATGTTGCACATGATTATGACCAATTTTGATAGCACTTTCATTGTCACAAAGCAATGGAACATGTCTCACATATATCCCATAATCTTTAAGAGTTTGGGTCATCCAAAGTAATTGAGCACAACATGAACCAGCGGCAATATATTCAACTTCAAGGTGGATAAGGATACCGAGTTTTGTTTCTTGGAGGACCAAGACACAAGAGATCTACCAAGAAATTGACAAGTACCCGAGGTGGACTTTCTATCAGCCTTGTCTCCGGCATAGTCCGAGTCGGAATAGCCAACAAGATCGAAAGAGGCCCTCTTAGGGTACCAAATGCCAAAGTTTGGTGTATGGATTAAGTATCTCACTATCCTTTTCACGGCCTTAAGATGACATTCTTTAGGAGCAGCTTGATATCATGCACACATGCACACACTTAGCATGATATCGGGACGTGAAGCACATAGATATAACAATGAACCAATCATAGAGCGATAAACCTTTTGATCAACCTTCACTATCTTTGGTCGAATCAAGATGTACACTAGTAGGCATGGGTGTAGACATACCTTTGCATTCTTGCATATTGAACTTCTTGAATAAGTCCTTGGTGTACTTCGTTTGAGAAACAAAGGTACCTTCCTTAGTTTGCTTGATTTGCAACCCAAGAAAGAATTTGAGTTCACTCATCATAGACATCTCAAACTTCTCCGACATTAGCTTCCCAAACTTTTCACTAAAATGAGGGTTAGTTGAACCAAATATAATATCATCAACATAGATTTGGCACACAAATAGTTCTCCATTAACCCTTTTAGTAAAAGAGTAGAATCAATTTTCCCAATTTCAAAGCCTTTTTCAATCAGGAACTTGGTCAAGATTTATACCAAGCTCTAGGAGCTTGTTTAAGACCATAAAGAGCTTTGTGAAGTTTGTAAACATGATTGGGTTTCTTAGGATTGACAAAGCCGGAGGTTGTTAACATAAACTTCCTCCTCTATTTCACAATTTAGAAAAGCACTTTTAATGTCCATTTGGTACGAGGTGATATCATGATGATTAGCATAGGCAAGTAAGATCTTGAATGGACTCAAGTCTAGCAACGGAGCATAAGTCTCACCATAGTCCATACCTTCGACTTGTGTGTAGCCTTGGGCGACGAGACGTGCTTTGTTGCGAACTACTTTTCCATCTTCATCTTGCTTGTTGCGAAACACCCATTTGGTACCGATGACGTTGTGGTTGTTGTCGGGCTTCTCAACCAATGTCCAAACTTGGTTCCTCTCAAAATTGTGTAGCTCTTCATGCATAGCATTTATCCAATCCGGATCTTCCAATGCTTCTTCAACCTTCATAGGTTCAATGCTAGAGATGAAAGAATAGTTTTCACAAAAGTTAGCTAAACGAGTTTTAGAGCGAGTGATTCTCCCGGTTTGAATGTCATTGTAGATTTGCTCGACTGGATGATCTTTAGCAATTCTTGCTCAAACTCGTGAAAGCTTTTGCTTGTATCTTCGTTGAACATCTTCTTCATCTTGTTCTTCTTCTTGGCCTTCTTCATTGTTGGCGTTATCGTTCTCTTGTCGTGGTGGAGAAGGAGGTTGTTGACGTTCATCTTGATGCACTTCCTCATTTTCTTCATCTTGGTGTGTCCCACTTGTGGATGCTTCCATATCAACTCTTGGTTCACCTTGTCGTGAAGTAGAAGCTTCCACTTGGACGGACGAGGTACTCTCCTTCACCTCCGTTGGACGGACCTTGCCAATAGCCAAGTCTTGGATTGCTTCCGAAGGATCTTTGTCTCCTACATCAATTGGCAATTGCTCTACTTGCGAGCCGTTAGATTCATCAAACTTCACATCTACCGTCTCTTCAACCTTTCGGTGAAATTGTTGTGAACACGGTAAGTGTGAGAGTTTGAGCCATAACCTAGTAGGAAACCTTCATGAGACTTAGGAGCAAATTTAGAACGGCGATGCTTATCAAGAATGTAGCACTTTGGGCGAATACTCGAAAGTATCCAACTTGGGGTTTATTCTTGGTGAGGAGCTCGTATGCCGTCTTGCCGAGTAGCTTGTGAAGATACAAGCGATTTGTTGCATGACAAGCTGTCTCAACCGCTTCGCCCAAAAGTGCTTGACGTCTTGTACTCATCAAGCATCGTTCTCGCCATTTCGATGAGCGTCCGGTTCTTCCTCTCAACAACTCCGTTTTGTTGAGGTGTGTACGTAGCCGAGAACTCGTGTGAAATCCCTTCTTCGTCAAGAAAGGTGTCCACATTTGCGTTCTTGAACTCCATTCCGTTGTCGCTGCGAACCTTCTTGATCTTCACTTCAAATTGATTTTGGGACTTCCTAGCAAAGTTTATGAAGATCTTTTGGACCTGCGATTTATCATCGAGAAAGAACACCCACGTAAATCTTGAAAAATCATCAACTATAACTAGACCAAAAGAATTTCCACCGAGACTCTTGTAAGAGTTGGGACAAAGAGATCCATGTGAAGTAGCTCGAGTGGCCTCCTTGTGGTCATGATGTTCTTCACGGGATGCCTTGCTCCAACCTGTTTACCTACCTGACAAGCACTGCAAAGTCTATCCTTATCAAATATGACACCGTTAACTCCAAGGATATGATTTCCTTTAATAAGCTTGTCAAGGTTTCGCATACCAACATGACCTAATCGTCTATGCCATAACCAACCTTTTGAGGATTTAGCAATGAAGCAAGTTTTAGGTTGAGCCTTTTTAGTGAAATCAACAATGTATAGATCACCTCTACGCACACCGGTAAAGAACATTTTATGATTGTCTCGACGACACACTTGGCAATCTACTTCAGTAAATAGAACATTAAAACCGAAATCAGCAAGTCTAGATACTGAAAGTAAGTTGTATCCAAGAGATTCAACGAGCATAACATTTTGTATGGAGCTATCATGTGATATGGCCACCTTACCGAGGCCAACCACCTTACCCTTTGAGTTGTCACTGAAAGTGACATACTTTCGAGGACTATCATTATCAGCAAGCTCACGAAACATGTCTTTATCTCTGGTCATGTGATCGGTACATCCACTATCAAGAAGCCATTCCTTTCCTCCTGACATATATCCCCGAAGATTTGCCATAAGACCAAAGTGTCTCATTGCATTATCAAGATCAAAGTCACTATCATCATCCTCATCATAGTATCCATGTTCAACATCGTCATGTGGTGGATCAAATCCTAGAGAGGGTGATTCATTAGAATGAGTTTGACAATGATCTTGCTTATGAATTTTTATAGCTTCGGAAATAATATCACTAATAATCCCAACATTTCCTTTGGCACGTATAAGGTTTGTAAGCTCATAGACGATCACCAAACATAGGATCACTAGTATTCATCTTACTCAAAGCAATAGACTTATGAAGAATTTCATCAAGATTTTTCAAGGAATAATCTGGAAATTGTTCTTCAAGAAATTTCCATATAGTGTAGGCACACTTAAGAGTAGGCAAACATCCAATCAAGTTTCTAGGCAATCCTCTAATGACAAGTTTGGCAGTTCTAAGATTCCTAATCATGTCAATTGACTCATCATGGGTAGGATGCATAGGATCAACATAAGGTGCACAAGGGCTAGCAATGTACTTGTTCAAATGATATTGATTGAAAATTACAAGCATCTTATTTTTCCACTCATGAAAATACTCTCCATCAAGAATAGGCACTCTATGTCTAAGACTCCCCAAAGTAGACTCATCCATCTTCCTCCAATGGTGATTAAACCAAGGAAATGGAGACCAATGCTCTGATACCACTTGTAGGACCTTGAGAAGAGGTGTCTAGAGGGGGGGTGATTAGAAACTAAGTACCAAAGTTGCAGTTTTTAAGTTTCCTTAAGTTTAAGTGGAGTTTAGGCACAAGTTTAACATTCACAATACATATCGAGCAAGCATGCAAAGAGTATATGAGCAGCGGAAAGTAAAGCATGCAACTTGCAAGAATGTAAAGGGAAGGGTTTGGAGGATTCAAACGCAATTGGAGACATGGATGTTTTTGGCGTGGTTCCGATAGGTGGTGCTATCGTACATCCACGTTGATGGAGACTTCAACCCATGAAGGGTTCGATTCTTGCTGAGTCCACGGAGGGCTCCACCCACGAAGGGTCCACGAAGAAGCAACCTTGTCTATCCCACCATGGCCGTCGCCCACGAAGGACTTGCCTCACTAGCGGTAGATCTTCACGAAGTAGGCGATCTCCTTGCCCTTACAAATTCCTTGGTTCAACTCCACAATCTTGTCGGAGGCTCCCAAGTGACACCTAGCCAATCTAGGAGACACCACTCTCCAAGAAGTAACAAATGGTGCGTTGATGATGAACTCCTTGCTCTTGTGCTTCAAATGATAGTCTCCCCAACACTCAACTCTCTCTCATAGGTTTTGGATTTGGTGGAAAGAAGATTTGAGTGGAAAGCAACTTGGGGAAGGCTAGAGATCAAGATTCATACGGTAGGAATGGAATATCTTGGCCTCAACACATGAGTAGGTAGTTCTTTCTCAGAAAATGTATGCTGGAAGTGTAGGTTTAGTATGATAGCTCTCTCCACGAATGAAGAGGTGGTGGAGGGGTATATATAGCCTCCACACAAAATCTAACCATTACACACAATCTACCAAACTTGGTGGGACCGAATCGTTAAACTCGGTCAGACCGATTTAGCAAATAATGTGACCGTTAGGGTTTTCGGTGGGACCGAAATGCAACTCGGTGAGACCGATATGGTTAGGGTTAGGGCATAACGTAATCTCGGTAAGACCGATTACACAAACTCGGTGAGACCGATTTTGGTAATAAGCTTTCCAGAGAGTTGGCCAGGCAAACTCGGTTTGACCGATTACACAAACTCGGTGGGACCGATTTTGGTAATGAGTCAATCCAGGAAGTTTGCATTGTAATCTCGGTAGTACCGATTGCTCAAACTCGATGGGACCGACTTTGGTAATGGACATACACAGAGAGATTACAATCCCATCTCGGTGAGACCGAGATCCCTATCGGTAAGACCGATTTGCTTAGGGTTTGTGGCAATGGCTAAGACATCTGAAATCGGTGGCGCCGGATAGGAAGAATCGGTGTGACCGATTTTGGCTTTAGGTTTTAGGTCATTTGTGGAAGTGAGAAAGTAGCTGAGGGTTTTGGAGCATATCACTAAGCACATGAAGCAAGAGGCTCATTAAGCAACACCTCATCCCTCCTTGATAGTATTGGCTTTTCCTATAGACTCAATGTGATCTTGGATCACTAAAATATAAAATGAAGAGTCTTGGGCTTGAAGCTTGAGCCAATCCTTTGTCCTTAGCATCTTGAAGGAGTTCCCACATCCTTTAGTCCATGCCACTCCATTGTTGAACTTATCTGAAATATACTAGATAAAAGTGTTAGTCCAACAAGAGATATGTTGACATTAATTACCAAAACCACCTAGGGAGCACTTATGCTTTCAGATCTGGCGCCTCATCTTTCCGCTCTTCCCCTCCCTCCCCGACACCATCATCACTGGCCTCCTAGTTACCAGGGAGGGGGTCGCTCTCTTGGTGCCTTCGCATCCTCCAGCAGTCTTCCAGCTGAGATCCGGTGGTTCTCCCCGCCGGTGCTTGTGCTGGGGCTTCTCGCTGGTCCTGGAGGCGGTGACCAGCGCACCGCCGAGCTGCTCCCTCCGCCCCTCTCCTTTACAGCCTCACCACTCCCGATCTTGTCAGGCTGCGCCCAGCAAGATCTTGACAAGATCGGGTCGGGTGTCTGCTCAGGCACTCCTTCTGCTCTCTTCACTTCCCACCGCAGTACCTGGAGAAAGAGGGACCAGGAAGGGGGATTACGGGGCACTTATATTTTTTCAATCTAAAATATGTAGGCACTCGCCAAACTTTAGTTTAAATTATGTAATCTTCTCTACCCATATTTGTGTTCTGTAAGATCTGTACTTGTTAATCAGCATATTAATGAAAAAGACAAACCTTGCCGGGTACTTGTGCATGTAACATGTCCATGCAGAGGTGAAATGCCTCTATACATTCAAGTAAACAAGTTTTCCCCAGCAGGCTATCCTGCCGGTACCCTCAGTTTGTTGTCGTGGAGCTAGGCCTGCCAGGCACAAATCATAAAGAGCGACCAGCCCCCCGCCAAACCTTTTCGCCAAAGGCCACTGCAACCACCCTGACCAAAGCAATGTTCAAGTCAAGGGATGGGAGCACCTAAGTTTCGAAGGTGGTGAGGTTTTCATGTGCACAAGTTTCTACGTACAGAACATGTATGGATAAGAGAGAACTTATTTGTTTTGCTTGCCTGGGATCGCACTGTAGGCTTGTATTCTCTCCTCTTCTTCGGGAACAAGTCCGCAGTAAGAGCCCTGCAGCTTAGTGTGGATGAGAATGATGTCACATGCAATCTTATCTACATGAACATGCTATGCTCATGATATGCTTATGTATGCATGCAATTTGTCGGGGGGCCCCATCGCTTCATTTATTTCTCTGTTGCTCAAGGTCTGCGCCTGGCTTTGTACAAGGGGTTACATGCAACATCGACAATGCCTGTACAAAAGGGTGGCTGAAGGGCAGGGCCCAACAGCCGCACCTTACGGGTAGAACTTATGGAGATGCTCAATGTTCCATGAGTTTTGCAATTGAATGCCATCTCTGGTCTCCAGATGGATTGCGTCAGGTCTGGTGACTCGTACTACCCGGTAAGGGCCTTCCCACTTCAGCGTCAACTTGTTTGTACCCTTGGCGGACTGAACGCGCCTAAGGACAAGGTCGCCTTCCTCAAAACTCCGGGCATGAACCCTGTGACTGTGATAGCGACACAGGGCTTACTGGTAGCATGCAGCACGCGTAGCAGCCGAGAGATGGTTCTCCTCGAGTAGCACAACATCGTCAAGCAAGCTGGTGTTGTTCTTGCGCTACTTCATCATAGGCAAGCACTCGAGGTGACCCGTGAATGAGTTCCATGGGGATAACTGCTTCTGCCGCATAGACTAGGGAGAAGGGAGTCTGCCCGGTAGCTTGATTTGGTGTCGTTCTGAGGGACCAAAGAACCACTGGCAGCTCGTTGATCCATTGCCTGCCACACTTTTGCACCTTATCAAATGTTCTTGTCTTGAGTCCTTGCAACACTTTAACTTTCGCCCTCTCAGCTTGCCCGTTGCTCCCTGGGTGAGCAACGGAGGCGTATGAGATTTTGCTTCCGAGGGCATGAACGTATTGCATGAAGGTGTGGCTCGTGAATTGGGTGCCATTGTAAGTGATGATTCGGTTAGGGACCCCAAAATAGCACACCAATCCTTTCAAGAACTTGATAGCTGACTGAGCAGTCACCTTTCTCACGGGCTCTACTTCCGGCCACTTTGTAAACTTGTCGATTGCAATGAACAAGAACTCAAAGCCCCCGGTAGCATGGGGGAAGGGGCCCAAAATGTCAAGCCCCCAGACCGAAAGCGGCCATGACAAAGGGATTCTCTGAAGAGCTTGGGCAGGCAGATGGATATTCTTGAAATGAACTAGCAGGCTTCACACTTGGTGACTAGCTCGACTTCATCTTGGAGGGTCGTGGTCCAGTAGAAACCTTGTCGGAAAGCTTTCCCAACCAAGGTCCTTGATCCAATGTGGGAGTCGCACATGCCCTTGTCTATCTCTACCAGCAGTTCCTTTCCTTTTTCCCGGCAAATGCACTTCAATTTCACACTGTTTGACCTTCTTGTATACATCATGTTGTCAACGAACTGATACACACCAGCCCTCCGGGCTACTCTTTTAGCTTCTTCTTGCTCTTCGGGAAGTTCTCCAGTTTGGAGGAAGACTATGTGTCGTGCCCAAGTTGGGGCCTGAGGCTCGGCAACGAGGACCAGTGGCACCTCCTCATTCGCGGAAGCGCATTCCTCGACCACAGGGGCCAGTGGTCTAGCTGGAGGGTGCAACTCAGCAATCAAAGGGGAGTTGTTCCCGCCAAGCTCTCTGCCGGGGGCCTCGGGCGGCTCTGCCGAGAGAGGCTTGCCGGGGTCCAGTTTCCTCCTTTTCCTGGCCATTGTTGCCGGGGATGCGGAGGGCTGAGTCAGATGGAGAACAAAAGTTCCTAGTTCCACAGGGAGTTTTTGCATAGTTGTAGGATCGTTGAAGGCAAGAGTGTCTAGAGGGGGGGTGATTAGACAACTCGACAAGATAAAAGTTTATGCCTTTTGATTAACATAAGTTCATAGCAAGTTCACAATGAAGGACAAGTCAAGCATCATGCATACAAGTCGAGCAACATACTAAACATGCAATTCTAGAGTATAGGGTAGCGGAAAGTAAATTGCATGAATAGTAAGGGAGAGATTGTGAAGAGCAAACGCAATTGGAGACACGGAGATTTTTCTCGTGGTTCCGATAGGTGGTGCTATTGTCAATCCACGTTGATGGAGACTTCAACCCACAGAGGGTAACGGCTGCGCGAGTCCACGGAGGGCTCCACCCACGAAGGGTCCACGAAGAAGCAACCTTGTCTATGCCATCATGGCCTACGTCCACGGAGGACTAGCCTTACTCGGGGTAGATCTTCACGAAGTAGGCGATCTCCTTGCCCTTACAAACTCCTTGGTTCAACTCCACATCATGACGGAGGCTCCCAAGTGACACCTAACCAATCTAGGAGGCACCACCCTCCAAAAGGTAATAGATGGGGTTGGTGATGATGAACTCCTTGCTCTTGTGCTTCAAATGATAATCTCCCCAACACTCAACTCTCCTCACCGATTTGGCTGTGGTGGAGGAAGGGATTGAGTGGAAAGCAACTTGGGAAGGCTAGAAATCAAGTTTCATATGGTGGGAGTGGAGCAACTTGATCTCAACACAAGGGTAGGTAGTTTTCTTCTCGAGAAATGTAAGGTAGGAGTGGTAGTTCTTTCGATGGCTCTCTCCACGAATGAAGAGGAGGTGGAGGGTATTTATAGCCTCCACACAAAATCCAACCGTTACACACGTTTGACCAATCTCGGTCGGACCGAAGTTGACAACTCGGTGAGACCGAAAGTTCAAATCTTGTGAGCGTTGGGATTTTCAGTGGGACCGAAAATACAATCTCGGTTAGTCCGATTCTTCCAAAGTCTAGGGTTTGCCAATTTCGGTGGGACCGACTTTCTCATCTCGGTGACACCGATTTGAGTCTGAAGGTTCTGAAGCTTGGCAACACCAATTTCGAATGACCGAGTTTGGAATCGGAAAATCCGAGATTCTTAGGGTTTGGCTATATGGCTGAGGTGGTTCATCTCGGTGTGGTGAGTTTGGAATCGGTGGGACCGAGATTACTTATGAGTTTATGTTGGAATGAAAGATTGCTGATAGTTAGAGATAAATCACTAAGCACTTAGAGCAACCAGATCATCATCATAACCTCATCCCCTTTTAATAGTATTGGCTTTCCTATGGACTCAATGTGATCTTGGATCACTAAACCAAAAAATGGAGTCTTGAGCTTTTGCCAATGTTTTCCTTAGCATTTTGAGGGTCCACCTTTCTAGTCCTTTTGCCATGCCGAGTGATTAACTTTCTGAGACATACTTGATAAAAGCATTAGTCCAACCACAAAGTATGTTGTCATTAATTACCAAAACCACCTAGGGAGCAAATGTGCTTTCAATCTCCCCCTTTTTGGTAATTGATGGCAACACACAGAAAAAAGATATCAAAGCTTACTGAAAGAAAGACAGGGTTAACATTAAAGCTTTGACAAACATGTAGTACACAAGCTCCCCCTACAAGTGTGCAAGATTTTAGATTTTGGTTTTGGACTACCACAAGCACACATGAGAGAAAAGCAAGATGTGCTGCATGTAGCTTGGCTATATGCATCGAGCGAGATGAGGGTAAATGAGAGATGATGCATATGTGCATGGTGATTTCTTGCAAACAAGTATTCACAAGCAAGTCACCATCATGCACATCCTGCAAGATGCATATACTTACCTTGAAGTTCCTTGGTATTGTACCTGAAGAAATAAACTTGGGAAAACAGGGTTAGATAACACAAGAGTAGTTCTTCAATCAATAGCAAGAACATCAAGAGTACCAAGCCAGGGATGACATGTATAAAGAGTGTCTCATGTTGAGCACTAGCTTGAATCAGCCAACATGTCTCCCAAGACTAACAAATTTTCAATGAGCTCTGAGAGATTTTGCTTCTCATAAGATACCAATTGTGATCTTTTAAGATACCAATTGTATAAGATACCAATTGTACTATTCAGAAGATACCAATGATGAGAGCAAGAAAAGCAAAATCAAGAGAATAAAGCCCAAAAGTATTATCACAGTGAAATATATGGCAAAGCTTTGATGTGATCCTCTCCCCCTTAAGGTAAGGATGTTTTCTCCCCTTATCCTCCAATCTTCCCTTAAGCTCCCCAGCTCCCCCTAAATCTTCTCCCCCTTTGACATCAAGTGCCGAAAAGGACAGTAAACCAGGAAGGGCAGGAAAGATGGAAGGAAAGAAGTGGGTTCATTAAGAATCACAACTGAGCAAATTAAGTATGTAGAATGTAAATCATTTAGATGAGCTGTAGAAGATGATATCTGGTGAATGTAAATTGGTGACACGAATTGATATGGATCGGTGAGTCCGAAAGTCGAGACTTAGGGCAGATCCTTTTTCGTCGAGACCGAAATGATTGAATCGGTGACTCGAGTTTAATTCAAGGAAATACAGAAATAATTCAGCTCACTTTGCAAGAAATGTTTCAGAAGATTTGCAATGAATTTGTAAATGATTTTCAGAAATTTATCGAGTTAAAGGATATACACAAGAATGTAAGAAATGAAATGAAAAAGATTGCTAGATGAAGTTTTTTTTAAATAATAAGCAAGGAAACTCAATGAGAGAGCATAAGAGAAAACAGAAAAACTCCAAAACATATGTACTTCATCTAGATAGGGGTCGGCGACAAAGTCACCTATGTTTGAGTATATTGACTTAGGAGTCAAATGAGAACATTTGATCATAGGTCATACTCATCGATTAAGCTCAAAATGGGGTTACCATTTTTCGATTAAGCATTTGATGTGATCACATCTTTTGAAGCTGCTTGTACTCATGTCTTTGAGCAAAGCTTTTCAAGATGTGAAAGACATACCTTGGGCTTGTTGTTGCTTGTTCTCATGTAGGTGAACTTGATGTTGATGTTCATAGAATGTGAAGTTGGAGCACCATTTTCAAGTGTGTAGTTCATCTACCTACATGGGTCAGGCAAGCAAGGAAATACTCAAGAATATCCCATATGACATGAGTGAAGTACTAGAAGTATATGGTGTCAAAAAGGATATGTGGAATTTTGTTCCTTGAACTCAACATCCCAAAGAGCTAGATACTTGGTCAATGACAAGATTACTCATGATTTGAGTGTGTGATAATCTAGTTGAATGTAGACCATCCAAGTACACGCAAGGAGTTAGTTGCAATACAAGGGGCAAATGTGTCCAAGACATATGATCATCATCATAAGAGAAATATCAAGGATTAGTCAATTAGGCTCATGCCTTGCATGCATCAATGGAGCTTTCACTCCAAGTTTGAAGCATCAATGATGTTCAACTCACTCCTCAGCGACAAAACACTTTCTCATCAAGTGGTTTTGTGAAGATATCTGCAAGCTGTTTGTCGAGACGAACATGCTTAAGATCAATGTCACCTTTAGCAATATGATCACGAATAAAATGATGACGAACTTCAATGTGTTTCGATGCGAGAGTGTTGCACGGATTGTGTCCAATCTTAATCGCACTCTCATTGTCACAAAGCAAAGGAACATGTCTCGCATGTATCCCATAATCCTTAAGCATTTGTTTCATCCATAGCAATCGAGCACAACACGAACCAGCAGCAATATATTCTTACTGCGAATGATAACGATATTGAGTTTTGTTTCTTGGATGACCAAGATACAAGGGATCGACCGAGAAATTGACATGTACCCGAAGTTGACTTTCTATCTATCTTGTCTCCGGCATAGTCCGAGTCGGAATAGCCAACAAGATCGAAAGAGGCCCTCTTAGGATACCAAATGCCAAAGTTAGGTGTGTGTATCAAATATCTCACAATTCTTTTAACAGCTTTAAGATGACATTCTTTAGGAGCAGCTTGATATCGAGCATACATGCATACACTCAGCATTATATCAGGACGAGAAGCACAGAGATATAGTAGAGAACCAATCATAGATCGATAAACCTTTTGATCAACAGGTTCTCCATCTTTAGTCAAGTCATTATGTCCATTAGTTGGCATGGGGGTTCTCATACCTTTGCTCTCTTGCATGTTGAACTTCTTGAAGAGATCCTTAGTGTACTTAGTTTGTGAGACAAAAGTACCCTCCTTAGATTGCTTGATTTGCAATCCAAGGAAGAACTTGAGTTCACTCATCATGGACATCTCATACTTCTCTGACATAAGCTTCCCAAACTTCTCACTAAAATCAGGGTTAGTTGATCCAAAGATAATATCATCGACATATATTTGGCACACAAATAGTTCTCCGTCAACCCTTTTTGTGAATAGCGTTGAGTCAATTTTACCAATTTCAAATCCTTTTTCAAGAAGAAAACTAGTCAAGCATTTGTACCAAGCTCTAGGGGCTTGTTTAAGACCATAAAGAGCTTTGTGTAATTTGTAAACATGATTGGGCTTTTTAGGATTCACGAATCCGGGAGGTTGTTTCACAAATACTTCCTCCTCAATTTCACCATTTAGAAAAGCACTTTTAATGTCCATTTGATAGAGAGTAATGTTATGGTGGTTGGCATAAGCAAGAAGAATGCGAATGGACTCAAGTCTAGCAACGGGGGCATAGGTCTCACCATAGTCCATACCTTCGACTTGTGTGTAACCTTGTGCTACGAGACGAGCCTTGTTGCGGATGACTTGTCCATCCTCATCTTGCTTGTTCCGAAACACCCATTTGGTTCCAATGACGTTTTGGTCATCATTGGGCTTCTCTACCAAAGACCAAACGTTGTTCCTCTCGAAGTTGTGCAGCTCTTCATGCATAGCGTTCACCCAATCCGGGTCTTCAAGCGCTTCTTCTACCTTCATAGGTTCAAGACTGAAATAAATGAGTAATGCTCACAAAAGTTAGCTAAACGAGTTTTAGAGCGAGTGATTCTCCGGTCGATGTCATTCATCATTTGTTCCACGGGATGGTCTTTCTTGACTCTTTCTCGAACTCGGGATAGCTTTTGTCGTGGTCGTGGCTGAGCTTCCTCATCATCCTCATCTTCTTCTTCATCTGTGTTGTTGGTGTTGTCTTGAGGTGGTGGAGAAGGAGGTTGTGGTGGATCTTCTTGTCGCACTTCCTCATCTTGGTGAGTTCCACTTGTGGAAGCCTCCATGTTGCCTTGAGGTTCACCTTGCCGTGAGGTAGGGGCTCCACATATGTAGATGAGGTACTCTCCTTCACTTCCATGGGACGAATCTTTCCAATGGATAAATCTTGAATGGCTTCCGATGGGTCCTTGTCTCCTACATCAATAGGCATTTGCTCTACTTATGAGCCATTAGATTCATCAAACTTCACATCTACCGTCTCTTCAACCTTTGGGTGAAATTATTGTGAACACGGTAGGTGTGAGAGTTTGATCCATAACCGAGAAAAAGCCTTCATGAGTTTTAGGAGCAAATTTAGACCGACGATGCTTATCAAGAATATAGCATTTTGAACCAAAGACACGAAAATATCCCACTTGGGGTTTGTTACCCGTAAGGAGCTCGTATGAAGTCTTGCCGAGAAGCTTGTGAAGATAAAGTCTGTTGATGGCATGACAAGCTGTCTCGACGGCTTCACCCCAAAAGTGTTTTGGTGTCTTGTATTCATCAAGCATTGTCCTCGCCATCTCAATGAGCGTTCGGTTCTTCCTCTCAACAACCCCGTTTTGTTGAGGTGTGTACATAGCTGAGAACTCATGTAGAATCCCTTCCTCATCGAGAAAAGAGTCCACATGGGCGTTCTTGAACTCCGTTCCATTGTCACTCCGAACCTTCTTGATCTTCACCTCAAATTGATTCTGAGCCTTTCTAGCAAAAGTTTTGAAGATTTTCTGAACCTGCGATTTGTCATCAAGGAAAAATACCCACGTAAATCTGGAAAAGTCATCAACAATAACTAGACCAAAGGAGTTACCACCAAGGCTTTTGTAAGCATTGGGACCGAAGAGATCCATATGAAGAAGCTCAAGCGGTCTCCTTGTGGTCATGATATTCTTCACGGGGTGACTTCCTCCTACTTGTTTTCCTGCTTGACATGCACTGCAGAGTCTATCTTTGTCAAAGAAAACATCTTTAACACCAAGAATGTGATCTCCTTTGATTAGCTTATCTAAATTTCGCATACCAACATGTCCAAGCCTTCTATGCCAAAGCCAACCTTTAGCAGATTTAGCGATAAAGCAAGTTCTAGGTTGAGCTTTCTTAGTGAAATCGACAATGTATAGGTCACCTCTATGAATGCCAAGAAAGACCATGTTATGATTGTCACTCGAAAAACTTGGCAATCTACTTTGGTGAATAGCACATTGAATCCAAAGTCACTAATCTAGACACGGAAAGTAAATTGTATCCAAGCGATTCAACAAGCATGACATTTTTAATGGAGCTATCATGAGATATGGCCACCTTACCAAGGCCAAGTACCTTACCCTTGGAGTTGTCTCCAAAAGTCACATACTTGCGTGGACCATCGTTCTTTGCAAGCTCTCGAAACATGTCTTCATCTCCGGTCATGTGATCGGTGCATCCACTATCAAGAATCCATTCTTTGCCACGGATATGTAGTCTCTCATATTTGCCATTAGATGAGACTCTTCATGATCTTGTCTAGCTCGGTGTCCTAATCGTCATCATGCTCATGCTCATCATCATATTGACCCATAGATAATTCATCATCAATACCTAGGTCAATTTGATAATGACTTGCATCAGTTTATCAACGTGATAATAATCATCGGAATGCAATACAAGAGCATTTCTTATTGAACATTGATAAAACCGGGATCACCCTTCTTTTCATAAGATCACGAAGCTCAAAGAAGCATTTATCAAAGTTAGGATCTTTGGGCGCAACATATCAAATTCAACAGTCTTGTATAGAATTTCATCAAGACCTCTCAAAGAGTAGTCCGGATAAAGTTCTTCCAAGAACTTCCACATAGCATGGGCGCACTCAAAGTTCGTGACAAGCTCAAGCAAGTTATCGAGCAAACCTCTAATGATAAGATTGACAGTCCTAAGGTTGCGAAGCAAATCAAGCTCTTCATCTACAGAGGGTGCAAGGGGTCAAATGGTGGTACATATGGGGTTTCAACATATTTGCAAAGTTGTATATCTTAAAGATAGCAAGCATTTCAATCCTCCACGAGTTATAGGACACTCCATCAAGAATAGGCACTCTATGACTAACACTCCCAAACGTAGACACGTCCATCTTCCTCCAATGGTGTGCAAACCAAAGCAATGGAGACCAATGCTCTGATACCAATTGTAGGATCGTTGAAGGCAAGAGTGTCTAGAGGGGGGGTGATTAGACAACTCGACAAGATAAAAGTTTATGCCTTTTGATTAACATAAGTTCATAGCAAGTTCACAATGAAGGACAAGTCAAGCATCATGCATACAAGTCGAGCAACATACTAAACATGCAATTCTAGAGTATAGGGCAGCGGAAAGTAAATTGCATGAATAGTAAGGGAGAGATTGTGAAGAGCAAACGCAATTGGAGACACGGAGATTTTTCTCGTGGTTCCGATAGGTGGTGCTATCGTCAATCCACGTTGATGGAGACTTCAACCCACGGAGGGTAACGGCTGCGCGAGTCCACGGAGGGCTCCACCCACGAAGGGTCCACGAAGAAGCAACCTTGTCTATGCCATCATGGCCTACGTCCACGGAGGACTAGCCTTACTCGGGGTAGATCTTCACAAGTAGGCGATCTCCTTGCCCTTACAAACTCCTTGGTTCAACTCCACATCATGACGGAGGCTCCCAAGTGACACCTAACCAATCTAGGAGGCACCACCCTCCAAAAGGTAATAGATGGGGTTGGTGATGATGAACTCCTTGCTCTTGTGCTTCAAATGATAATCTCCCCAACACTCAACTCTCCTCACCGATTTGGCTGTGGTGGAGGAAGGATTGAGTGGAAAGCAACTTGGGAAGGCTAGAAATCAAGTTTCATATGGTGGGAGTGGAGCAACTTGATCTCAACACAAGGGTAGGTAGTTTTCTTCTCGAAATGTAAGGTAGGAGTGGTAGTTCTTTCGATGGCTCTCTCCACGAATGAAGAGGAGGTGGAGGGTATTTATAGCCTCCACACAAAATCCAACCGTTACACACGTTGACCAATCTCGGTCGGACCGAAGTTGACAACTCGGTGAGACCGAAAGTTCAAATCTTGTGAGCGTTGGGATTTTCAGTGGGACCGAAAATACAATCTCGGTTAGTCCGATTCTTCCAAAGTCTAGGGTTTGCCAATTTGGTGGGACCGACTTTCTCATCTCGGTGACACCGATTTGAGTCTGAAGATTCTGAAGCTTGGCAACACCAATTTCGAATGACCGAGTTTGGAATCGGAAAATCCGAGATTCTTAGGGTTTGGCTATATGGTGAGGTGGTTCATCTCGGTGTGGTGAGTTTGGAATCGGTGGGACCGAGATTACTTATGAGTTTATGTTGGAATGAAAGATTGCTGATAGTTCGAGAGATAAATCACTAAGCACTTAGAGCAACCAGATCATCATCATAACCTCATCCCTTTTAATAGTATTGGCTTTCCTATGGACTCAATGTGATCTTGGATCACTAAACCAAAAAATGGAGTCTTGAGCTTTTGCCAATGTTTTCCTTAGCATTTTGAGGGGTCCACCTTTCTAGTCCTTTTGCCATGCCAGAGTGATTAACTTTCCTGAGACATACTTGATAAAAGCATTAGTCCAACCACAAAGTATGTTGTCATTAATTACCAAAACCACCTAGGGAGCAAATGTGCTTTCAATAGTACACTTCGATAGATGATCAGCAATGCTATTTTCTGCACGGGGTACGTGCTCTGTTTGCAATCCGTCAAAGCTCTCCTCCAACTTTCTCACTTCCTCAACGTATGCCTCCATCAATGGGCTTTGGTAATCCTTGTTTACTTGTCTCACCACAAGTTACGAGTCTCCGTGGATGATCAGCTTCTTGATTCCCAATTCTGTTGCAATCCTGAGCCCAGCAAGGAGCCCCTCGTACTCTGCAGTATTGTTGGTAGCCTTCTCCCAGGGAAAATGCACTTGGACGACATACTTAAGGTGTTCCCCAATGGGAGCAATGAGAAGTACGCCAGCCCCTGCGCCTTGTAGGGATAAGTCACCATCGAAATACATAATCCATTCTTGGGGCGCCTCCTTACCAGGGATAATTGTCTCCAACACTTCTTAATCATGGGTTGGTATCCACTCCGCAATAAATTCTACTAGTGCTCTACTCTGAATGGTTGATATGCTCTCAAACTTCATACCAAAACTGGATAACTCTAAGGCCACTCTACTATCTTGTCGGTGTCCTCAGGGTTTCTGAGTATGTGTTGTAAAGGAAAGCGGGTGACAACTGTGATCTCGTGGGCTTGGAAGTAGTGGCGCAGTTTCCTTGAGGCCAAAAATCAACTTTTGCACGCCAGAGTACCTTGATCTAGCCCCCTACGGCAGGGAGCTGACGAAGTATACTGGGCGTTGCACCACTTTCTTCCTTGCCGCAACCTTGGGACTGTCTTCACTACCTTGCTCTCCCTTGTCTTGAACTACAACTGACCTTGTCGGGACATATTCGCTTTCCTCTCTAGAGGGGACTATGGTTGTGTTTGCCGCTTCATCCACTTCCCGTTGTGATACTAGTGCTGCACTAACCACTTGATTAGTTGCCGCTAAGTATAGCAGCAACGGCTCTTGTGGTTTGGGAGCGACCAAAGTAGGCACAAAGGAAAGATAGGTCTTCAAATATTGTAATGCAGCATCCACCTCCGGGGTCCACTCCACAGGCCCTGCCTTCTTCAAGATTTTGAAGAACGACAAGGCGCGCTCGGCAGACTTGGAAGTTAACCTGCTAAGCATGGCAACACATCCAGTCAAACGCCTCACGTCCTTAACTGTCTTGGATGCTGGGATCTTCTCGATAGCCTTGATCTTGTCGGGGTTGGCCTCTACCCCCCGATGGGACATGAAGAAGCCAAGTAGCTTGTCAGA
This sequence comes from Aegilops speltoides, assembly GCA_021437245.1. Classification (NCBI taxonomy): domain Eukaryota; kingdom Viridiplantae; phylum Streptophyta; class Magnoliopsida; order Poales; family Poaceae; genus Aegilops; species Aegilops speltoides. The sequence continues at coordinate 125,875,814 of CM038144.1, forward strand.
AGGAACGCCAAATAGGCACTTCTCCGGGTTCAGCTTCAAGTTGATCTTGCGCAGATTAGTAAAGGTTTCTTTCAAATCCTGGATGAGGGTTGATTTGTCCTTGGTCTTGACCATAATATCATCCATGTAAGCTTGAATGTTTTTGTGCACCTGGGATTCAAAACCAATCTGGACTACCCTTGCAAAAGTGGACTCAGTGCTCTTCAGCCTGAAGGGAATCCATACGAAGTAGTACGTGCTACATGGGGTTATGAACACGGTCCTCTCCTCATCTTCCTTGGACATGAAAATCTGGTGGTATCTAGAGTATGCATCCAGGAAAGTAAGAAGGTCACACCCGGAGGTGGAATCCACAATCTGGTTGATGCACGGCAAGGGAAATGGGTCCTTCGGGCATGCCTTGTTCAGATCCGTAAAATCTATGCAAAGCCTCCATTTCCCATAAGCCTTTCCTACCACCACGGGATTTGCTAATCATGTTGGATGCAGTACTCCTCTGACCAGACTAGTCGTCTCAAGTTTCTTGATCTCGTCGGCAATGAACTGCTGCCACTCCAAAGCTTGCTTCCGGACCTTCTACTTGATGGGTTGGGCATGCGGGGAGATAGCAAGGTGGTCCTCAATTACCTCCCTGGGAACAACGGGGATATTAGATGGTTGTCAGGCAAACACATCGATATTCGCCCGCATGAAGGCAACGAGCGCGCTTTCCTAGTTGTCACTGAGGGTGGCACTGATAGTGAAGGTACCATCAGCGCCAGCCAACCCTGTCGGGACCTTTTTCACAGCGGGTGTAGCAGCCTTGGGTATCTTGATATTGGAACTCTCCGGCAGGTCATCAACAGGCGCAGCATACTCCGAAGAGGTACGCTTCCTGGATTCCTTGCTGGCATCCTTGCTATTTTTCCCCTTCTTCTTGTTTTCCTTGGCAGGAACACTGGCTTCCACCGCCTCTGCCGTGACTGCTTCCCGGTACATCTCGTCCACACAAATGATTGCATCCTTCTTGTCTGACAGAATGGAAATGATGTCTATCGTCCCTGGCATCTTCAAGGTGTTGTAGGCATAGTGGGATGCCACCATGAACTTGGCCAGGGTTGGGCGACCAAGGATTCCATTGTACGGCAGGGGTAGGTCAAGCACATCAAATACGATCTTCTCAGTCCGATAGTTGAACTCCCCCCCTCCCCGAACGTCACCGGTAGTGTGATCTTCCGCTTAGGACGACTCCTGCCGAGGTTGATCCCTTGAAACGTGCCAGTAACCTCGAGCTCTTCCTCTACAATCTGAAGTTTGCTGATGACCTTTGGAGAGATCAGATTCAACCCGACCCCGCCATCAACCAACATTTTTGTGACTTTGAGGTTGCGGACCGTTGTTGAGACCAACAACGGCAAGCACCCTACTGAAGTGGTGCGGTCAGGGTGATCCTCTTCATCAAAGATGATGGGCATGTGGGACCACTTGAGCGGCTTCCGAGAATCTGCCGCTAGCTCCATGGCATTGACTACACGCGCCCACTATTTAAGTTGGTAGTGAGAGGAGTGCATAGATGTACCCCCGTCAATGCACAGGGCGTCAGTGGCTTTCTGGACTCCTGCTCGCTGGTTTCCTCTTCATTTCCTCCATCACTCCCATCATTGCAATCCTCCTTCTTAAGGCCTCTGGCATGTTTCCCTTGATTCTGAGGAGCCTTGCTGGGGCGGCTTGCTCCGCCGCCTCAGCCCTTCCCGCCATTGCCATCCTAACCTTTCTCCTTATCACGCTTCTCATATTCAGCCCTCTGCTTCTTGACAAGTTGCTTGACCTGATGACACTCTTGGAGATCGTGGCCCTTGGTCTGATGGATCTTGCAGTATGGATCATCACCTTTCCCAGCCTTCTCGGCAGCCGCTGCTTCCCGACAATCAGAGCACGCGGCAACTTCCTTGCCAGAGACCTCAGTCTGGCCTTCTTGTCAGAACTGGGTGCGCCCAATCCTTCAACGATCATCACTGCCTTATTCTTGTGCCTTTTGTTGCGCTTCTTGTTCTTCTTCTTTTGACTGGTGGCCTCGTCGTCATCCTCTGAGTCGATGTCGACACCATCCTCTTCACCGGGGAGTCGCCTTCCCTCCTCTACCCAAGCACACTTATCCACTAGAGTGTAAAGCTCCTTCACAGTCTTGGGCAACCGAATGTTCATCTTGGAACATATTCGATGATTGCACATGTTGGACTAGAACACATCTATCACAGCTGTCGGGTGGATGTCTGGAATGTTCCCGTGTACTCAGCTGAACCTCTGCCTGTACTTCCACATGGTCTCTCCTTCCTTCTGCAGGAGGAGCTGCAAGTCGCTGGGCCGCCCTGGTAATTGATGGCCGCCCGTGAAGGCGCCAGCAAACTCATGGCACAGGTCAGCCCAGGTCGAAATGGAGTTCTCCGACAGCTGCCTCAGCCAAGACCTCACATTTGGCTTGAGTGCCAAAGGGATGTAGTTGGCGAACATCTTCTCGTCTCTTCCCCCAACAGCTTGAACAACGATGGTGTAGATGCTCAAGAACTCTGCCGGGTTTAGTCTCCCATCGTACTTCTCTGGTATTTCTGGCTTGAACGTGCGGGCAGATGGCCAACGGACTTGCCGCAACTCACAAGTGAAGGCGGGGCACCCAACCTCGAAAGGTAGGTACCCGTCCTCACCGAGAGTTGGCTCGTTGATGTTAGGGCCATTGCGCCTATTGGACTAGCGGTGGGTGTCGTGGCGTCACTCGATGGTGACGCGCATGCCTTCCCTTTTCCTGTCCTCCAGGACTTGATGTCGGCCTTGACGCGCTCGTGGGTCGGACGAAGCCATCGAGATGTCGTCAGGTTCTTGATCGCGTGGCTCCGACCGTGGCCCCTGCGTAAGCTGTCGCGGAGGGGACTGCACCGTGGGGGTGACCCCTTCAGCATGGCCAGCAGCGCGGGCCGTTGTCGTCGCCTGAGGAGGTCGTGGTGGGCCAGCTTGCTGTGATCCTCTAGCCTCGGTGAAACCAATCAGGCTCTGAATGGTGGCTCTCCATTCATCCATATGATCGGCTACCGACGAAAATCTCAACAGCAGCTGGGCACACGCCATGGCCTCCGAAGCGGTGCTTGGTATGGATGACAACATAGACCGTAATGTTGCCTGGCTCCTGATGGTGCCGGTAGTATCTGTGAGGTGTTCTCGTTGTTTGGAGCCCGTCGCCAGGGTGGTGTGGTGACGAGGTCGAGGCGCTTGAGGGCCAGCGGCCCCGTCTGGCACATCAGCTGGGTCAGCCCATTCCGGGGGTGGCGCATGCCCTGCGGTCGCGCCTGCAGCGGGAGAATCTGGAGAATTGCGATTCTCCCCAGAGCGAGTACCACCGCTGCGGTTGTGCCCTTCGGCCGGGAGGAGAGGTGCAGACAGAATGATCTCTCCACCCGTACCTCGTGGAGCATGGGCGCTGGGATGTTGTTGGTGTTGTCCTTCTCCGGTGCCTTCGACCCTCGTTTCGACCGCAGGGGAGGTGGTGACGACAACGCCTGTGCCTGCCATGTCTCCTGCAGCGCCCACATTTTCGTGCGTCTCCATAGCCCCCGCGGCATCGGCGGCCGCATGCGACGGGGCCTTCGAAGCGAATGGATGGGCTGCGACACCGGGCTTCTTCTTGGGCGCCATGGACAATGGAGCCGCTGATGATGAAGATGATGAAGATGACGCTTTGCGTATGCTTCTCGGGTTCCCGCAAGCACTTCCCCCTGCCTGGCGCGCCAAAGATGTCGTGGGAAACCACGGCCACCTACGGGACCATCAGCCCCTTGTGGTTCGGCGGGGGGATGAGCACGTTGCACAAAGAGTGGAGAATCGTAGCACAGCATGGCAGAGATCACACAGGCAGTTTTACCTAGGTTCGGGCCGCCGCGAGGCGTAAAACCCTACTCATGCTTTGGTGGATTGATGAGAGGACCGTGGTGGAGACGCAGCTCTCTAGCCCAGCGGGGTTCCCTCGGGGCAAGGGCAGCTACGCGCATATGAGTGTACAAGGGTCCGAATCCTTTCTATGGTTGCCATGGCCCTCCTTTTATAGATTAAGGGGTCACCACAACGGCAAACCAGTCATTGTGTAGTGATTAGATAGCAAATAGTGCTATCATACCTAACTCTACAGGCAGGACAGAGCGTATTAAATGTGTCGGTTAGTGTCACATCATGGCATGCCCAGCAAGCCTTGCCGGGCTGTTTGGCCTCCTTCTCACCTACCTGCATGACACGTCTCTGGACAGGTGTCATTTGCAGGTGACTTCCATAGGAAGTGGCTGCCACATGCCAAATAACAGCCACTTAGTCACTTGGGGACTTGACACCGCACCGATCAATGACTTGCGTTGCTGTGAGGTGGAGCGATGGAGCCTTGGCGGGGTGGTTTGCCTTCGTTGTGCCTAGCAGGCCTGCCTGGACGGTTTGAGGCTTGCCTTCGAGGCCACCTTGACCTCGCCAGGCTCGCCTGCCCGACAAGGAAGGCTTTCCCTTAGAGGTGTCTTGCTCCCTTTGGCTTGGCTCTGTCTTCTTGATCTGCCCTTTGATTTCTCAAAGGGCTATCTCTTCAACTTGACCTCGTCTTGTATATTGTAACCTTGCTCTTTTAGGCCTATGCACAGTCTGGGCAACATACCCAGGGTTTGTTGCACCGACAACATAAAACATTTCTGAAAATATGGTGCACATGTGATGTTTGTTGTACTGCTCCTACCAGCCTTCCTTCGACACGTTCCAACATATTGTGCTACTTCAGATTCTATCTTCCACCTCAGACCATGTGAAACCATGAAAAGGTCTACCCCTGCCCCCATTGTTATTGTAGCTCGAAGCTCCCATATAGACACAACACCCGTCAAGCATGCAGCCATTGCAGAAGTGGACGGTGCCGCGATCGAGGAAGAGGATGGAGTCTCCGACATCGGTGAGATGGAGCACGCCCTCGACGGCCGCGAGTAGCACACATGCTCACTGGCCACTCGGAGGATAGTATGATCTAGCGGCTCGCCCTCGTCAGCCACGAGGGGTAGCTATGCTCCAACATGTGGCACCCCAGCTCAGGGAAACCGGAACGCCCCGTATTCTAGCCGAGAGATCGAGGAGAAGTCTTCTGGAATTCGGCACTGCTTAGCATAGAACAAATCAACTCTTTATTACAAGCTATATGGGTACAAGGGGTTACATCGGCACGTCGACACTACGCCAGCCACGGTTGCTCTATGCAAGCAGGAGAACAACACGAAGCAGCGGAATAACTCTAGCAGCAGAACAACAGCAACGGTGATGGACTCCAATCCGCAGGGATTCTAGCTGGAACATTTATCCTAGCTCGAGAACACAGGAACCACACCAAACAAGCAAGCAATCCAGGCACGACCTGCAAACTGGCATGACACGCCAGGTCAGTACATTGGATGTACTTGCAAGCTCACAATAACCAAAAGCAATCAAGACAAACAACATCATGGCATTAGCAGGTTAAATCAATCATGAGCATGATACTAACAGAACAACATGGCATGCACCGACTGAACATGATACAACTAGAACAAGCATAACATGAGCATATGAACATGACGATAATACATGCAACAGGTTAACATTATCATGCACCAACTTACTCTGCTCGGGTTGCCTCGTAACCAACACATGCATCATCTTACCAACATCTGTATCGACGATACCTCCATGATCATCTCGCGATCACATAAATCAACCAACTTTGGTATCCATGATACCTCCATGATCCTCTCTCGATCACAATCAATCTCTTTCTCATCATTAAACCAGGGTTATTATTAATCAGGTTATCATTATTACCATTGGCTCATAGTGTGACCGACTACAAACTGGGCCCTTATCCACGGGCGCGGATATCGATAGATTTAACACACACTCTGTAGAGGTTAGCACATTGTACCCACATCACGGAACCCATGGCCACACTATCCCATCTGAGTGGACCAACGACATTCTGACAAAATCAATCTATTGCCCATGACACTCTCCCAGCCACTCCGACCAACTCCCTTCTGGGCTAAGTCATGGGTGGCCCCGTGTCTACCGAAGGCACCAACGACCACCGTCGTGGCAAAATAATAAATGGTCCCAAACAGGGACAAGGATCCTTACAACAACAGCGGGCACACAAGGCTTATGTCGTCCTACCCGGCCAAGGTAGCGCCTGCGCATAACCTTTCATCGTTGGAGGCACCGGCGAGAGGCATGACAATAAACCCAGTTAGGACCTTCCCATAAAAGGCAAATGTGGCTGCACTGGTCAGCTCAATTTGGTGGCACCATGACTCAACCAACAGTTGTTCAAGTTCAATTAAGTCCGGTTAAACTTGAATGCAATAAGCTGAGCCATATTAAAATAACATGATGCGACTACAATGCATGAGCATGATATCAACATAAGCATGAGGTGCAGCATAACTATTAACCAGATCAACAATGAATCATATCCAACTGAGCATGGCATAATGACGAGCATGAATATCACAAGTATAACACTACTCATAGCATAACATGACCACTAGCATCAACAATAAATACCATGCAAGAACACATCAGTAACATTACTGAGTAAGCACTTAACCAACTAACAGCAAAGGAACAATGCATATCGACGGTACTCGGTAACCGACAATAGTCATGCATCGAAGAACATGACCAACCCAACATGTACTACTACCAAGCATATCATACGAAGGTAATACTAGCAAGTGACTCTTGATAACAAAATGCAAGAAAGCATAGCATGACGGTGAACACCGATCCATAAGCATATCCAAAATAACGGTGATAGTAGCAAAACAAGCAAACATTTATTAAATATTCATTGAAAACCAATGTTACTACATGGCTATCAAGCAAATGGTGGCTGTGGCTTGCGTGGGGGTGACGGAGACTCTGGGAAAAAGTGTGGTGAAGCCGCGGAACGAAACGCCGGACGGTTCTCTCTTGGAGGGGGTTGATTAGGAGCAAGAGAAAAATGGTCATTTTCAGTGTGGGACCACCTAGTGTAAATGTTACCAACAGAAAGATCACGATGAGATGAAGAAGTGAGCATTGGTTTCACCTCAATCGGAGTTACGGTCGCAAAGTTATGAGGTGATGAAGTTGAGGGACTAATCTGCAAATATTTTATTCACAGTTGGGTCCCTGAGTGGATAAGATAGAAACGCATAAGAAAGAATACACTTTCTGAATCAAAATGCACTTTGGTCAAAAGAGGAAGGAAATGCGCTTTTCGGCAAATGAAAACGAACTCACCGGGGGCGTTTCCACTTGCCACGTCGTGAGGCGTCCGGCACCTTGTGGTAGGGCCGATGGCGAGCAAGGGGCGAACACGGTGTCTTCTTCCTCCCGCTGATCCCCCATGCGGGACAGAAGAGGCAGGGGAGGGGCCTTGCTGCCGGCGACGTGGTGGCTGGCTCAGGCCACCTCAGGTCGAGTGGCGACCACCGACGAGATCGGGGGACCACGTCGCATCCATCCCCAGGCAGAGGGAGCGCCGGGAAGGAGCAGGATAACCGCGTCGATGGACAAACAGAGGCGGCGATGGAGGTGGACTCCGGTGGCACAGGCAGCTCCGGCGAGGGCTGAGGGGTCAGGACGGCTCACGGTGGTGTGGGGAGGACGATAGAGGTGGTGGAGCAGAGCGAGGATGCTCGGGTTGGCGGGACAAAGAAATGGCCGAGAGGCGGAGGCGATGGCCGGACTCGGGGCATGCGGATACAGGTTTAGGGTTTAGGGTTGGGGTGACTCGCGGAGACGAGGGGGACTCGGTGGACAGGTCAAGGAGGCGAGAGGAGGGTTGTGGTGGCCGGAATCAAGCCGAGGCCGAGGCGGCCATGGATGATGGCGGCGAACCAAGGCAAGGAGAGGCTACTCCGGTGGTCGAGGAAGGCAAGGGAAGGATGAGTGAGCTGTGGGAGGACTCGGGCAGCTTAAATCGCCACGGGGGAGGGCTCGGGGATGCCCGAGAAGCTCCGGCTGACATGCCAAAACGGAGCAGAGGACGGACGCGTCACGGGGAGCTCGATGGCGACGCGACCGCAACAATTCAGGGTAGGGCAGCGACTCAGGCCGATGCAGTCGATCGCGAGCTAGCTCCAGGACATGATTTGGACGCGAGAGGCAGAGGGAAAGAGGCCGAAACAAGGGACACGAGCGGCCAGAGCGTGAGGTTGCCTGGTCATGACCTGTGGTCACCGCGTGAACATGGCGGTGACACGCGCGCTGGGTTGCCAGACCTTGTCTAGGAGGGAGACCATTCAACACTGAGTGCCAAGGAGGAGAGAAACAAGTACAGTGGCCATGGAGGTGATCACAGCTAGCAGGGGATCAGATGAACAACAAGGTGCTTGTTGCCTCCTGGGGTTCACATGTGTGGAGATGGACTCGGAGCTTTGGCACAACATGATCAACCACTAATATGGTGATAATTACCAAAGATGAGCTTAAGAGGAGAGGTTTAGAGGGTACTTGCTGTTGAAAGTGCCAAAAGGGCCAAATTAGGGAATGATGAAGGGGCACTCACATACATGATTGGATTGAGCTAAAAATGGTCATGGCCCAATGATTTAGAAAGATAAGGATGCCCAAAAAGTTTCATGCCATTTGGACTTACCAAAGTGGCACTTGCTTCACAAAGCATCTCTTTGGACAGAATTTTGGAAACATTGCACAGGTCAAATGGAGTAATGGATTGAGCCAAAACTTGGTGGAGGGAGTTGATATGGATAGGAGAATGTCCCGGTAAATTTGCAGCCTAAATGAAGGAAGAAAAAATATGGTTGCTTCACAAACTAAAAATTTGACCAGAAACTAAGATTTGGAGCTGAGCTCACATAGATGAGTTACATGAGCTCAAATCTAGTGGATAGTCATGATTTGATCATATGAAGTACCTTGCAAAATTTCAACTCATTTGGATATGCCTAGCTAGTACTTCCTTCACAATGACTCCCCTCAGACTGGAACTTTGAAAATTTGCTCTGGAATATTCACTGGGCAAATTGAGTTGAATTTTGGCATGGTGCAATTATATGGACAGGAAAAGATGTCCAAAAAGTTTGGAGTCAATCAAGCAAATGTAAATAGCACTTGCTTTGCAAAGTGCCATTTAGGGCAGAATAGGAAATAATTATTGGAAGATTATTTTTTAACATGCCAATGAAAGGTTTTGCCATATTTTAGCAAGATATGACCCCAAACAATTTACGAGAATTATTTGGGAATTTTGGGAGTGACAGAAATATAGGTTGCTTCACAACCTAGGGTTTTAAGGGGTATTCCTTTTAACAGAAAAGGAATATTCCCTAGAAAAAGAATATTGGATTAGGTCAAGGATGAAAAGGGCATGATCTTGGGATGATAATGAGGATGACAAGCAACTATAAAACCTAGGAAGACATGATCTTCCCAAGTTTTGGAACCACATAGCCACAGTAAAGCAAATCAAATCAAGAAATCCAAGAAAATTAAAGGAAAAAGAAAAGGGCAAAATCCAGGGTGTTACACAGCAACACACCCTCGTCGGTCATGAGGAGGTGCATCGCGTCCTCGCTGCTCACAATGTGGACGGGCGTGTTCTCCAGCCGCATGCCCACGAGCATCGCATCCTCGCCACTCTCGATGTGGATGAGAGCACACCCGCTGTCGGTGTCAAAACTGGCGGATCTCGGGTAGGGGGTCCTGAACTGTGCGTCTAGGCGGATGGTAACAGGAGACGAGGGACACGATGTTTTTACCCAGGTTCGGGCCCTCTTGATGGAGGTAAAACCCTACGTCCTGCTTGATTAATATTGATGATATGGGTAGTACAAGAGTGGATCTACCACGAGATCAAGGAGGCTAAACCCTAAAGCTAGCCTATGGTATGATTGTTCTATTGTATGTTGTCCTACGGACTAAAGCCCTCCAGTTTCTATAGACACCGGAGGAGGCTAGGGTTACATAGAGTCAGTTACAATGGTAGGAGATCTACATATCCATATCGCCAAGCTTGCCTTCCACGCCAAGGAAAGTCCCATCCAGACACGGGACAGAGTCTTCAATCTTGTATCTTCATAGTCTTGGAGTCCGGCGGACGATGATAGTCCGCTGTCCGGACACCCCTAGTCGAGACTCCTCGGTAGCCCCAACCAGGCTTCAATGACGATAAGTCCGGTCGCATAATGTTCGGCATTGCAAGGCGGGTTCCTCCTTGAATAATCCGGAGAAGATCATGAACACCGGATAGTGTCCGGCTCGCAAAATAAATTCCACATTCCACCGTAGAGAGAATAAAATGTACACGGTCCAATCTGGCGGCGTATTATGCAGCGTGACATCACACCGCTACCAAGCCTTTGTTGAATTGTTTTTACTATACCACCTCGTACGTTTAGCGGCGCGTTTCCTTGGCACGTCTTGTCGAAGCAGAGATCGTGTTCCCCTTATTCCGGGATTCTCATCAATACGGACGTGGGTAACCCAACCGTGCCATTGATGGTGGCGCTTGGGAGATAAGCGAGTTTTATCAGGCTGGTGGGGACGCATAGTTTTCGTCCGCCTATATATAAGGGATAAGGATTTACCTTCTCACCTACGCCTTCTTCCTCCTTTGCTTATCCATCTCCGCGTACTCAAGCTCCAACGCCCAAGCTCGCGCATCTTGCCTCGACCTTCTCCGAATATGTCCGGAGCGGGAGGCAAATGGTTGGCCTCCACCGTTAAGGAGGAGCACATCACCAAACTAGCGATGCGGATACCTTTCCAGCGATATCGCGCATCGGCTGCCCGACGAGGGGCAGCTCATCCCTACCCCTGGGCCCCATGAGAGGGTCGTCTTCCTTCCCCATTTCCTCCGCGGACTGGGCTTCCCACTGCACCCATTTGTCCGTGGGATCATGTTTTACTACGGCCTGGATTTCCACGATCCGCGCCAACTTCATCCTCAACATCTCGGCGTTTATCGTCGTGTGCGAGGCCTTCCTCTGCATCCGGCCCCACTTCGGCCTGTGGCTCAAGACCTTCAACGTCAAGCCGAAGGTTGTGAAGGGCACGCAAGCGGAACGCGGAGGCGCCATGTTGGGCAAGTTACCCAACGTCCTTTGGCTCGAAGGGGCCTTCGTGGACTCCGTCAAGAGGTGGCAATCGGGGTGGTTCTACATCACCGAGCCGCGCAAGCCCACATGGGCGGCGGCCCCCGAATTTAGATCTGGCGTCCCCACGTAGCTCACCTCCTGGAAAGAGAAGGGCTTGCAATGGGGCAATCCGATGGAGGTGACGGGACTCCGAGCCTGCATCCAGAAACTGGTGAGCAATAAGCTCAGGCTCGTCGACGTGGTCCAGGTCATGCTCATCCGCCGGATTCTCCCATGCCAAGAACGGGCATTCAATCTGTGGGAGTTCAATCCGGAACAACACCAGGCGCTGAGCGGGCTCTTCGATACGACATACGAAGGTGCCTGGAGGGTGCTGTTCAAGGGCGCCGAAGCCCCCGTATTCGCGACGGAAGATCATGGATTTCACTCGCAGCATCCAGCTGACGAGGTAAGTGATTCAACCCCGTTACGGGACACTTGTGGTAATTAAACCGATTCTAAGAGGGTTTCAATCTCTATTTTCCTTTGACAGGAATGGATGGAGAAGGCCAAGCAGGTCATCAGCCCGGCTCCCATGCGAGAGGACCCAGAGGACGCCCGTTTAGCAGGGCTACTGGTTCCAGCACCGCACGTGGTGCCGGAGAAGAAGGCCAAGAAGGTGGCCGCGAGAACTCGAAAGAGTTCCCGCAATCAGCGTCCGACGACGAGGCGGACTCCTCCCGACGAGGAGGAGGAGGACTCTCTCCGGAGGAGGAGAGAAGAAGAGGAAGGCTTCCCCAATAGGGGAGGCGAAGGGTCAGAGGGGAGGACTATCCCCGGACAGTTCGCCAACACCACCGTTGGCGAGGACGAGTGGCCTCCAAGGGCCAGGCATCCGGCAAGATCGTAAGTATCCGGATCTTTGATGTGTAATTTCTTTCGTGTCGCGTAGTGTCCTTCTAATGCCGCGTTCTGTCCGTAGCCCGACCGATGATTATCTCCCCACTTCATCGAGCGGGTCGTTGGCCCCGTCGGATGTGGATTCACTTCCGACCGCCTCTACCCCCCGCGCCAACGAGGACGCCGAGGTGGGATCCCAGAGAAGGACCCATCAGGAGGAGGCTCCGGAGGCGCCGTCAGGCTGCCTCCCGGACTTTGTGCCGGACTCTACATCGGAGCCCGCAGTGGTTCCAGAGTCCGGCGGGCGGCCCCTTCGAAAGAAGGGCAAGACCGTGACACCGGCGACCTCCGTCCAGCCGGAGGCGCCGGATAACTTGCTGGAGGCGCTTAAAGGCGCTTCCATCGAGGAAGAGCACCACACTATCATGAGTGCGGTGATTCAAAAGGTTCAGCTCGCCAAAAGCGGGCTGACCGAAGCCTGCAGCAGCCTTCTAACAGGCTTTGAGGTAAGAAGTTAAAATTATGTAATGTAATACCGCATAGACATTAGCCCCTGATGCTCGGTTCGGTGTTTGGAAAGAAAAGCCGGACTGAGGATCTAACAAGAGATACGCAGGGTTGCTTAAAATATGTTAATATGGGTTTGCTGGCTGCGCTGCTGACCTCTGCCGCACTATCGGTGGAGGTCGATGTGTTGAAGATGGACCTCGAGCGGTCCGAGCAAGAGCTCGGCCATGCCAAGAAGCAGCTCGAGGACAAAGAAGGTGAGTTACACCACTTTGAATAGTTACCTTACAGAAAAGGATTTTGGTTGCAATAAAATTAACAAGGATAATATTGGAATTGCAGGGGCCACGAACAAGGTGGCGGCCCTGAAGGAGGCTGTGTCCATGGCCGAGCAGCAGATCTTGACATGAGCGGGAGGAGCGAGAGAAGCAGGAGGCACGGGTGGCGGAAGTACGGCAAGAGCTCCAGGCTCTCATGGAGAAGCATGAGAGTTTGGAGCGTGACTCCAAGACTCAAGAGTTCGAGCTTGCCTCGGCTCTCCAAAGTGCCAAGTCCGCCAAGGCCGAGGCCCATAAGGCCCTTCAAGAGGTTGAAGATGTGAAGAAGATAGCGGCGGGTAAGGCATTTTTCATGCAAAGCAAGCATGTTAATGTAAAATACCTGACACTTACCCGCATTCGGAGCTCTCCAGGGGCGTTTGCAGATCTGCCGCGTAGTGCGTCCGATGCCGCCGCATTCTATCGTGGCGAGGAGGGAAGCTCAGCGGAGAAAGTCTTCGGTCTCGATATCTTTGAGGCGGACATCCGTGCCCCTAAGCGACCAAATAAGCGGTGGTCGAACTCCACAAGGTAGCCGAGGAGGCCATGAAGGGCCTTATAGTCCGGTGTGGCTCGGACAGCCATGCCAGGAGCTACTTTGGCCTCGTCGGCGGCTGGTGGATCGTGCCCTGGGTGGAAGTCGTCAGCGCTCCGCTTTGTATTGAAGGTGCTCGCCGGGCCCTTGCCCGCACAAAGGTGCATTGGGGCAGGTTGGATGCGGAGAAGCTTCTCACGGACCCGCCGCCACCGGGCAAGGAGTATCGCACACCTGAAATGTATTATAAAACTGTCCTGAAGGGAGCCCGCGATATTGCGGATGAGTGCCCCAAAAATGTAATCTTTGAGTAAACTCGCTGTGTATTATCCTATGCGCTGAAAACTGCGTTCATATGCGCCTTGAGCAACGCTTGTTTTAATTTAAAATATTACCTTCTGTTCGGCCGTTTATAAAATCTGAGAGATGGCAAGTCGTTGGCTTCAGCCCCCGAGCCGCGATTGCTGGGGTGTTCGGGATAACCTTGAGCACTCTTGTTCCCATTTTTGGGTCCATCTAGGGAGGCGCTCATCACAACAAACAAGGCAACCGGACTTATGATGCTTGAACACTCTCACTTAGCCATAGAATTCTATAATTTTAAATTTCGGCGAAGCCCCTGGTATTCGGAAGGCCGAATCCGGGGCGCTATCCACGCCTTCGTCGTACATGGTCCGGAACTTTGCTCGAAGCGGCGTGAGTCTTTAAGGACCCGAAGAAACCTCTCGAACAGCGACCAGTCTCTCGCCTTATCATGCCGGTCAGTTTTAGCTTTCTCCACTGAGGCGCTCGCCCGGCTCAACCGGGGCGCAATCGCAGTGGTTCTCCCAGTGCCACCTTAGCCGTGAGCGGGCGTAAGGCACCAAAATGTGGGAGCAGGCAAACCCAACTATTGACCCAAGACATGATTCGGAGCTGATTCATATAATGCTATAAGTTCGGGGTGCCGCACTTATGAAAGTGTTCGGACTTATCACACCACAATGTGGGGAACATAATCCCCTGGTGTATTAGGCCGTACCAAAATATACGGGTGCAAGATGTCATGTAATGAACATATATAGATAAAAGGTAATGTAATTGCAGTCAGGAAGTGCTGCATTATTTATTAAAGAAAGTCTGCTGTGAGTGCGGACTGATACAAATAGTGCGGTAAGCAAGGGATTTGGACTAAGTAAACCTGTCCCCCTCCAGGGGTGAGCTGCGGACTTGGTGTATATAATCGAATTTAATGCTCGTAATTGAGACCACCGAGTGTTAAATCGCAGCCTTCTTTCGCCCCTGATCGTTGCATCTTGAGTTGGCAGGTTCGCCACGGACAGGCCTCTGATTACAAGTCCTGTGTACACAAAGAAGGAAAATAATAAATAAAAAAGGGGGCACACTTGCAAGCCCTGGTGTGGTTGAACTGCACTGGGTCCATTGCGATCGTGCCCTTCCCGCGCCATGGTATCTCCAAAGCGTAATGATGTACGCGAGTGTTATTCTTGCGATCATGCGCGTGGCGGGGTTGGGGCCGCATTACTACTGCGGCTCGATCGCGCCAGTGGTCTTGGTTGGTATTGCTTCGGGCGCGTTTTGCTGTATCTCGCCGTTTAACGCCCGGATTCGAGAATTGCCTTAAGAGGCTGCTCAGTATTTCGCGCGAGAGCATTGTATGTTCCTCCGTTCGGAGGGCGTTCCGTATTCCGTTGACCGTGATGACTCCCCGAGGGCCTGGCATCTTGAGCTTGAGGTATGCATAATGCGGCACCGCGTTGAATTTTGCAAACGTGGTTCGTCCGAGTAGGGCGTGATAGCCGCTGCGAAAGGGGACTATGTCGAAGATTAACTCCTCGCTCCGGAAATTGTCCGGGGATCCGAAGACCACTTCCAGTGTTACTGAGCCTGTACAGTTGGCTTCCACACTTGGTATGACACCTTTAAAGGTTGTCTTTGTAGGTTTAATCCTTGAGGGGTCTATGCCCATTTTGCGCACTGTATCCTGATAAAGCAGGTTCAGGCTACTACCGCCGTCCATCAGGACTCTCGTGAGGTGAAATCCATCGACGATTGGGTCTAAAACCAATGCGGTGAATCCGCCATGGCGTATGCTGGTCGGATGGTCTCTTCGATCGAAAGTGATCGGACAAGAGGACCATGGATTGAACTTTGGGGCGACTGGCTCCATCGCGTAGACGTCCCTTAGTGCGCTCTTCCTCTCCCTCTTGGGTATATGGGTCGCGTAAATCATGTTCACCGTCCGCACTTGTGGGGGAAAACCCTTCTGTCCTCTATTGTTTGGCGGTCGGGTCTCCTCCTCGTCGTCGCTATTTAGCCCCTTGTCGCTGTTTTCGGCAATTAACTTGCCTGCTTGCTTGAACACCCAGCAATCTCTGTTAGTGTGATTGGCTGGTTTTTCAGGGGTGCCATGTATCTGGCATGAGCGGTCGAGTATTCGGTCCAAATTGGACGGACCCGGAGTGGTTCTTTTGAATGGCTTCTTCCGTTGACCGGGTTTAGAGCCTCGGAATCCGGCGTTGACTGCCGTATCCTCCTTGTCGTCACCGTTAATGCGGCGTTTGTTTTTGTTTCGACGTGACCTGCCGTTGTTGTCCTTGGTATCCGGACTGCCAGAATTTTTACGGAGATTGTTGCTGCGAGCTAGCCAGCTATCCTCTCCCACGCAGAAGCGGGTCATTAATGATGTGAGGGCTGCCATAGATTTCGGCTTTTCCTGTCCTAGGTGCCGGGCTAGCCATTCGTCGCGGATGTTATGCTTGAAGGCTGCAAGGGCCTCTGCATCCGGACAGTTAACGATTTGATTTTTCTTCGTCAAGAACCGTGTCCAGAATTGTCTGGCCGATTCATCTGGCTGCTGAATGATGTGGCTTAGGTCATCGGCGTCTGGTGGTCGCACATACGGGCCCTGGAAGTTGTCAAGGAATGCGGCCTCCAGGTCTTCCCAACACCCAATTGACTCTGCGGGCAAGCTGTTAAGCCAATGCCGAGCTGGTCCTTTAAGCTTGTGGGAGATACTTGATGGCGTGGAGATCGTGCCGCGGGCCATATGGATGTGGAGAAGATAATCTTCGATCCAAACCGCGGGGTCTGTTGTGCCATCGTAGGATTCAATGTTTACAGGTTTAAACCCTTCAGGGATTTGATGATCCATTACTTCGTCAGTGAAGCATAGCGGGTGTGCGGCGCCTCTGTATTGAGCAATATCGCGACGTAGCTCGAGAGAGCGTTGTCTGCGTGTTCGGCCCGGCCGGTGTTATTATATCTGGTGCAACGGTATTCGTCATTGGTCGTGGGGCGCCCACGTGATCCGTAGATGGATCTGGATTGCCTTGCTTTTTCCTCCAGCATATCTCGCAAGTCCGGCGCGTTCCCTCTTGGCTTCGTACTTTTGGAGCGATGCCGGGGTACGGTCTTGGTTGGTGGCCTGGATGCCTCTCTATCACGACCGCGGGGTGGTCGTTCAGCCGTATCGTGCGCTGGTGATGGAGGTATGTATGCTTCCTCCTCTAATCGGGGGAGCAGCTTGCGTCTTGGATAGCTTTTGGAGGGGCGTTCGAGTTTATACTCTTCGGCCGTGAGGACCTCGGTCCATCGATCGGCCAGCAGGTCCTGATCAGCTTGAAGCTGCTGCTGCTTTTTCTTTAGGCTGTTTGCCGTGG
Organism: Aegilops speltoides; assembly: GCA_021437245.1. NCBI lineage: Eukaryota > Viridiplantae > Streptophyta > Magnoliopsida > Poales > Poaceae > Aegilops > Aegilops speltoides. The sequence goes on from CM038144.1 coordinate 125,892,834, forward strand.
CGATAAGCTTGCGTTTAAAACACTCTTGTTCGACGGGATCCTCGGGCACGACGAATTCGTCATCGTGGAGGCTTGCCTCATCTTCGGAGGGAGGCATATAGTTGTAATCCTCAACCCCTTCGACTGCAGCCCTCTCGTGAGGGCTTGCTTCTGCATCCTCCTGCGCTGAGTCTTGCTGGAGGGGGTTGTCTTCGGCACTTTCTGGGGTATTATTATCCCCTGTGCTGGAATCTCCATTCTTGCTGTGGCGGGATATAGAGCGGCGCCGTTGACGCCGGCGCTTGGGATGTTTCTTTAAAGAATCTGCCTCCGCTGTTTTTTCGCCGTCCCCGTCTTTTGGGGTATCCACCATGTATATGTCATATGACGAGGTGGTCTTCCAAAGCCTCAGTGGCGCTGGTTCTGTTAAATCTCGGCATCGTCATCCATAGCGTCGATGTCTTCGGATTCGTAGTCTAGCATGTCGGTTAGATCGTCGACAGTGGCTACAAAGTGGGTGGTGGGTGGGCTTTGAATTTCTTCGTCGTCCGTATCCCAACCATCCTTGCCATAGTCCGGCCAGGGCTCTCCTGATAACGAGAGATGCTTTAGTGAATTCAGGATGTCGCCAAAAGGCGAGTATTGGAAGATGTCCGTGGCGGTGAATTCCATAACCGGCGCCCAATCCGATTTAGCTGGTAGGGGCGCGGGAGGTTCGACGTCCGGCAGGGAGTCCGGCACCTCGGAATCACGAGTTTTGCGAGGGACAAGATTAGTGTTCGGCTCCATCGCCGTGGTAGTTGAAGCCCCCGAGGCGGTGTCCATCCACCGATCCTCTATCTGGCAATCGGCTCCGACTAATGGCGGAGCGGATTCGCAGCGACCGCCAAGGCACCGCTCGGCGGCGAGTTAGATCATACCCATCGCAATAAATGCGGTAGCGCTTGGCTGTGGCTCGAGTCCGTCGAAGATCAAGTCTCCGCGGACATCGGCCGTGAAGTTTAAACTTCGAATCGACTCGACGGCGGGCGTAGCTTCGATCTGCTCCGGATGGCCAGCGAATTAGCCCGCGGTCTTGAAGCGCCGAATATGAAGATCTGTCGAGGAGAAAAGTCTCACCGGACAGCGTTGTTGGTTGAAGATGCCATCAAGCCTATCGGTGGCGACACGAGGAACTCTCAATGAAAGCACCAATGTCGGTGTCAAAACCGGTGGATCTCGGGTAGGGGTCCCGAATCTGTGCGTCTAGGCGGATGGTAACAGGAGGCGAGGGACACGATGTTTTACCTGTGTTGGGCCCTCTTGATGGAGGTAAAACCCTCGTCCCGCTTGATTAATATTGATGATATGGGTAGTACAAGAGTGGATCTACCATGAGATCAAGGAGGCTAAACCCTAAAGCTAGCCTATGGTATGATTGTTGTAATGTATGTTGTCCTACGGACTAAAGCCCTCCGGTTTATATAGACACCGGAGGAGGCTAGGGTTACACAGAGTCGGTTACAATGGTAGGAGATCTACATATCCGTATCGCCAAGCTTGCCTTCCACACCAAGGAAAGTCCCATCCGGACACGGGACGGAGTCTTCAATCTTGTATCTTCTTAGTCTTGGAGTCCAGCGGACGATGATAGTCCGGCTGTCCGGACACCCCCTAGTCCAGGACTCCCTCACCCGCGAACATCACGTCCTCGCCACTCTCGACGTGGACGAGCACATGCTCTGGCGGCACATCCACGAACATCGCATCCTCGCCGCTCAGGCGCACGAGCGTGTGCTCCAATAGCACGGTCGCAAGCATGGCATCCAGGCGGCTCACAAGGTGGATGAGCGCGTGCTCCAGACAGTATCCAAGAGTCGGGATGCGAGCACCGCACCCTCCTCGATGAGGAGTACTGCATGGTGACCATCACATTTTAGGAAAATCATGTGACTCCGCCGCTCCTGTAGGAGCGCGAGCTCCAGCGGGTGCTCGAGGAGTCCTGCGTTGATATGCAAGTGGCAGCGAACGTGCAAGATTATCCTTCGAGCTCTCCTCCTCCTACGAAGACGCTTCCACCGGCCCCATCGTACATCCTCTGCCTTGGCTCCGGTGGACCTTTGGAGTTTAGTTGCATGGAACATTAATATTTGGATTAATCGTACCTCTACCAAAATGTGAAGGATCAAGACTAATTAAAAAACAACCTATGACTCGCAAGCATGAATAGATGGTGTGGCAGCATTGCATGCTGGAGAGTAACGCAAGTATATTGCAATTTATGGATTGCATGCATCACTAGCTTATATGGGAGCATGCATCACAATTTATGGATTGTTTGCATGGCTAGGAAAGGCTAGAGAAAAATAAATAGATAATGTATTTAGAGTGCACTCCAATCTTGAGAGCATGTAAATATCTTTAGAGTGCAATCCAACTTTTTTAGACGCTTAGGTGCACCGGATGTCGTGCCACGCTACAAAATGTTAAAAAACTGCTCCAAATTTTTTAAACCTGTTCTTATCTTGAAACCAACCACACCCATCCCTCACCTCATCAAAACAGATGAGGAATATATTTTGAGTGAAGCATAATTTATTTTTACTCATATATGTATATCAAAACTAGAGTGTTTATATTTGCTACCTCTTGAGCTTGCGTTGGTTTTTCCCTTGAAGAGGAAAGGGTGATGCAGCAAAGTAGCGTAAGTATTTCCCTCAGTTTGAGAACCAAGATATCAATCCAGTAGTAAACAACGAACAAGTCACCGAGTACCTGCATAAACAATCAACAACTTGCACCCAACGCGATAAAGGGGTTGTCAATCCACAGTCACTTGCAAAAAAGTGAGATCTGGTAGAGATAGATAAACGGTAAAGTTAATATTTTTGGTATTTTTGGTTTATAGATTGGAAAGTAAAACCCTAATGTCACCTATCCAATGTCACCTCAAGTATCTGTGGGTTTGATTATACGATATGCATCACACAATCTCAGATTCATCTATTCAAACCAAAACAAAGAACTTTAAAGAGTGCCCCAAAGTTTCTACTGGAGAGTCAAGACGAAAACGTGTGCTAACCCCTATGCGTAAGTTAACAAGGTCACTGAACCTGCAAGTTGATCACCAAAACATACATCAAGTGGATCACGTGGATATCCCATTGTCACCACAAATAAGCACATGCAAGACATACATCAAGTGTTCTCAAATCCTTAAAGACTCAATCTGATAAGATAACTTCAAAGGGAAACTCAATCCATTACAAGAAGGTATAGGGGGAGAAACATCATAAGATCCAACTTTAGAATCATGATCAGTGTGAACAATCACTTTAGAAGCAACAATGTAAGATCTGAATATATCACAAGCAAACACCACTGCTAAGAATTCTTTTTTAGTAGTACCATAATTTCGTTGAGCACTGTCTAGAGTTTTACTGGCACAATGAATAACATTCAGTTTCTTATCAACTATTTGTCCTAGAACAACACCAACAACATAATCACTAGCATCACATATAATCTCAAAAGGCAAGTTCCAATCAGGTGGTTGAATAACAGGTGCAGTAATTAAGGCTTTCTTTAGTGTTTTGAAGGCTTCTAAACAATCGTTAACAAACACAAAGGGAATATCCTTTTGCGAAATATTTGTAAGAGGCCTAGAAATTTTGGAAAAGTCTTCGATAAACCTCCTATAGAAACCAGCATGACCAAGGAAACTACGAATACCCTTGATATCTTTAGGACATGGCATTTTCTCAATTGCATCAACCTTGGCCTGGTCCACTTCAATGCCTCTTTCAGAAATTTTATGGCCCAAAACAATACCTTCATTAACCATAAAGTGGCACTTCTCCCAATTCAAGACAAGATTTGTTTGTTCACATCTCTGCCAAACTCGATCAAGATTGCTTAAACAATCATCAAAAGACTTCCCATGAACAGAGAAGTCATCCATGAAAACCTCAACAATCTTTTCACAAAAATCAGAGAATATAGCAGTCATACATCTTTGAAAGGTAGCGGGTGCATTACATAAGCCAAAATGCATACATCTATAAGCATAAGTTCCAAAAGGACAAGTAAAAGTGGTCTTTTCTTGATCGGGTTGTGAAACAGGTATTTGTGAAAAACTAGAATATCCATCAAGAAAGCAAAAATGTGTGTGCTTAGATAATCTTTCTAACATTTGATCGATAAAAGCCAGAGGGTAATGATCTTTTCTAGTTGCTTTGTTTAATTTTTATAATCAATTACCATTCTATAGCCTGTGACGATTCTTTGTGGAATAAGCTCATTCTTATCATTAGGAACAACAGTAATACCTCCCTTCTTAGGGACACAATGAACAGGACTTACCCATCTACTATCAGCTATAGGATAGATTATACCTGCTTCCAGAAGTTTCAATATTTCCATTCTTACCACTTCTTTCATCTTTGGGTTTAACTGACGTTGGTGATCAACAATGGGTTTAGCATCAGATTCCATATCAATCTTGTGCTGACATAGAGTGGGACTAATGCCCTTAAGATCAAGGGTATATCCAATAGCAGCTCAGTGCTTCCTTAGAACTTTCAATAATCTTTCTTATTCATGTTCTGAAAGGTTAGCACTAGTAATAACAGGATATATCTTTTTCTCATCAAGATAAGCATATTTCAAAGTGTCTGGCAATTGTTTTAATTCAGACACATGATCACCTTTAGGTGGAGAAGGACCTCCTAGAGTTTCAATAGGCAAATTGTGTTTAAGTAGAGGTTGTTGTTTGAAAAGGATTCTATCTATTTCATTTCTTTCACGCATGTGCAAATCATTTTCATGGTCTAGCAAATATTGTTCCAAAGGATTAGTAGGGGTACATCAATAGAAGCAAGACCAATAATTTCATCCTTACTAGGCAAATCTTTCTTATGAGGTTGTCTAGTAAACTTGGAAAAATCAAATTCATGAGATTCATCACCAAAGCTAACACCAACAGTTTGTTTCTTGCAATCTATTTTGGCATTAACGGTGTTCAAGAAAGGTCTACCAAAGATAATGGGGCAAAAGTCATCTTGTGGGGAGCCAAGAACAAGAAAATCATTAGGATATTTTATTTTCCCACACAAGACTTCAACATCTCTAAGAATCCCAATTGGTGATATAGTATCTCTATTGGCAAGTTTAATAGTGACATCTATGTCTTCTATTTCAGCAGGTGCTATTTCATTCTTAATTTCTTCATATAAGGAAAAAAGGAATAGCACTCACACTAGCACCTAGGTCACATAACCCATGAGAACAGTGATCTCCTATATAAACTGAGAGAACAGGCATGCCAATGATACGTCTCCAACGTATCTATAATTTTTTATTGTTCCATGCTATTATATTACCTGTTTTGGATGTTTATGGGCTTTACTATACACTTTTATATCATTTTTGGGACTAACCTACTAGCCGGAGACCCAACCCAAATTGTTGTTTTTTTTCCTATTTCAGTGTTTCGAAGAAAAGGAATATCAAACGGAGTCCAAACGGAATGAAACCTTCGGGAGCGATCTTTTTGGAACAAACGCAATCCAGGAGACTTGGAGTGGACGTCAAGAAGCAGCCGAGGCGGCCACGAGGGTGCAAGGCGTGCCCTAGGGGGGTGGGCATGCTCCCCACCCTCGTGGGCCTCTCGTGGCTCCCCTGACCGACCTCCTTTGCCTATATATACTTGCATACCCTGAAAATACCGAGGAGCACCACAAAACCTTGTTTCCACCACCGCAACCTTCTGTACCCGTGAGATCCCATCTTGGGGTCTTTTCCGGCACTCTGCCGGAGGGGGAATCGATCATGGAGGGCTTCTACATGAACACTATAGCCTCTCCGATGAGTTGTGAGTAGTTTACCACAGACCTTCGGGTCCATAGTTATTAGCTACATGGCTTCTTATCTCTCTTTGAATCTCAATACAAAGTTCTCCTCAATCTTCTTGGAGATCTATTCGATGTAACTCTTTTTGTGGTGTGTTCGTTGAGATCCGCTGAATTGTGAGTTTATGATCAACTTTATCTATGAGAAATATTTGAATCTCCTCTGAATTCTTTTATGTATGATTGGTTATCTTTGCAAGTCTCTTCGAATTATCAGTTTGGTTTAGCCTACTAGATTGATCTTTCTTGCAATGGGAGAAGTGCTTAGCTTTGGGTTCAATCTTGCGGTGTCCTTTCCCAATGACAGCAGGGCCAGCAAGGCACATATTGTATTGTTGCCATCAAGGATAAAAAGATGGGGTTTATATCATATTGCTTGAGTTTATCCCTCTACATCATGTCATCTTGCCTAATGCGTTACTCTGTTCTTATGAACTTAATACTCTAGATGCATGCTGGATAGCGGTTGATGTATGGAGTGATAGTAGTAGATGCAGAATTGTTTCGATCTACTTGTCGCGGATGTGATGCCTATATACATGATCATGCCTAGATATTCTCATAACTATGTGCTTTTCTATCAATTGCTCGACGGTAATTTGTTCACCCACCGTAATACTTATGCTATCTTGAGAGAAGCCACTAGTGAAACCTATGGCCCCCAGGTCTGTCTTCCATCATATAAGTTTCCAATCTACTTTATTTTGTAATCTTTACTTTTCAATCTATATCATAAAAATACCAAAAATATTTATCTTATCTTTTTATCTCTATCAGATCTCACTTTCGCAAGTGGTCGTGAAGGGATTGACAACCCCTTTATCGCGTTGGTCGCGAGGTTCTTGTTTGTTTGTGTAGGTACGAGGGACTTGCATGAAGCCTCCTACTGGATTGATACCTTGGTTCTCAAAAACTGATGGAAATACTTATGCTGCTTTGCTACATCTCCCTTTCCTCTTCAAGGGAAAACAACGCAGCGCTGAAGAGGTAGCAAGAAGGATTTCTGGCGCCGTTGCCGGGGAGGTCTACGCACAAGTCAAGACATACCAAGTACCCATCACAAACTCATCTCCCTCGCATTACATTATTTCCCATTTGCCTCTCGTTTTCCTCTCCCCCACTTCACCCTTGTCGTTTTATTCACCCTCTCTTTCCTGTTCGCCTCTTTTTCGCTTGCCTCTTGTGTGCTTATGTGTTGGATTGCTTGTCACGATGGCTCAAGATAATACTAAATTGTGTGACTTTTCCAATACCAACAATAATGATTTCCTTAGCACTCCGATTGCTCCTCTTAACGATACTGAATCTTGTGAAATCAATGTTGCTTTGTTGAATCTTGTTATGGAAGATCAATTCTCCGGCCTTCCTAGTGAAGATGTCGCTACTCATCTAAACAACTTTGTTGATTTGTGTGATATGCAAAAGAAGAAAGACACAGATAATGATATTGTTAAATTGAAGTTATTTCCGTTTTCGCTTAGAGATCATGCTAAAACTTGGTTTTCGTCTTTGCCTAAAAATAGTATTGATTCTTGGAATAAGTGCAAAGATGCTTTTATCTCTAAGTATTTTCCTCCCACTAAGATCATCTCCCTTAGGAACGATATTATGAATTTTAAGCAACTTGATCATGAACATGTTGCACAATCGTGGGAGATGATGAAATTAATGATTCGCAATTGCCCTACACATGGATTAAAATTATGGATGATCATACAAAAAATTTATGTCGGATTGAATTTTGCTTCTAGAAATCTTTTAGATTCGGCCACGTGAGGCACTTTTATGGAAATCACTTTAGAAGAAGCTACTAAAGTCCTAGATAATATTATGGTTAATTATTCTCAATGGCACACCAAAAGATCTACTAGTAAAAAAGTTCATGCGATAGAAGAGATTAATGTTTTGAGTGGAAAGATGGATGAACTTATGAAATTGTTTGCTAATAAGAGTGCTCCTATTGATCCTAATGATATGCCTTTGTCTACTTTGATTGAGAACAATAATGAATCTACGGATGTGAATTTTGTTGGTAGGAATAATTTTGGTAACAACGCGTATAGAGGAAACTTTAATCCTAGGTCGTTCCCTAGTAATTCCTCTAATAATTATGGTAATTCCTACAACAACTCTTATGGAAATTTTAATAAGATGCCCTCTAAAGTGTTAAAGAATTTATGATCTCTCAAAACAATTTCAATGCTTTGCTTGAAGAAAAATTGTTTAAAGTTGATGAATTGGCTAGGAACGTGGATATAATTTCTCTTGATGTTGATTCTTTGAAACTTAGATCTATTCCACCTAAGCATGATATCAAAGAGTTTCTCAAAGCCATGAGAATTTCTATTGATGAGTGCAAAGAAAGAACCGCTAGGATGCGTGCTAAGAAAGATTGCTTTGTAAGAGCGTGTTCTTCTAGTTTTCATGATAATAATGATGAAGATCTAGAAGTTATTGATGTGTCCCCTATTAAATCTTTGTTTTGTAATATGAATCTTGATAATGATGGGACTAGAGATGAGTCAACTTTAGTTAGAAGGTGTCCCAATGATTTGGAGTTTCTAGATCTTGATGCTAAATTTGGTAAAAATGGGATCGGAGAGGTCAAAACTTTACATAGAAATGAACCCACTATTTTGGATTTCAAGGAATTTAATTATGATAATTGTTCTTTAGTAGATTGTATTTCCCTGTTGCAATCCGTGTTGAATTCTCCTCATGCTTATAGTCAAAATAAAGCTTTTACCAAACATATCGTTGATGCCTTGATGCAATATTTTGAAGAAGAACTTGAATTGGAAGTTTCTATCCCTAGAAAAATTTATCATGAGTGGGAATGTACTATTAAAATTGAAATTAAATATCATGAATGATATGCTTTGTATGATTTGGGTGCTAGTGTTTCCACGATTCCAAAAACTTTGTGTGATGTGTTAGGTTTTCGTGAATTTGATGATTGCTCTTTAAACTTGCACCTTGAGGATTCCACTATTAAGAAACCTATGGGAAGAATTAATGATGTTCTTATTGCTGCAAATAGTAATTATGTGCCTGTAGATTTTATCGTTCTTGATATAGATTGCAGTTTTTCATGTCCTATTATTCTTGGTAGACCTTTCCTTAGAACGATTGGTGCAATTATTGATATGATGGAAGGAAATATTAGATTCCAATGTCCATTAAGGAAAGGCATGGAACACTTTCCTAGAAAGAAAATCAAATTACCTTATGAATCTATTATGAGAGCCACTTATGAATTGAATACCAAAGATGGCAATACTTAGATCTATTCTCGGTTTTATGCCTAGCTAGGGGCGTTAAACGATAGCGCTTGTTGGGCAAACCAATTTTATTTTTGTTCCTTGCTTTTTGCTTCTGTTTAGTAATAAATAATTCATTTAGCTTCTGTTTAGATGTGGTTTTACGTTTTAATTAGTGTTTGTGCCAAGTAGAACCTATAGGATAACCTACGGTGATAGTTAATTTGACCTTGCTGAAAAAAAGAAACTTTTGTGTGCACGAGAATAATTTTAATAAATCACAGAAACGTGAATTTTAGTTGATTATTTTTGCATTAGATCAATAGACAAATTTCCCAGGACTTCCTATTTTGGTAGGATTTTTAGAGTTCCAGAAGTATTTGAAAGTTACAGATTACTACAGACTGTTCTGTTTTTGACAGATTCTGTTTTTCGTGTGTTGTTTGCTTATTTTGATGAATCTATGGCTAGTATCGGGGGGTGTGAACCATAGAGAAGTTGGAATATAGTAGGTTTAACAACAATATAAATAAATAATGAGTTCATTACAGTACCTTAAGTGGTGGTTTTCTTTATTGCACTAACGGAGCTCATGAGATTTCCTGTTGAGTTTTGTGTTGTGAAGTTTTCAAGTTTTGGGTAAAGATTTGATGGACTATGGAATAAGGAGTGGCAAGAGCCTAAGCTTGGGGATGCCCATGGAACACCAAGATAATTCAAGGACAACCAAAAGACTAAGCTTGGGGATGCCCCGGAAGGCATCCCCTCTTTCGTCTTAGTCTATCGGTAACTTTACTTGGAGCTATATTTTTATTCACCACATGATATGTGTTTTGCTTGGAGCATCTTCTATGATATGAGTCTTTACTTTTTAGTTTACCACAATCATCCTTGCTGTACACACCTTTTGGGAAAGACACCCATGATTAGGAATTTATTAGAATACTCTATGTGCTTCACTTATATCTTTTGAGCTAGATAATTTTGCTCTAGTGCTTCACTTATATCTTTTTAGAGCACGACGGTGGTTTTATTTTGTAGAAATTATTGATCTCTCATGCTTCACTTATATTATTTTGAGAGTCTTTTAGAACAGCATGGTATTTTCTATGGTTATAAAATTGGTCCTAGAATGATGGGCATCCAAGTTGGGTATAATAAAAACTATCATAGAAAGTGAATTGGATGCTATGATCAATTTGATGCTTGATAATTGTTTTGAGATGTAAAGGTGGTAATATTAGAGTCATGCTAGTTGGGTAATTATGAAATTGAGAAATACTTGTGTTAAAAGTTGGCAAGTCCCGTAGCATGCAGTTATGGTAAAAGTTGTGTAACAAATTTGTAGCATGGGGTGCTCTTTTGATTGCCTTCCTTATGAGTGGAGGTCGGGATCGCGCGATGGTTAACTCCTACCAACCCTTCCCCTAGGAGCATGCGTAGTAGTACTTTGCTTCGAGGGATAATAAACTTTTGCAATAATTATATGATTTCTTTATGACTAATGTAAGTCCATGGATTATACGCACTCTTACCCTTCCATCATTGCTAGCCTCTACGGTACCGTGCATTGCCCTTTCTCACCTTGAGAGTTGGTGCAAACTTCGCCGGTGCATCCAAAGCTCTATCACACATAAACCTCCTTATATCTTCCTCAAAACAGCCACCATACCTACCTATTATGGCATTTCCATAGCCATTCCGAGATATATTGCCATACAACTTTCCACCATTCCGTTTGTTATGACACGTTCCATCATTGTCATATTGCTTTTGCATGATAAGGTAGTTGAAATCGTATTTGTGGCAAAGCCACCTTCATAATTCTTTCATACATGTCGCTCTTGATTCATTGCATATCCCGGTACACCGCCGGAGGCATTCATATAGAGTCATATTTTGTTCTAAATATCGTGTTGTAATCCATGAGTTGTAAGTAAACAGAAGTGTGATGATCATCATTATTAGAGCATTGTCGCTTGAAAAGAAAGGCCAAAAAAAGAGAAAGGCCAAAAAAAGAGAAGGGCCAAATAAAAAAAGGAAGGCCCAAAAAAAATAAAATAAAAAGGGGGGACAATGTTACTATCTTTTTCCACACTTGTGATTCAAAGTAGCACCATGATCTTCATAATAGAGAGTCTCCTAAGTCGTCACTTTCATATGCTAGTGGGAATTTTTCATTATAGAACTTGGCTTGTATATTCCAACGATGGGCTTCCTCAAAATGCCCTAGGTCTTCGTGAGCAAGCAAGTTGGATGCACACCCACTTAGTTTCTTTTGTTGAGCTTTCATACATTTATAGCTCTAGTGCATCTGTTGCATGGCAATCCCTACTCCTCATGTTGACATCAATTGATGGGCATCTCCATAGCCTGTTGATTAGCCTCGTCAACGTGAGACTTTCTCCTTTTTGTCTTCTCCACACAACTGTAACGCCTGGATAATTAAGCTACAGTGAAACTATGCTAATGATGCCACATCACCTCCGTTACTGTTACTAATCTCTCGTTAGTTCAAAACCGGTTCGAAAATCAAATTCAAAATATGTCAAACATCAAAACTAAAATGTTTGGAGTGTGCCAAATAATGCCTAGGTATTTAAGGTGAAGGAAAAACACTTTTACAAAATGCATGAATATTTTTAAATCGAATTAAAACAGAAAAGGAAAATGAAATAAAGAAAAAGAATAAAACCAGAAACAAACAAAAAAAGGGCAGCCAACCCCCCCCCAGTCGGTGTCAAAACCAGCGGATCTCGGGTAGGGGGTCCTGATCTGTGCGTCTAAGGCTAATGGTAACAGGAGGCAAGGGACACGATGTTTTACCCAGGTTCGGGCCCTCTTGATGGAGGTAAAACCCCACTTCCTGCTTGATTGATATTGATGATATGAGTATTACAAGAGTTGATCTACCACGAGATCGTAGAGGCTAAACCCTAGAAGCTAGCCTATGATGATTATGATTGTGCCTTTAAGGACTAAACCCTCCGGTTTATATAGACACCGGGGGGCTAGGGTTTACACAGAGTCGGTTACAAAAGAAGGAAGTCTATTATTCGGATCGCCAAGCTTGTCTTCCACGCAAAGGAGAGTCCCATCCGGACACGGGATGAAGTCTTGAGTCTTGTATCTTCACGGTCCAACAGTCTGGCAGAAGTATATAGTCCGGCTGTCCGGATACCCCCTAATCCAGGACTCCCTCAGTAGCCCCTGAACCAGGCTTCAATGACGATGAGTCCGGTGCGCAGTTTTGTCTTCGGCATTGCAAGGCGGTTCCATCTCCGAATGCTCCAAAGTAATTATTGAACACTTAAATCATGTCCGGATCTGTAAGATGATCTTCACAGACCACCGTAGAGAGGATGATATCCCACGAACATAATCTGCTGACAACTTTAGACAACGTGACATGACACTACGGTCGAGTCATTATTCGAACTGATTTCCCACAACCAGCCACATCGCATATTGCGAGGCGGTTTCCTTAGCACGTCTTGTCGAAGCAGAGATCATGTCCCCTTATCACGGGATTCCCATCAATACGGGTATGGGTAACCCAACCACGCCATCAATCGTGGCGCTTGGGAAATAAGCGATCCTCAACGGGCAAGTGGGGAGGCGCACCATTCTCGTCGCCTCTATAAAGGGATAAGGATTCCCCATTTTGACCCACGCCTTCTTCCACCTTCGCTTATCCATTCTCGCCCCCTCGAGCTCCAGCGCCCTAGTTCACACCTCCTCCGCACAGCCAAACATGTCCGGAGCAGGAGGCAAGTGGGTGGCCTCCACCGTCAAGGAGGAGCATATCACGAAGCTCTGGGCGGCCGGATACTTGGCCGCAGATATCGCGCACCGGCTGCCGGACGCAGGGCAGATCATTCCGACTCCGGGACCTCACGAGAGGGTCGTGTTCCTCACCCACTTCATCCATGGACTGGGATTACTTCATCCCTTTGTCCGCGGGCTCATGTTTTACTATGGGCTAGACTTCCACGATCTAGCCCCAAATTTCGTCCTCAACATCTCGGCGTTTATCGTCGTGTGCGAGGCCTTCCTCCGCATCAAGCCTCACTTCGGCTTGTGGCTACGAATCTTCTGCGTGAAGCAGAAGATCGTGAGCGGCCAGCAAGCGGAGTGCGGAGGTGCCATGGTGGGCAGGATGCCCAATGTTACCTGGCTCGACGGCTCCTTCGCGGAGACCGTGAAAGGGTGGCAATCGGGATGGTTCTACATCACCGAGCCACGCGACACCAAATGGGCGGCGGCCCTCGAATTCCGATCCGGAATTCCCATGCAGCTCACCTCTTGGGAGAAGAAGGGCCTGGCCTGGGGTGAGCCTGCGGAGCTGACCGGACTTCAGAACTGCATCAAGAATATGATGGACAAGAAAATCAAGCTTGTCGACATAGTCCAGGTCATGCTTGTCCGTCGGATTCTTCAGTGCCAAAGACGGGCATTTAATCTGTGGGAGTTTGTCCCGGCCGAACACCAGACACTTCGAGAGCTCTACGGCATGACACACAAGGACGCATGGAAGGTGCTATTCAAGGCCTCCGAAATACCTCCTCCCACATCCGAGGACCGTGAGCTTCACGCCACGCGGCTCCCCCGTCCGGTGAGTTTTCCGACTATCACCAGATGAAGTTTTTTCCCAGCGTACTCATGGGAGGATCTTAAGTCATTGTGTGTATTTAATCAGGAGTATGTGGTGACGGCGGAGCAGATTGACTGTCCGGCTCCACTGCCAGAAGATCCAGCAGATGCTCTCCTGATGGAGATGCTAGTCTCGGCACCCTACAAGGTGCCGGAAAAGAAGGCCGAAAAGAAGGCCTCGGGGACCAGGAAGGGTCTCCGACGTAAGGTCGTACCGGATGCCTCGTTCGAAGACGACGAGGTACACTCCTCCCCCGAAGGGGAGGAGGAAAAGGAAGGGGCCGCCCCACCCGAGGAGGCCGAAGGGCCTAAGAGGGAAACCCAGGGGACTAGGAAGGGTCCCCGGCGCAAGGCCGTCATAAACTCGTCGTGTGAAGACGACGAGGCAGATTCCTCCCGCGGAGGCGAGGGAAAACATGAGGAAACTCTGCCTCCCTGCACTGGGGAGGAGAAGAAAAGGAAAGCCGCCCCGGAGGCGGAGGCTAGGACGCCCAAGAAGGGAAAGGCGTCCCTTCCGGATTACTCCACCACGGCCGCCTACAACGAGGAGGAGTGGCTGCCCAGGGGGAAGCCCCTAGTAAGATTGTAAGTATCTGCACTCTGTTGTACTTTAGTGCGACTTCGCTTCATAGTCTGTTATAACGCCGAACACGTATATGTAGTCCGGCCAGGGTCCATCCCGAGGTATCCTCTTCGGATGGGTCCTTGAGCAATTCGACGATGAACTCGCTCCCAACGGCCACTTCCCCTCGGCCTGCGGATGACACGGAGGTGTTGTCCCAAAGGCTCCCAGAGCAGGGGGAGGCGACTCTGGAGACACCCCAAGGCTAAATCCAGATGCCGGGCACACGGGGCATAAGATCCCCGCGGATTGTGCCAACGGGAGCCGCAGTGAGCCGGGTTCCAAGCCGGACACTATACCGGAACCTCCCAAGGTTCCGGATTCGGGCAGGCCGCCCCTCGCCAGGGAGGGCGAGCCGTCCGTGCTGATAACTCCCATTACGCCGGAGGCGTCGGATAGTCTGCTGGAAGCGCTTCGCGGCGCTTCCATTGATGAAGAGCACCGTACTCTTATGAGTGCGGTGATTCAGAGGGTTCGGTCCGCCAAAAGCGGATTGACCGAAGCCTGTACCAGCCTCCTAACAGGCTTTGAGGTAAGTAATTAAAAGTTTGGGAAATTATCACCCGATAGACGGTAGCCCCTGATACTCTGTTTGGTGTTCGGAAAGGAAAGCCAAACGGAGGGTCAATTAAAATCCGCAGGAGTCTAATAGTAGGTGTCTATGTGAATAAGTAGGTGGTGTTGGTTGCCGCTGCTGCCCGCACAGTGGAGGTCACCGGACTCAAACGGGACCTGGAGTAGGCCCAAGGAGAGCTCAGCCTCGCGAAGAAGCAGCTCGAAAAGAACAAAGGTAAGTGATACTTCGTTCACATAAGAATAGGCAAAATTGGTGATGCTAACAAAAAAGCGTTATGATTGCGTAATAGGGGTCACGACTGAAGTGGCGTCCCTAAAGAAAGCGCTATCCGAGGCCGAAAACAAGGCGGCCATGGAGCGCATTGAGCGTGAAAAGCAAAATGCTAGGGTGCGCGAGGTACAGCAAGAGCTCCAGGAACTCGGCAAGAAGTTCGAGTCCTTGGAGCGTGACTTCAAGACGAAGGAGTCTGAACTTGCGAAGGCCCTGTTGAGCATGAAAGACGCCAAGGCCGAAGCCGAAAAGGCCCAGCAGGAAATCCAGGCGGCCAAGAAGATAGTGACGGGTAAGACATTCTTTATGCAAAGCAAGCATGTGGAAGATACGTTTCTTTTACTTACCCGAATTTGAAGCTCTCCATGGGCATTCGCAGATCTTCCACGCAGCATATCAGATGCCGCGGAGTTCTACCGTGCCGAGGAGGGGAGCTCCACGGAGAAGCTGTTCTGTGTTGGGGAACGTTGCATAAAATATAAATTTCCCAACGTTCACCAAGATCAATCTATGGAGTTATCTAGCAATGAGAGGGGAGTGCATTTACATACCCTTGTAGATCGTGTGCGGAAGCGTTCAAGAGAACGGGGTTGAGGGAGTCATACTCGTCGTGATCCAAATCACCGGAGATCCTAGCGCCGATCGGATGGCACCTCCGTGTTCAACACATGTACGGTTGGGAAGATGTCTCCTCCTTCTTGACCCAGCAAGGGGGAAGGAGAGGTTGATAAAGATCCAGCAGCACGACGGCGTGGTGGTGGATGCAGCTGTGAACACGGCAGGGCTTCGCCAAGCTTCTGCGAGAGGGAGAGGTGTAGCAAGGGGAGAGGGAGGCACCAAGAGCATGGGTGCGGATGCCCTCCCTCCCCCCCTTTTATATAGGCCCCCTAGGGGGGGCGCCGGCCCTAGGAGATGCAATCTCCAAGGGGCGGCGGCAGGGGGAAACTTGCCCCCCAAGCCAGGTGGAGGCGCCCCCACCCCTAGGGTTTCCAACCCTAGGCGCAGGGGGCCCAAGGGGGGCGCACCAGCCAACCAGGGGCTGGTTCCCCTCCCACTTCAGCCCATGGGGCCCTCCGGGATAGGTGGCCCCACTCGGTGGACCCCCGGGACCCTTCCGGTGGTCCCGGTACAATACCGGTGACCCCCGAAACTTTCCCGATGGCCGAAACCTGACTTCCTATATATAATTCTTCACCTCCGGACCATTCCGGAACTCCTCGTGACGTCCGGGATCTCATCCGGGACTCCGAACAACTTTCGGGTTACTGCATACTCATATCTCTACAACCCTAGCGTCACTGAACCTTAAGTGTGTAGACCCTACGGGCTCGGGAGACATGCAGACATGATCGAGACGCCTCTCCGGTCAATAACCAACAGCAGGATCTAGATACCTATGTTGGCTCCCACATGCTCCTCGATGATCTCATCGGATGAACCACGATGTCGAGGATTCAATCAATCCCGTATACAATTCCCTTTGTCAATCGGTACGTTACTTGCCCGAGACTCGATCGTCGGTATCCCAATACCTCGTTCAATATCGTTACCGGCAAGTCACTTTACTTGTACCGTAATGCATGATCCCGTGACCAGACACTTGGTCACATTGAGCTCATTCTGATGATGCATTACCGAGTGGGCCCAGAGATACATCTCCGTCATACGGAGTGACAAATCCCAGTCTCGATTCGTGCCAACCCAACAGACACTTTCGGAGATACCCGTAGTGCACCTTTATAGTCACCCAGTTACGTTGTAACGTTTGGCACACCCAAAGCACTCCTACGGTATCCGGGTGTTGCACAATCTCATGGTCTAAGGAAATGATACTTGACATTTGGAAAAGCTCTAGCGAAACGAACTACACGATCTTTGTGCTATGCTTATGATTGGGTCTTGTCCATCACATCATTCTCCTAATGATGTGATCCCATTATCAATGACATCCAATGTCCATAGTCAGGAAACCATGACTATCTGTTGATCAACGAGCTAGTCAACTAGAGGCTCACTAGGGACTTGTTGTGGTCTATGTATTCACACATGTATTACGATTTCCGGAAAATACAATTATAACATGAACAATAGAAAATTATCATGAACAAAGAAATAAAATAATAACCATTTTATTATTGCCTCTAGGGCATATTTCCAACAGTCTCCCACTTGCACTAGAGTCAATAATCTAGTTACATTGTGATGTATCGAACACCCATTGCGTTCTGGTTTTGATCATGTTTTGCTCTAGGGAGAGGTTTAGTCAACGGATCTGCTACATTCAGGTTCGTATGTGCTTTACAAATATCTATATCTCCATCTTGAACATTTTCACGAATGGAGCTGAAGCGACGCTTGATGTGCCTAGTCTTCTTGTGAAACCTGGGCTCCTTGGCAAGTGCAATAGCTCCAGTGTTGTCACAGAAGAGTGTGATCGTCCCCGACGCATTGGGTATGACTCCTAGGTCGGTGATGAACACCTTCACCCAGATAGCTTCATGCGCTACCTCCGAGGCTGCCATGTACTCCGCTTCACATGTAGATCCTGCCACGACGCTCTCGCTTGCAAATCGCACCACTTCGCCCCACCATTCAAAATATACACGATCCGGTTTGTGACTTAGAGTCATCGGATCGTGTCGAAGCTAAGCGTCGACGTAACCCTTCTGACGAGCTCTTCGTCACCTCCATATACTGAGAAACATATCATTAGTCCTTTTAGGTACTTAAGGATGTTCTTGACCGCTGTCCGATGTTCCATGCGGGATTACTTTGGTACCTTCCTACCAAACTTACGGCAAGGTTTATATCAGTCCAGTACAGGTCATGGCATACATGATAGACCCTATGGCTGAGGCATAGGGGCGACACTCATCTTCTCTCTATCTTCGCGTGGTTTGAGCATTGAGCCGAGCTCAATTTCACACCTTGCAACACGTGCAAGAACCCCTTCTTGGGCTGATCCATATTGAACTTCTTCAATATCTTATCAAGGTATGTGCTTTGTGAAAGACCTATGAGGCGTCTTGATCTATCTCTATAGATTTTGATGCCTAATATGTAAGCAGCTTCTCCAAGGTCCTTCATTGAAAAACACTTATTCAAGTAGGCCTTAATGCTGTCCAAAAGTTCTATATCATTTCCCATCAAAAGTATGTCATCCACATATAATATGAGAAATGCTACAGAGCTCCCACTCACTTTCTTGTAAACGTAGGCTTCTCCATAATTCTGCATAAACCCAAACGCTTTGATCATCTCATTAAAGTGAATGTTCCAACTCCGAGATGCTTGCACCAGCCCATAGATGGAGCGCTGGAGCTTGCATACCTTGTTAGCATTCTCAGGGTCGACAAAACCTTCCGGCTGCTTCATATACAGTACTTCCTTAAGGTGACCGTTAAGGAATGCCGTTTTGACGTCCATTTGCCATATCTCATAATCATAGTATGCGGAAATTGCTAACATGATTCAGACGGACTTCAGCTTCGCTACGAGAGAGAATGTCTCCTCGTAGTCAATCCCTTGAACTTGTCGATAACCCTTAGCGACAAGTCGAGCTTTGTATATAGTGACATTACCATCCGCGTCCGTCTTCTTCTTAAAGATCCATTTGTTTTCTATCGCTCATCGATCATTGGGCAAGTCTGTCAAAGTCTCGGATTGCATGGCTTCAAGCCATTTGTTGGAATCTGGGCCCGCCATCGCTTCTTCATAGTTCGAAGGTTCACCGTTGTCTAACAACATGATTTCCAAGACAGGGTTGCTGTACCACTCTGGTGCGGAACGTGTCCTTGTGGACCTTCGAAGTTCAGTAGGAGCTTGATCTGAAGTATCTTGATCATCATCATTAACCTCCTCTCTTGTCGGTGCAGGCACCACAGGAACATCTTCCTGTGTTGCGCTACTTCCCGTTTCAAGAGGTAGTACTTCATCAAGCTCTACTTTCCTCCCACTTAATTCTTTTGAGAGAAACTCTTTCTCTAGAAAGGACCCGTTCTTGGCAAAAAACATCTTGCCCTCGGATCTTAAGTAGAAGGTATACCCAATGGTTTCCTTAGGGTATCGTATGAAGACACATTTTTCCGACTTGGGTTCGAGCTTCTCAGGTTGAAGTTTCTTGACATAAGCATCGCATCCCCAAACTTTTAGAAACGACAGCTTAGGTTTCTTCACAAACCATAATTCATACGGTGTCGTCTCAACGGATTTAGACGGTGCCCTATTTAAAGTGAATGCAGCTGTATCTAGAGTGTATCCCCAAAATGATACTGGTAAATCGGTAAGTGACATCATAGATCGCACCATATCCAATAGAGTGCGATTACGACGTTCGGACACACCATTTCGCTGAGGTGTTCTAGGCGGCATGAGTTGTGAAACGATTCCACATTTCCTTAAGTGCGTACCAAATTCGTGACTTAGATATTCACCCCCACGATCTGGTCGTAAGAACTTTATCTTTCGGTCACGTTGATTCTCTACCTCATTCTAAAATTCCTTGAACTTTTCAAAGGTCTCTGACTTGTGTTTCATCAAGTAGACATACCCATATCTACTCAAGTCATTGGTGAGAGTGAGAACATAACGATATCCTCCGCGAGCCTCAACGCTCATTGGACCGCACACATCAGTATGTATGATTTCCAATAAGTTGGTTGCTCGCTCCATTGTTCCGGAGAATGGAGTCTTGGTCATTTTGCCCATGAGGCATGGCTCGCATGTGTCAAATGATTCATAATCTAGAGACTCTAAAAGTCCATCAGCATGGAGCTTCTTCATGCGCTTGACACCAATGTGACCAAGGCGGCAGTGCCACCAGTATGTGGGACTATCTTTATCAAATTTACATCTTTTGGTATTCACACTATGAATATGTGTAACATTACGCTCGAGATTCATTAAGAATAAACCATTCACCAGCTAGGCATGACCATAAAACATATCACTCATATAAATAGAACAACCATTATTCTCGGATTTAAATGAGTAGCCATCTCGAATTAAACGAGATCCTGATACAATGTTCATGCTCAAAGCTGGTAATAAATAACAATTATTGAGGTTTAAAACTAATCCCGTAGGTAAATGTAGAGGTAGCGTGCCGACGGCGATCACATTGACCTTGGAACCATTCCTAACGCGCATCGTCACCTCGTCCTTCGCCAGTCTCCGCTTATTCCGCAGCTCCTGCTTTGAGTTACAAATATGAGCAACCGCACCAGTATCAAATACCCAGGAGCTACTACGAGCACTGGTAAGGTACACATCAATTACATGTATATCACATATACCTTTGGTTTTGCCGGCCTTCTTGTCCGCTAAGTACTTGGGGCAGTTCTGCTTCCAGTGACCACTTCCCTTGTGTAGGATCGGAAGTATGTATAGAGGGGGGGGGGGTGATTAGACTACTTGACAACTTAAAAGTTTTGCCTTTTGATTAGGACAAGTTTTTAGCAAGTTTACAATGATAACCAAGTCAAGTATCACCCTACACATGCAATTCTAGAGTAGTGGCAGCGGAAAGTAAATTGCACATGTAGTAAATAAGAGGTGGAGAAGAGCAAACGCAATTTGGAGACACGGAGATTTTTCTCGTGGTTCCGATAGGTGGTGCTATCGTCAATCCACGTTGATGGAGACTTCAACCCACGGAGGGTAACGGCTGCGAGAGTCCACGAAGGGCTCCACCCACGGAGGGTCCACGAAGAAGCAACCTTGTCTATGCCATCATGGCCTACGTCCACGGAGGACTAGCCTTACTCGGGGTAGATCTTCACGAAGTAGGCGATCTCCTTGCCCTTACAAACTTCTTGGTTCAACTCCACATCTTGACGGAGGCTCCCAAGAGACACCTAACCAATCTAGGAGGCACCACCCTCCAAAAGGTAATAGATGGTGTTGGTGATGATGAACTCCTTGCTCTTGTGCTTCAAATGATAATCTCCCCAACACTCAACTCTCCTCACTGATATGGCTGTGGTGGAAGAAAGGATTGAGTGGAAAGCAACTTGGGAAGGCTAGAAATCAAGTTTCATATGGTGGGAGTGGAGCAACTTGATCTCAACACAAGGGTAGGTAGTTTTCTTCTCAGAAATGTAAGGTAGGAGTGGTAGTTCTTTCTGATTGCTCTCTCCACGAATGAAGAGGAGGTGGAGGGGTATTTATAGCCTCCACACAAAATCCAACCGTTACACACATTTGACCAATCTCGGTCAGACCGAAGTTGACAACTCGGTGAGACCGAAAGTTCAAATCTTGTGAACGTTGGGATTTTCGGTGGGACCGAAAATACAATCTCGGTTAGTCCGATTCTTCCAAAGTCTAGGGTTTGCCATTCTCGGTGGGACCGACTTTCTCATCTCGGTGACACCGATTTGAGTACATAAGGTTACAGAAGGTTGGCAACACCAATTTCGGTAAGACCGAGTTTGGAATCGGAAAATCCGAAATTCTAGGGTTTGGGTATATGGCTGAGGTGGTTCATCTTGGTGTGACTGAGTTTATGGAATCGGTGGGACCGAGATTACTTATGAGTATATGTTGGAATGAAAGATTGCTGATAGTTTGAGAGATAAATCACTAAGCACTTTGAGCAACCAGATCATCATCATAACCTCATCCCCTTTTAATAGTATTGGCTTTCCTATGGACTCAATGTGATCTTGGATCACTAAACCAAAAATAGAGTCTTGAGCTTTTGCCAATGTTTTCCTTAGCATTTTGAGGGGTCCACATCATCAGTCATTGCCATACCCATATCACTGAACTTTCTGAAATATTCTCAAGAAATGATTAGTTCAATGATATATATGTTGTTATTAATTACCAAAACCACCCGGGGATTAGTTGCACTTTCAATCTCCCCCTTTTTGGTAATTGATGACAACATATAGATCAAAGCTTCGACAAATGATATAATCAATGAATAACATCGTCGCTTTGAGAAGTATGTGATAAGCAAGAGCTCCCCCTAAATTTGTGCATTATTTAAGATTTGCGTTTGAATGCAAATGCACAATCGATTAGGATTATGGGTCACTCTTCCATGTCACATACATCTTGGTGGAGCGCACAAAATGATAAGAATGAATAGCATGCACCCAATCACCAAGACATGAGTAAATGATCATACACGATATGGATAGAATATGATAAGCATTAAGCACACATTAAGCATAGTATGATCAAGCACTCATCAAGATAGAGCAAAGCGTAGTATCAAGCACACGAAATGTCTCGAAGAACTCAAAAGTATCTCAAGGAAAACCGCAAATGAAAGAGCAAAAGCGAGCACTCTCTCTCGAAGTCCTATGATCTATACAATTTCTCCCCCTTTGGCAACAAGTTACCAAAAAGTTCGAAAGGTATAGAGCTAATCGTCACTAGGGACTCTGCTTGGCGGCTCTGTCTGCGTCGATGGAGTGGAGATAGCTGCATCTACAAATGCTTCGCTGAAGTCTGTGGAGCTGGAGGAGTGGACACTTTGGAGCTGGAGCTGGGCCGACGGAGCTGTAGGAGTCTTGATCTTTGTAGCCTCTGGGTCATCCTTTGGAATAGCAATGATCTGGGCTTTGTGGGCCTTTGGGCAGGCTGCTCATAGTCATCCTCCACAAGATCATCTTCCATCTCCTTCATGAGCTCTGCCTTCTCCATCTTCGCTTCCTCGATATCGCCTCAAGCTTGTTGACGGTGACTGCACTTGATCGACTTGACATCCAGAGCATGGAACTTGTCTTCAACTATCCTCTCAAGACTCTCCTGAGACTGCACTATGCTGGCCAGGCGTAGTTCAATCCTCTAAGTGGCTTCAAGAAGTTGTTCTCCAACGCTCTTGGGCTTTGCTGCTGCTGCTGCTTCCTTCTTAGCTTTAGCTTGTTTGGCAGCTTCAGACTTAGCTTGTCCTTCGACAGATGTGGGATCATCCTCAGTCATCACAACTTCATTATCTTCATGTTCAGGCTGCAGTGGCAAGTGGGGTCTATCCAACAAGTAGGTGCCCGTGCCAAACTTGGCATTGATGAGCATCTGAATGTGCGGGCAAACCCACATGACCTCTTCCGTCTCTGCTTGTCCCTCTTGATAGTCTCTACTATCGTGTCCATCACCTTAAAAGGTGTCTTCGATCTAGAATGTGCAGCATGTTGATAGAATAGCCTCTTATCATGCGGTGGTCTCCTGACTTGGGCATCAAAGTGTGCCTCAGAATGGTGTTAGTGGTTGGGAGACCTGCCTGAAGATGATAAACTGATCCAAGCTTCCATATCTCAACATCCTTGGCTGGTACCTCATTGTACATGTTCTTCATTGACTCGTGATTCTTCTTTGGAATGCCATAAACATCTACATCATCATCTCTTGATCTTTGGAGCGTTCGAAGTGCTGCCCACTCTTCAAGCTGTTGAAGAGTATCTCGACCTTCACCATCCATACAATTCTGCCATCTGGATAGAAGTGTGCGGGCATAGAACGCATGATCATTTCATCATTCCAGCGATCGACCGACCAACGAACTCTGCAACTCCACATGCGGTGAAGCTCTCATGCACATGTGGGAAATAGTCTCTGTGCTCTTCATTGTCGATGTAATCCCGATCAACGTATCTGGGTCAAGAACAATTGGCTTCTTATCCATAAGCACTGCCTCATAAAAGTCTTGTTGCTCTCGGTGTGGAACCTTGAGTCAACAGCTGTCCTTCTCTGGTGGCATATGGATCAACTTGCCTCCATAGCACGAGACCTTTGTCCTTCCTTTCCTTCATATTTTCGCTCGAGGATGAGCATCATTATGAACAGGCAATTTCATCGAGCTTGAGAATACATGTGCCTCTTCATCGATTCAGCAGTGGCACATTGTCCTTCTTCTTCTCTGAAGCAGGAATATTTCTCACTGTTTTCTTTGGCTTGGCAGCAGATTTGGCTTGGGCTGCCTTTCTTTGAGCTGATGGCTTTGATTTAGTGGGTGCTCCTGCCTACGATGGCATCTCCCATCAACTTTTGCTTCGAGGAGGCTGGGGTGCTTCCTCATCGTAATCATCATCGACTTCTTCATGAACTAGCCTCTTCCTCTTGGAAGTTTTCTTGATCTTCTTTGGAGGTTTCTTCTTCCATGCTCAGCTTCTTTGCAACTGTGGATTTCTTCTCTTTGCTGGTGCCTTTCTTTGTTTGTTGCCCTTGATAACCTTTGGCAACCACTTTCCTCTTAGGCTTTGAAGTAATCTCCTCATCAGCAACAAAGTCAGAGTCCTCCTCATCAGAATTCCTCTTCTTCCTGGCTTTGGTGGCAGCTGGAGGCAATCCACTTGGGGTGCTCCTCTCTCCATCATCTGAAAAACTGCTTGCTTCAGGACTTGTAACTGCCTCTGGAATTGCAACTGGTGATTCAGACCTGTTCTGGCTGTCACTTGCATCAGACATGACTGACAACCTGTGAATAGAATAGGTATAGGCAGAATAGAAGAGTTATCACAAACTGCAGAGGATTTTGCAAAATAAATGAGTTCAAACTTCAGTTTTAGGTTTTCACAGAATGCATTTCGGTCTGACCGAGTCTAAAATTCGGTGAATCCGAAGTGTCTAAACCTAACCATTCACACCACTTTCGGTTGGACCGAAATGGGTTTCGGTCTAGCCGAGATCACTAGGGTTTCACTAAATCCTCACTTTGGTCTTACCGATTTGCACAACTTCGGTTGAACCGAAAAGTGCGATGCAATGGCCAGAGGCCAAATCGGTCGATCCGAGAATGTAGAATCGGTCACACCGAGATGTGTTCGTGGAAACCTAACCCTAAAATTTTCACTCGAATTTTGTTCTAAGATCTAATCTGCTGGATAGGAAGATTTCAAACATGGCAAGAAGTTAGGCAAAACCTATCGTGCATTGAATCGAGGTTGAAGCACGAAGGGATGAAACTCACCCAACTAGGTGGAGCTTCACTCACGCGGCAACAGTGCGGTGAGATAGACCGTTGACGGCGATGGAGACCAGCGCGAGGGCGCACAAAGCGACGGCGGAGACGATCCGTGACCACGGCGACGGCAAATGAGGGTTTGGGGGAGGCGGTATGAAGAAAGAATCAACGCGCTGCCCTCGGTATATATACCCTTCGGTTGTCGGTGGGACCGAGTTGGAAAACTTCGGTGGGACCGAGATGGTTAGCGCAAGCGATTACTCACTTGATCACGCCGAAATTGTAACTTCGGTTTCACCGAGGTGAAAACCTAGATCAATCCAAGTGATTTGATCCGTCCGATTTGAATATATTGGTTTGACCGAAAGTACTTAGAAGGTTTTGGAATTTAAGCTTTTGACGGATCGGTGGCTCCGAGTGCTCCTCACTCGGTCTGTCCGAAAAAGACTTGATCAAAGTTTGTGATATTAGCATGAATAGAGTTTGAGACAAGAAAGCATAGATAGCTAGGGGAGGAACTTAGGCATTCTTGTCCATCCATTTGGTCAAAAAGAAATATCCAAAAGACCAAAGCAACAAATGGATGTCCTCGAATGGATAAAATTATGCATCCAACATGCTCACACAATAAGATAGCAAATAAAATATGTGTCAAACATGCACAAACAAAACACTAGCTGCTAGTGCACACAATTTGGCGATGACTAGGTCATCTATATATGAGTATATTGACTTAGGAGTCAAATGAGAACATTTGATCATAGGTCATACTCATCGTTTAAGCACAAGTGGGGTTACCACTTTTACATAAAGCATTAATGTGTTCACATCATTTGAAGATGCTTTAGCTCAAATCTTAAGAGCAAAGCTCCCCCTTGATGTGAGAACCCCTTTTAAAGGGTCAAACTAACCTTGGGTTGTCGTTGAAGACTTCATGTAGATGTTGAAGATGTGGATGCTCAATGTTGATGAAGATCATCAAGAGTTGGGAGCAATCCTTTGGATTCGGGCACTTTCAATACCTACATGGGTTAGTCCCACAAGGAACAAACAAGGATATCCATGGACATAGATTGAAGTACACAATAGATGATGTCCATGATAGCAATGATTACCTTGTCCCTTGACTTACCAACATGAGGGTTTGTGACTCCATGAACTAGTGCAAGATGTGGAAGTTGTTTGCACAAGTTCTTGCCAAAATGAATGTGAGTGAAGTTTGTTGGCGGAGTCACCCTCAAGAACTCTCTAGTTCTTCTTCTTCGGGATCCACATCATCTTGATGGGAATCCTTGGGGTAGTAGTTGAGCTTGTCGAAGTAGAACTTGAAGTTTCCTTGGGAACCCACTTGACCATGGCCTTGGGTGCTTCAATGAATGCATCAATCTCCTCTTGAAGCTTGTCCTTGCCTTTTAGCTTGTGGTCTTGTGGTGGAAGATCATCTTGAGCTTGTTCCACTTTGGAAGAAGTAGGATCATACTTCTCCTTTTGAGAAACAAACTTTGGAGTGGGATATTGACCTTCTTCCCATTCAACACCCTCGGCGTTGAACCTTCGCTCAAAACCAATTCCTTGATTCTTCCGGTGTCTTCCTTGTTTGCGAACAATTTCCTCAAAGTTCTTGCTTCCGCAAGACTCTTGTAGACACCTTTCTATAATCCCTTTCAATAAACTATTTTCTTGCTCAAGTGAAACTTGGCTTGAAACATTGTTAGTGGAATCAAGAGAATTACTAGGAGCAAAAATATTGGATTTAGCATGATTATTGTTACTACTAGATGAAGAATTTTTCTTATGCTTGTCATGCTTAGTTTTAATAGGTGGCAAGAAATTAGACAAGAGAAGTCGTTTGGCAAGATATGAAGAACTCTTCTTTCGAAGATCGTCATTGATAGCTTTTAGAAACTCATGTTCTTGCTCTAGATTGAGCTTCTCGAAGCGTAGCTTCTCATGAGATCTTAGGAGCTCTCTATGATCTTCTTGAGTTGTTTCATGAGCTAACTTAAGAGTGTTTAGTTCTTTAGTTAGACGCTCAATCTCCTTCATAGCATTGTCATTCGACTCTTCTCGACTATAAAGACTATTAGCATGTTCATCATTACTAAGCTCACTAGATTTGTCATGTAAAAGCTCATCTTCACCAAGCAAGTCATCTTCATCACTATCAAAGTCAATGAATTCAGGGTGTGATACCTTGGGGCCTTTTGCCATGAAGCATCTTCCAATTCCCTCATTTGGTGAATCAAATATGTCATAGGAGTTGAAGTTGGAGGATACGAGAGCAAGACCGGCAACACCTTCATCTTGACTGTATTTGGAGTTGGAGTGATAGCTTCTTTCGGAGTGATTGTCGGAGTCGGAGCCGGAGACCCATTCACCAACATGAGCTTGATGTTTTCTTCTTGTGTAGCTCCTTGATGACTTGTCTTTCCTTTCCGAATCCTTGCTTCTCCGAGAGGATCTTCGCTCATAACGATCATCTCTACTCCTTCTCTCTTTCGAGGCGACTCTTCTCTTGAGCTTCTTCTTCTTGGAGATTCTTCTTTTCTCTTGTGGGAGTCGAACACTCATTTGAGTAGTGTCCGGTCTTCCACAATTGTAGCAGCTTCGATCACGACTAGAAGATCTCTTTTCATCATATGATCTAGACTTTGAGCTTCTTTCCTTGCTTCTACTCTTGTAGAATTTGTTGAAGTTCTTCACCATTAGGCTTATCTCTTCATTGGAAACCAGCTTGTCACTTGATGTTGTGGGAGCTTCAACTGTAGCTTTGTAAGCACCACTTGACTTGTTGTGAAGCTCTTCCTTATCTTTAAGTGTCATCTCATGAGCAACAATTCTTCCAATGACTTCGGTAGGCTTGAGATTCTTGTAGTTTGGCATCATTTGGATCAAAGTGCACACGGTGTCATACTTTCCATCCAAAGCTCTGAGAATCTTCTTGATGATGAATCGGTCGGTCATTTCTTCGCTTCCTAAGCCAGCAATCTCATTGGTGATGAGAGCAAGCCTAGAGTACATTTCAGCGACTCCTTCACCTTCCTTCATCTTAAACTTGTCAAGTTGACCTTGAAGAACATCTAGCTTTGATTCCTTCACGGACTCGGTACCTTCGTGCATTTCACCAAAGTATCCCAAATCTCTTTTGCATTCTCAAGACGGCTGATCTTGTTGAACTCCTCGGGACACAAAGCATTGAAGAGAATGTCACAAGCTTGAGCATTGTTCAGAACATCCGCAACTCATCCGCAGAGCTTCGCGATCCGAACTTTTCCTTCCTCAAGAACTCACCTTGCAAGCCAACACAAATAATGCCCCATGCGGCGGGGTTATGTCCAAGAATATGCATTTTCATTTTGTGCTTCCAACTAGCAAAATTTGAACCATCAAAGTAAGGACCTCTGAAATTACCCTCACTAGACGCCATACTCTCCTAGGTTGTGAAACCAAGCTTATGGAGTCCAATGCAATGGAAACCAATCCAATGGAGACCAAAGCTCTGATACCACTTGTAGGATCGGAAGTATGTCTAGAGGGGGGGTGATTAGACTACTTGACAACTTAAAAGTTTTGCCTTTTGATTAGGACAAGTTTTTAGCAAGTTTACAATGATAACCAAGTCAAGTATCACCCTACACATGCAATTCTAGAGTAGTGGCAGCGGAAAGTAAATTGCACATGTAGTAAATAAGAGGTGGAGAAGAGCAAACGCAATTTGGAGACACGGAGATTTTTCTCGTGGTTCCGATAGGTGGTGCTATCGTCAATCCACGCTGATGGAGACTTCAACCCACGAAGGGTAACAGCCATGCGAGAGTCCACGGAGGGCTCCACCCACGGAGGGTCCACGAAGAAGCAACCTTGTCTATGCCATCATGGCCTCGCCCACGGAGGACTAGCCTTACTCGGGTAGATCTTCACGAAGTAGGCGATCTCCTTGCCCTTACAAACTTCTTGGTTCAACTCCACATCTTGATGGAGGCTCCCAAGCGACACCTAACCAATCTAGGAGGCACCACCCTCCAAAAGGTAATAGATGGTGTTGGTGATGATGAACTCCTTGCTCTTGTGCTTCAAATGATAATCTCCCCAACACTCAACTCTCCTCACCGATATGGCTGTGGTGGAAGAAAGGATTGAGTGGAAAGCAACTTGGGAAGGCTAGAAATCAAGTTTCATATGGTGGGAGTGGAGCAACTTGATCTCAACACAAGGGTAGGTAGTTTTCTTCTCGAAATGTAAGGTAGGAGTGGTAGTTCTTTCGATTGCTCTCTCCACGAATGAAGAGGAGGTGGAGGGTATTTATAGCCTCCACACAAAATCCAACTGTTACACACATTTGACCAATCTCGGTCGGACCGAAGTTGACAACTCGGTGAGACCGAAAGTTCAAATCTTGTGAACGTTGGGATTTTCGTGGGACCGAAAATACAATCTCGGTTAGTCCGATTCTTCCAAAGTCTAGGGTTTGCCATTCTCGGTGGGACCGACTTTCTCATCTCGGTGACACCGATTTGAGTACGAAGGTTCTGAAGGTTAGCAACACCAATTTCGTAAGACCGAGTTTGGAATCGGAAAATCCGAAATTCTAGGGTTTGGGTATATGGTGAGGTGGTTCATCTCGGTGTGGTGAGTTTATGGAATCGGTGGGACCGAGATTACTTATGAGTATATGTTGGAATGAAAGATTGCTGATAGTTTGAGAGATAAATCACTAAGCACTTTGAGCAACCGATCATCATCATAACCTCATCCCCTTTTAATAGTATTGGCTTTCCTATGGACTCAATGTGATCTTGGATCACTAAACCAAAAATAGAGTCTTGAGCTTTTGCCAATGTTTTCCTTAGCATTTTGAGGGGTCCACATCATCAGTCATTGCCATACCCATATCACTGAACTTTCTGAAATATTCTCAAGAAATGATTAGTTCAATGATATATATGTTGTTATTAATTACCAAAACCACCCGGGGATTAGTTGCACTTTCACCTTGCAATAAAAGCACTTAGTCTCAGGCTTGGGTCCATTGTTTGACTTCTTCCCGGTAACTGGCTTACCGGGCGCGACCACTCCCTTGCTGTCCTTCTTGAAGTTCTTCTTACCCTTGCCTTTCTTGAACTTAGTGGTTTTATTCACCATCAACACTTGATGTTCCTTTTTGATCTCTACCTCTGCTGATTTCAGCATTGAATATACCTCGTGAATGGTCTTTTCCATCCCCGCATATTGAAGTTCATCACAAAGCTCTTGTAGCTTGGTGGGAGCGATCGGAGGATTCTGTCGATGACGCGTCATCCGGGAGATTAACTCCCAACTGAGTCAAGCGGTTGTGCAACCTGACATCTTGAGTATGTGCTCACTAACGAACTATTTTCCTCCATCTTACAGCTGAAGAACTTGTCGGAGACTTCATATCTCTCGACCCGGGCATGAGCTTGGAAAACCATTTTCAGCTCTTCGAACATCTCGTATGCTCCGTGTTGCTCAAAACGCTTTTGAAGCCCCGGTTCTAAGCTGTAAAGCATGCCGCACTGAACGAGGAAGTAATCATCAGCACGAGACTGCCAAGCGTTCATAATGTCTTGGTTCTCTGGGATTGGTTCTTCACCTAGCGGCACTTCTAGGACATAATCTTTCTTGGCAGCTATGAGGATGATCCTCAGGTTCCGAACCCAGTCCGTATAGTTGCTGCCATCATCTTTCAGCTTGGTTTTCTCTAGGAACGCGTTGAAGTTGAGGTGGACATGAGCGTTGGCCATTTGATCTACAAGACATTTTGCAATGGTTTTAGACTAAGTTCATGATAATTAAGTTCATCTAATCAAATTATTCAATTAACTCCCACTTAGATAGACATCCCTCTAGTCATCTAAGTGAAACATGATCCGAGTCAACTAGGCCGTGTCCGATCATCACATGAGACGGACTAGTTAACATCGGTGAACATCTTCATGTTGATCGTATCTTCTATACGACTCATGCTTGACCTTTCGGTCTTCCGTGTTCCGAGGCCATGTCTGTACATGCTAGGCTCATCAAGTCAACCTAAGTGTATTGCGTGTGTAAATCTGGCTTACACCCCTTGTATTCGAACGTTAGGATCTATCACACCCGATCATCACGTGGTGCTTCGAAACAACGAGCCTTCGCAACGGTGCAAAGTTAGGGGGACACTTTTCTTGAAATGATTTCGAGGGATCATCTTATTTAAGCTACCGTCTTTCTAAGCAAATAAGATGTAAAACATGATAAACATCACATGCAATCAAATAGTGACATGATATGGCCAATATCATATTGCTCCTTTGATCTCCATCTTCGGGGCGCTATGATCATCTTCATCACCGTCATGACACCATGATCTCCATCATCACCAACGACTACTTCTACTTCTATGGCTAACGCGTTTAGCAATAAAGTAAAGTAATTTACATGGGGTTCTTCAATGACACGCAGGTCATACAAAAATAAAGACAACTCCTATGGCTCCTGCCGGTTGTCATACTCATCGACATGCAAGTCGTGATTCCTATTACAAGAACATGATCATCTCATACATCACATATATCATTCATCACATCCTTTGGCCATATCACATCACAAAACACTTGCTGCAAAAACAAGTTAGACGACCTCTAATTGTTGTTGCAAGTTTTTACGTGGCTTCTATAGGTGTTCTAGCAAGAACGTTTCTTACCTACATAAAACCACAACGTGATATGCCAATTTCTATTTACCCTTCATAAGGACCCTTTTCATCAAATCCGCTCCAACTAAAGTGGGAGAGACAGACACCCGCTAGCCACCTTATGAAACTAGTGCATGTCAGTCGGTGGAACCTGTCTCACGTAAGCGTACGTGTAAGGTCGGTCCGGGCCGGTTCATCCCACGATGCCGCCGAAGCAAGATAAGACTAGTAGTGGCAAGAAAATTGGCAACATCTACGCCCACAACTGCTTTGTGTTCTACTCGTGCATAGTAACTACACATATACCTAGCTCATGATGCCATTGTTGGGGAATGTTGCATAAAATAAAAAATTTCCTACGTTCACCAAGATCAATCTATGGAGACATATAGCAATGAGAGGGGAGTGCATCTACATACCCTTGTAGATTGCGTGCGGAAGCGTTCAAGAGAACGGGGTTGAGGGAGTCGTACTCGTCGTGATCCAAATCACCGGAGATCCTAGCGCCGAACGGACGGCACCTCCGTGTTCAACACACGTACAGTTGGGAAGACGTCTCCTCCTTCTTGATCCAGCAAGGGGGGAGGAGAGGTTGATGAAGATCCAGCAGCACGACGGCGTGGTGGTGGATGCAGCTGTAAACACGGCAGGGCTTCGCCAAGCTTCTGCGAGAGGGAGAGGTGTAGCAAGGGGAGAGGGAGGCACCAAGAGCATGGGTGCGGCTGCCCTCCCTCCCCCCACTTTTATGTAGGCCCCCTAGGGGGGGCACCGGCCCTAGGAGATGCAATCTCCAAGGGGGGGCCAGGGGGAAACTTGCCCCCCAAGCCAGGTGGAGGCGCCCCCACCCCTAGGGTTTCCAACCCTAGGTGCAGGGGGGCCAAGGGGGGGCGCAACAGCCCACCAGGGGCTGGTTCCCCTCCCACTTCAGCCCATGGGGCCCTCCGGGATAGGTGGTCCCACCCGGTGGACCCCCGGGACCCTTCCGGTGGTCCCGGTACAATACCGATGACCCCCGAAACTTTCACGATGGCCGAAACCTGACTTCCTATATGTAATTCTTCACCTCCGAACCATTTCGGAACTCCTCGTGATGTCCGGGATCTCATCTGGGACTCCGAAAAACTTTCGGGTTACTGCATACTCATATCTCTACAACCGTAGCGTCACCGAAGCTTAAGTGTGTAGACCCTACGGGTTCGGGAGACATGCAGACATGACCGAGACGCCTCTCCGGTCAATAACCAACAGCGGGATCTGGATACCCATGTTGGCTCCCACATGCTCCTCGATGATCTCATCGGATGAACCACGATGTCGAGGATTCAATTAATCCCGTATACAATTCCCTTTGTCAATCGGTATGTTACTTGCCCGAGACTCGATCGTCGGTATCCCAATACCTCGTTCAATCTCGTTACCGGCAAGTCACTTTACTCGTACCATAATGCATGATCCCGTGACCAGACACTTGGTCACATTGAGCTCATTCTGATGATGCATTACCGAGTGGGCCCAGAGATACCTCTCCGTCATACGGAGTGACAAATCCCAGTCTCGATTCGTGCCAACCCAGCAGACACTTTCGGAGATACCCGTAGTGCACCTTTATAGTCACCCAGTTACGTTGTGACGTTTGGCACACCCAAAGCACTCCTACGGTATCCGGGAGTTGCACAATCTCATGGTCTAAGGAAATGATACTTGACATTTGGAAAAGCTCTAGCGAAACGAACTACACGATCTTTGTGCTATGCTTATGATTGGGTCTTGTGCATCACATCATTCTCCTAATGATGTGATCTCGTTATCAATGACATCCAATGTCCATAGTCAGGAAACCATGACTATCTGTTGATGAACGAGCTAGTCAACTAGAGGCTCACCTAGGGACTTGTTGTGGTCTATGTATTCACACATGTATTACGATTTCCGGATAATACAATTATAGCATGAACAATAGACAATTATCATGAACAAAGAAATATAATAATAACCATTTTATTATTGCCTCTAGGGCATATTTCCAACATTCTGGTCCCAGTATGCTGGAGCCGAACACTCGACGCCTCTGAGTGACCAATTTAAGCAATTGGTTGAACTCCACAGGGCGGCCAAAGTGGCTATGAAAGATTTCATAGTCCGGATGTGGCCTGGTGAGCCCCTGCCTGCCTGCTACTTCGGCCTAATAAAGCAGATGGTAAATGCCTGTCCACGGCTTGAAGTGATCAAGTGATCCGTTTGCATTGAGGGTGCCCGCCGGGCCTTTGCCCGTGCGAAGGTGCATTGGGGCAAGCTGGATGCGGAGAAGCTGGTGAAGGATGGACCGTCGGAGGGCAAGGCGCATCGTTGTCCCGAAAAATATTATGAAGGTGTTATGAAAGGCGCTCGTCTCGTGGCCGATGAATGTAGCAAGGACATGATCTTTGAGTGAATGTACTTCTGTCATTTTTGTAATATAAAGACGAAGTTATTTGCGCTACATAGAGCATTTTTTGATTTAAAATATTACCTTTTGTGCGGCTGTTTATAAAATTCTGAAAGTAGGCCAGTCGTCGGCTTCCGCCCCCACATAACTAGTACTTGGGGTGTTCGTGGAAAAAAACCAGACACTCTTTATCCAAATTTTTTGGTCCCTCAAGGAGGTGTTTGGCACAGCGAACAAGGCAATCGGACTATGCGGCTTTATAACTTTCACTTAGCCATAGAAGTCTACAATTTTAAATTTCGGCGAAGCCCCTAGAATTCGGAAAGCCGAATTGGGGCGCTATATACGCCTAAATCAGACGAGGCTGATTCCTCGCCTAAAGCGGAAAAATCTTTAAGGATTTTAAGACCTCTCGAACAGCGAGCAGCTCTCACCGCATCATGCCGGTCAGTTTTCAGCTCTCTCTGCTGAGGTGCTCGTCTGGAAGAACCGGGACACAATCGCAGTAGTTCTCCCTGCGCTACCTTAGCCGATATAACAGAACGTAAGGTATCAAAACAAGGGAGCCGGGCAAACCCAACTATTGACCCAAGACATGATTCGGAGCTGATGCATATAATGCTATAAGTTCGGGGTGCCACACTGTTGAAAGTGTTCGGACTTGTCTTGCCGTAATATGGGGCGCCATAAGAAGCCCCTGGCACACTTAACGTACCAGGGTGTACGGATGCAATATTAAATAAACATTTATGGGAAAAATGTGCAAATAGGAATAATAAGCTGACACTATATATTATCTCCCATTGATGAATAATACATCTAAGCGTATGTTTACAATGAATGCATTAAGTAGAAGCAAATAGGACTATTTAACATGTCATATCCAAGGGCGGGCCACATGTAGGTATATAGAACAGGTATAATGATCGTGAACAGATTCCACCTGGGTATTCCCTTTGTGCGCAAAGCCTTTTGCCTCCTTGGTTTTCTCTCATGTGCAAGTCTGACAATCCGGCTCTTCTAAAGAGGCTGCCCGAAAGCAGTGTCCTAAAAGATAAAGGGGGGGTTATTAAAGTATGTTGTGGTTGTACCGCACTGTTAACTGAGTCACTATTGCGCCTCCGCCTATGCCCATGGTATTTTGAGTGCGTAATTGTGTACGCGCGGCACGAATGCTGCCTTGATGGGGCTGGAGCGGAGGCCGGACTGCTAGTCGCGCTCTTGGCGTGCCTGGTGATCCTATTGCAGGGTAATCCGGACTCGCTTGATGGTGTTCGAGGTTGTTGTCGCCGGATTGGTGGTTTGCCGGAGAAGGCTGCATTGTACTTCTGCTGCGAGGGCTGCAGTATGCTCTTCTGTATGGAGAGAGCGGTCCATGTTTCCGTTGACTATTATGACCCCGTGAGGTCCTGGCATCTTGAGCTTGAGGTATGCATAGTGTGGTACCGCATTGAATCGAGCGAATGCGGTTCGTCCAAGAAGTGTGTGATAACCACTACAGAAAGGGACGATATCAAAGATTAACTCCTCGCTTCGGAAGTTATCCGGAGATCCAAAGACCACTTCCATTGTTATGGAGCCCGTGCAACGGGCCTCTACTCCTGGAATTACACCTTTGAAGGTGGTTTTGGTGGGCTTGATCCTCGAAGGGTTGATTCCCATTTTGCGCACTGTGTCCTGATAGAGCAGGTTCAGGCTGCTGCCGCCATCCATAAGGACTCGCGTGAGGTGGAATCCGTCGATGACTGGGTCTAGGACCAATGCGGCTGAACCGCCATGACAGATGCTGGTAGGGTGATCCCTACGATTAAAGGTGATCGGACAGGCTGACCATGGGTTGAATTTTGGGGCGACTAGCTCCATCGCATAGACGTCCCGTAGTGCTCGCTTCCATTTCCGTTTGGGAATGTGAGTGGCGTAGATCATGTTGACTGTTTTCACCTGGGGAGGAAATTTCTTCTGTCCCCTCGTGTTCGGACACCGGGGCTCCTCATCATCGTCGTTGTGCAACCCCTTGTCCTTGTTTTCGGCATTTATTTTACTGGCCTGTTTGAACACCCAACAGTCTCTATTAGTGTGGTTTGCTGGCTTATCCGGGGTGCCATGAATTTGGCACGAGCGGTCAAGTATGCGGTCCAGACTGGACGGTCCTTGATTGTTTCTTTTGAACGGCTTTTTCCGCTGACCGGATTTCGAGCCACTGAATCCGGCGTTGACTGACGTGTCTTCAATGTTGTCGCTGTTGTTCCGTCGCTTATGTTTGTTGCGTCGTGGCTTGCCGTTATTGTCGCGGACATCTGAGGTGCCAGAATTTATTGGCGTGGTGCTACTGCGAGCCAACCAGATGTCCTCGCCCGCGCAAAAGCGGGTCATGAGTGTCGTGAGGGCTGCCATGGACTTTGGTTTTTCCTAACCGAGGTGTCAGGCGAGCCACTCATCACGGATATTATGCTTGAAGGCCACCAGGGCTTCGGCGTCCGGACAGTCGACTATTTGGTTCTTTTTGGTTAGGAACCGAGTCCAGAATTTCCTGGCTGACTCTCCGGGCTGTTGGGTAATGTGGCTCAAGTCATCGGCATCCGGTGGTCGCACGTATGTGCCCTGGAAGTTGTCGAGGAACGCGTCCTCCAGGTTTTCCCAACTGCCAATGGAATTTGCTGGCAGGCTATTTAGCCAGTGCCGGGCCGGTCCTTTGAGCTTATGGGGAAGATACTTGATGGCGTGTAGATCATCACCGCGGGCCATGTGAATGTGGAGAAGGAAATCTTCGATCCATACTGCGGGGTCTGTTGTGCTATCGTATGATTCGATGTTTATGGGTTTAAACCCTTCTAGGAATTCATGATCCATCACTTCATCAATGAAGCAGAGGGGGTGTGCGGCGCCTCTATGCCGGGCTATGTGGCTACGCAGTTCGACTGAGTCCGGTTGGCTGTATTCGGCCCGGCCGGACTTGTAGATAGTGTATCCAGCGTAACGATCATCGTTACGTGTTGGGGCGTTCCCCCGCGATCTGTAGATCGATCTTGGCTGTCCTACTTTGTTTTCTAGTATATCTTGCAGGTCCTGCCTATTGCCCCGGGCCGTAGTGTATTGGCATGGGGGTACGGGCTGGTATTCGGGCTGATACGCCATTTTGTCCCGGTCACGAGGTGGCCGGTCAACAGTGTGGAGCTCGAGTCCATATTCCTCGGCTGCCAGGACTTCGGTCCATCTATCTGTGAGCAGGTCTTGATCAGCTTGGAGTTGCTACTGCTTCTTTTTCAGGCTCCTCATAGTGGCCACAAGCCGGCGCTTGAAGCGCTCCTGCTCCACAGGGTCCTCGGGCACGCCGAACTCATTTTCACTGAGGCTAATCTCGTCTTCGGAGGGGGGCATGTAGTTGTCCTCCTCTGGATATCTGTCTGTCGCCTGTTCGTCTGGGCTGACCTGCCCGTCCTCCTATTCGGCCTGCTCGAAGGCAGGCTGATCGGGGTTGTATTCATCTTCGGCACCATCCGGATTGTTTTCGTCTCCTGTGCCGGTATTGATGTGGTGAGGCTTGGAGCGGCACCGACGACGCCCATGCTTTGCTTTCTTCCTTGACGGGTTATCCTCCATTGCCTCATCGCGATTGGTTTCTTTCGGAGTGTCCACCATAAATATATCATATGAGGAGGGAGCTGTCCACCGCCCTGTGGGCGGTGATTCCTGTTCTTCTTCTACACCGTCGTCCGCACCATCGATGTCTTCAGAGTCGAAGTCAAGCACATCGGTCAAATCATCGACTATGGCGATGAAGTGGGTGGTGGATGGGCAATGAATTCCCTCGTGGTCTGCTTCCCACTCGAGCCGGACACAGTTCTGCCAAGAGTCTCCGGACAAAGAGAGAGACTTTAATGAGTTCAGCATGTCGCCAAAGGGCGAGTGCTGGAAGATATCCGCAGCGGCGAACTCCATTACCGGAGCCCAGCCAGAATCGGCGGGCTCGGGGGCGCGCGGTCTGGGACCTACAACTAGACACAAGTCCAGGGGTCCGGAGACACAGGCTTCCTTGGGGATGAAGTCTGTGCTCAGCTCTATCGCCGATAAGTGCACGGCCTCCGGGGCGGGGTCCATCCAGCTGTCCTCGGATGACGTGATCTGCCCTGGATTCAGGTTTAGGGCTCCTGCAGGCGCAATATCACGAGTATTGTCCGACAGCAGGTCTAAGCCGTGCTCGTCGTGACTGCTCGGCACTCCTGGCATAGGCCTGAATCCGTCAAAGATCAAGTCTTCGCGGATATCGGTCGTGTAGTTTAAGTTTTCGAACCTGACCTGATGGCCAGGGGCATAGCTATCGATCTGCTCCAGATGGCCAAGCAAATTGGCCCGCAGTGCGAAGCAGCTGAACACGAAGATCTGTCCGGGGAGAAAAGTCTCATCCTGGACCATGTTGTTGTTGATGATTGAAGGAGCCATCAAGCCCTGCAGTGACGACACAGAGGAACACTCATTGAAAACACCAATGTCGGTGTCAAAACCGGCGAATCTCGGGTAGGGGGTCCCGATTTGTGCGTCTAAGGCTAATGGTAACAGGAGGCGAGGGACACGATGTTTTACCCAGGTTCGGGCCCTCTTGATGGAGGTAAAACCCTACTTCCTGCTTGATTGATATTGATGATATGAGTATTACAAGAGTTGATCTACCACGAGATCATAGAGGCTAAACCCTAGAAGCTAGCCTATGATGATTATGATTGTGCCTCTAAGGACTAAACCCTCCGGTTTATATAGACACCGGGGGGGCTAGGGTTTACACAGAGTCGGTTACAAAAGAAGGAAATCTACTATCCGGATCGCTAAGCTTGTCTTCCACGCAAAGGACAGTCCCATCCGGACACGGGACGAAGTCTTGAGTCTTGTAACTTCACGATCCAATAGTCCGGCCAAAGTATATAGTCCGACTGTCCAGATACCCCCTAATCTAGGACTCCCTCACCCCCCACTGGACCAGGCGGCCTAGCTCACAACCAGGCCGGCCCACCTGGCCCATCCGGCTGACCCAGCCCACTTCCCGTTCCCTCGGTCGCTCTCTCCCCTTCCCTGTTCCCCGACCAGGGTCGGAACAGGGGCGTGTCCCCGCCCGACTGCCTCGTCGGCACCGACGCTGGGAGGGGATAAGGCCGCCACGCCCCAGCCTCCTCGATCCCGCCTCCCACTTACCCTCACTCTCCCTCTCGGTCCCTGTGCCTCCCCTTCTCTCAGATCCACCTCACTGCTTCCCCTTCCCCACCGTGTCCGAACGCCGCCATGGACCCGCCGCTGTGAAACGCGCAGCAACAGCCATCGCCTCGCCTTGCCAACATGTCCGTCGTCTCCGCCACCGTCTTCCTCGTCGATCGGTGGCCGCAGCTGGAGCTCGGAGGCGCTGCTGCATCGGTTCCCCTTCTTCCACATCTAGGGTCGCCGCCGCTCTTCACCAACTCCGGCGACGCCCCTCTGCTGCTACTAAACCATTCACCGACCTCCGTGTGTGCCGCTGGATGAGCTCCGCTATCTCCTACTCCCTGTTTGCTCTCTCGCGCGCCCTAGGTAGCTGCCGCCGAAGCGCCGAACCCAGTGTCGCGGAGCTCGTCGCCGACGAGTCTCCGGTGACCAAATGGTCACGGGCCAGTGCCGGTTGCACTCACCGCGTCCCATAGATCCTCCCCAGCCTCTCCATTTGTTTGCTACCTTGCCGTAGCACCGCTTTTCTCGAGCTCCCGTACGCGTCACCGCCCGCGCTCGTCGCCGACAACCGTCCGGTGACCATTTGGTCCCGGGCTCGTGCCATTGTGCTCGCGCGTGCAAGTAGGCATCGCCCCGCTCTCTGGTTTGCCCGAACTCGCCCCCTGCCACCGTTGTTGTTGCTCGCCCGAAACACCTCACCGCCGGCGAGCTCGAGGCACTCGCCCCCGTCTGTTCCATTCCCTCTGGCCACCACCATTCGACACGCGACGTCGAGTCGTGTCGAACGCGCCCGGCCACAGCCCAGCAGACCCCCTATGCGCGAAATCCGTGCCCCTCCCAAGCCGCGCCGCTGCGTTTGGCTCGCCAGAGTCAGCTCCGGCGCGTCTCCGACCGGTGTCCGACGTGGCATCCACGTGGCACCGCCTGGGCCACTGACTGGTGGGCCCAGGGCCCCCTTTGACTTGTTGACTTGGGTCAACGCTGACGTGGCCTCCCCCTGTGTCTATGACATGTGGGTCTCGCATGAATAAACGAATTAAAATAAATGAATAAACTGTTAGTTAGTTAGTTGGTTAATTAAAGTACTAAACACTCACTGACCAGTAGGCCCCACCCACTAATTAGGTTAATTAGATTAAACCAACTCTGTTTAGTTAGATCAGTCAATGACATGTGGGTCCCACTGGACCCACAGGTCAGATTTGACTTAGTCAACCGCACTGTTGACTAATGACCTCAGCATTACGTCATGCTGACATCAGTAGACACTATTCTGGATAATGTTAGAATTAAATAATTAAATAAAGTCTAAAAATGAATAAAACTTTAGAAAAACATAGAAAATAAACCGTAGCTCAGATGAAAATGTTTTCTACATGAAAGTTGCTCACAATGACGAGACGAATCTGAATACATAGTCTGTTCGTCCGCCACACATCCCTAGCATAGCAAACATGCAACTTTCCCCCTCCGGTTCATCTGTCCGAAAGCGTGAAACACCGGGGATACTTTCCCGGATGTTTCCCCCTTTCACCGGTATCACCTACTACCACGTTAGGGCACACCTAACACCGCTCATTGTGATGTCATGCATCGTCATGCTTATGTTTGCATTGTATTTACTGTTTCTTCCCCCTCTTCTCTCCGGTAGACTATGAGGCCGACGTTGCTGCTGCCCAGTTCGACTACGGAGTTGACGACCCCTCCTTCTTGCCAGAGCAACCATGCAAGCCCCCCCCCTTGATCACCAAATATCTCCTATTCTTCTCTCTACTACTTGCATTAGAGTAGTGTAACATGTTACTGTTCGGTTACTCCTATTATGTTGCATAGCATGTCATTGTTGCTACAGTCGTTGATACCTTACCCGCAATCCTAAATGCTTAGTATAGGATGCTAGTTTATCATCATTGGCCCTACATTATTGTCAGTATGCCTTGCTATACTATCGGGTCATGATCACTCGGGAGGTGATCATGGGTATATCCTATACATATGTACATACTATACAGATGGTGACTAAAGTCGGGTCGACTCGTTGAGTACCCGCGAGTGATTCACGGATTGGGGGCTGAAAGGACATTTGTCCCGACGGCCTTCTGTGTGGATCTTTGTGGCAGAGTGACAGGGCAGGTTGAGACCACCTAGGCGAGAGGTGGGCCTGGCCTTGGTCGGCGTTCGCGGTTACTTCATAATAACACGCTTAAGAGATCTTGGTATTTGATCTGAGTTTGGCCACTGGCCTATATGCACTAACCAACTATGTGGGAACAGTTATGGGCACTCGGCGTCGTGGTATCAGCTGAAGCCTTCATGACGTCAGTGACTGAGCAGCGCGCGCCGGATTGGACCGTAAGCCTGCTCTTGTATTAAGGGGGCTAGGTCTGCTTCCGGCCACGTACACAACATGCAGGTGTGCAATGGGCGATGGGCCCAGACCCTTGCGCGCATAGGATTTAGACCGACGTGCTGACCTCTCTGTTGTACCTAGGTGCGGCTGCGACGTGTTGATCTTCCGAGGCCGGGCATGACCCAGGAAAGTGTGTCCGGCCAAAGGGGATCGAGCGTGTTGGGTTATGTGGTCCACCCCTGCAGGGAAGTTTATCTATTCGAATAGCCGTGTCTCTCGGTAAAAGGACGACCCGGAGTTGTACCTTGAACTTATGACAACTAGAACTAGATAGTTAATAAAACACACCCAGACAAGTTCCACAGACAACCCGGTGATCACTTTTCCACAGGGCGACGATGGGAGGATCGCCGGGTAGGATTATGCTATGCGATGCTACTTGGAGGACTTCAATCTACTCTCTTCTACATGCTGCAAGACGGAGGCTGCCAGAAGTGTAGTCTTCGATAGGACTAGCTATCCCCCTCTTATTCTGGCATTCTGCAGTTCAGTCCACAGATATTGCCTCTTTACACATATACCCATGCATATGTAGTGTAGCTCCTTGCTTGCGAGTACTTTGGATGAGTACTCACGGTTGCTTTGCTCCCTCTTTTCCCCCTTTTCCCTCTTCTTCCCGGATGCCGCAACTAGACGTTGGAGCCCAGCAGCCAGACGCCACTGCCGACGACGACCCTTACTACTCTGGAGGTGCCTACTACTACGTGTAGGCCGCTGACGACGACCAGGAGTAGTTAGGAGGATCCCAGGCAGGAGGCCTGCGCCTCTTTCGATCTGTATCCTAGTTTGTGCTAGCCATCTTATGGCAACTTGTTTAACTTATGTCTCTACTCAGATATTGTTGCTTCCGCTGACTCGTTTATGTTCGAGCACTTGTATTCGAGCCCTCGAGGCCCCTGGCTTGTAATATGGTGCTTGTATGACTTATTTTACTTTTAGAGTTGTGTTGTGATATCTTCCTGTGAGTCCCTGATCTTGATCGTACACATTTGTGTACATGATTAGTGTACGATTGAATCGGGGGCGTCACAACAACCTCCATCATCATATTCTATTCCACCAATAGTGCTATATCCATGGCTTACGCTCATGTATTGCGTGAGAGATAAAAAAAGCTAAAGCGCGTTAAAAAGTATGAACCAATTGCTTGGCTGAAACGGGGGTTGTGCATGATGGGAGTATTTTGTGTGATGAAAATGAAGCATAGCCTAACTATATGATTTTGTAGGGATAAGCTTTCTTTGGCCATGATATTTTGAGAAGACATGATTGCTTTGTTAGTATGCTTGAAGTATTATTACTCTTATGTCAATATGTACTTTAATCTTGAATTATTTGGATCTGAACATTCATGCCACAATACAGAAAATTACATTGAGAAATATGCTAGGTAGCATTCCACATCAAAAATCCTGTTTTTATCATTTACCTACTCGAGGACGAGCAGGAATTAAGCTTAGGGATGCTTGATATGTCTCCAACGTATCTATAATTTTTGATTGTTCCATGCTATTATATTACCCGTTTTGGATGTTTATGGGCTTTACTATACACTTTTATATCATTTTTGGGACTAACCTACTAACCGGAGGCCCAGCCCAAATTGTTGTTTTTTTTGCCTATTTCGGTGTTTCGAAGAAAAGGAATATCAAACGGAGTCCAAACGGAATGAAACCTTTGGGAGCGATCTTTTTGGAACAAACGCAATCCACGAGACTTGGATTGGACGTCAAGAAGCAGCCAAGGCGGCCACGAGGGTGCAAGGCGCGCCCCCACCCTCATGGGCCCCTCGTGGCTTCCCTGACTGACCTCCTTCGTCTATACATACTTGCATACCCTGAAAACACCAAGGAGCACCACGAAAGCCTATTTCCACCGCCGCAACCTTCTGTACCCGTGAGATCCCATCTTTGGGCCTTTTATGGCGCTCTACCGGAGAGGGAATCGATCATGGAGGGCTTCTACATCAACACCATAGCCTCTCAGATGAGTTGTGAGTAGTTTACCATAGACCTTCGGGTCCATAGTTATTAGCTAGATGGCTTATTTTCTCTCTCTTTGAATCTCAATACAAAGTTCTCGTCGATCTTCTTGGAGATCTATTCGATGTAACTCTTTTTGCGGTGTGTTTGTCGAGATCCGATGAATTGTGGGTTTATGATCAAGTTTATCTATGAGAAATATTTGAATCTCCTCTAAACTCTTTTATGTATGATTGGTTATCTTTGCAAGTCTCTTCGAATTATCAGTTTGGTTTGGCCTACTAGATTGATCTTTCTTGCAATGGGTGAAGTGCTTAGCTTTGGGTTCAATCTTGCGGTGTCCTTTCCCAGTGATAGCAGGGGCAGCAACGCACGTATTGTATTTTTGCCATCAATGATACAAAGATGGGGTTTATATCATATTGCTTGAGTTTATCCCTCTACATCATGTCATCTTGCCTAATGTGTTAGTCTGTTCTTATGAACTTAATACTGCTGCATGCTGGATAGCGGTCGATGTGTGGAGTAATAGTAGTAGATGCAGAATCATTTCGATCTACTTGTCGCGGACGTGATGCCTA
Source organism: Aegilops speltoides (assembly GCA_021437245.1). Taxonomy (NCBI): domain Eukaryota; kingdom Viridiplantae; phylum Streptophyta; class Magnoliopsida; order Poales; family Poaceae; genus Aegilops; species Aegilops speltoides. Next base: position 125,937,275 of record CM038144.1, read on the forward strand.
TATACATGATCATGCCAGATATTCTCATAACTATGCAGTTTTCTATCAATTGCTCGACAGTAATTTGTTCACCCACCGTAATACTTATGTTATCTTGAGAGAAGCCACTAGTGAAACCTATGGCCCCCGAGTCTATATTCCATCATATAAGTTTCCAATCTACTATATTTTGCAATCTTTACTTTTCAATCTATATCATAAAAATACCAAAAATATTTATCTTATCTTTTTATCTCTATCCGATCTCACTTTCGCAAGTGTCCGTGAAGGGATTGACAACCCCTTTATCGCGTTGGTTGCAAGGTTCTTGTTTGTTTGTGTAGGTACGAGGGACTTGCATGAAGCCTCCTACTAGATTGATACCTTGGTTCTCAAACACTGAGGGAAATACTTACGCTACTTTGCTGCATCACCCTTTCCTCTTCAAGGGAAAACCAACACAGTGCTCAAGAGGTAGCAGCCAACAACTGGTCTATGTTTATCTTTTTCTTCAAGTTTGGCAATTCTAGAAGCTTCATCACATAAGTAAATAACATGCCCATCAATATTATCAACCAAGAGATCTTTATTCATAGCAACACTAGGTTCAACTCTAATTTTTTCAGCTTGTTTGGGTGTTCTAACATAACTTTTGTTAACCACAGTTGAAGCTTTAGCATGTTCCTTCACCCTAACAGGGAAAGGTGGTTTTTCAATATAAGTAGTGGGAACAACTGGATCAACATTGTAAATGATAGTTTCTTTTACCGGTTCTTTAACTTCTAATTTAAGAGGTGGGTGATATTTAAACTACTTCTCCTTAGGGAGATCAACATGAGTAGCCAAAGATTCACAGAAGGAAGCTACTTTCTCATAGTCAAGTCCATCTTTAGTGCTAAACTTTTGAAAAGCATCGGTATCCATAAAAGATTTAACACAATCAGACTTAGGTTCAATACCTGACTCTTTACCTTCGTTGAGTTCCCAATCTTCAAAGTTGCATTTAATTCTTTCTAAAAGATCCCACCGGAATTCAATAGTCTTCTTCATAAAAGAACCAGTACAAGAAGTAGCGAGCATGGATTGATCATTATGAGAAAGCCGAGCATAAAAATTCTGAATAATAATTTCTTTTGAGAGCTCATGATTGGGGCATGAATATAACATTGACTTAAGCCTCCCCCAAGCTAGACTTATACTTTCTCCTTCCCAAGGCCAAAAATTATATATATAATTCCGATCACGATGAACTAGATGCATAGGATATTTTTTTGATGAAATTCCTATTTCAACAGATTCCAGTTCCAAGATCCAATATCATTGCATAGCCTATGCCATGTCAATGCCTTTCCCTTCAAAGATAAAGGGAAAAACTTCTTATTAGCTTCATCTCCGGGCAAACCTGCAAGCTTAAACAATCCACAAATTTCATCCACATATATCAAGTGCATATAAGGATGTTCGGTTCCGTCTCCTGCATAAGGATTAGCTAGCAATTGTTCTAACATACCCGAAGGAATTTCATATTCAATATTTTCAGTAGGTGCAGTAGGTTGAGGGGCAACTAATTGTGGTTCTGGTGGAGGTGAAGATACCCTGAACAAACCCCTCAAATGATTGTTTTCCATAGTAGCAAGTGACAATAAATTTCAGCATGTAGTAATAACATTTCCTTACCAAGAGCGCTTCACTCCTCGGCAACGACACCGGAAAATAGCCTTGATGACCCACAAGTATATGGGGTCAATTGTATCCTTTTCAATAAGTAAGAGTGTCAAACCCAACGAGGAGCAGAAGGAAATGACAGGTGGTTTTCAGCAAGGTAATGTCTAAAATTGTAAGTAGCGGAGTAGTTTAATAGCATGATAATTTGTAGCGAGCAAGCAACGATAGTAGTAACAAAAGTGCAGCAAGGTAGCCCAATCCTTTAGAGGCAAAGGACAGGCCAAAATGGTCCCTTATGATAAGCAAAGTGTTCTTGAGGGTACACGGAAATTTTATCTAGTCACTTTCATCATGTTGGCTTAATTCGTGTTCGCTACTTTGATAATTTGATATGTGGGTGGACCGATGCTTAGGTGATATTCTTAATTGAACAAACCTCCTACTTATGACTAACCCTCTCGCAAGCATCCGCAACTACGAGAAAAGTATTAAGAATAAATTCTAACCATAGCATTAAACTTTTGGATCCAATCGGTCCCTTACAGAATAGCGCATAAACTGGGGTTTAAGCTTCTGTCACTCTTGCAACCCACCATCTAATAACTACTCCACAATGCATTCCCTTAGGCCCAAATATGGTGAAGTGCCATGTAGTCGACGTTCACATGACACCACTAAGAGAATGACAACATATACATCATCAAAATATCAAACACATATCAAGTTCACATGATTACTTGCAACATGATTTTTCCCGTGACCTCAAGAACGAAAGTAACTACTCACAAATGATAATCATACTCAAGATTAGAGGGGTATTCAATAGCATAATGGATCTGAACACATAATCTTCCACCAAATAAACCATATAGTAATCAACTACAAGATGTAATCAACACTACTAGTCACGCACAAGCACCAATCTATAGTTTCGGTACAAAGATTGAACACAAGAGATGAACAAGGGTTTGAGAGGAGTTGGTGCTGTTGAAGATGTTGATGAAGATAGACCTCCCCAATATGGGAGAGTTGTTGGTGATGATGATGATGATGATTTCCCCCTCCAGGAGGGAAGTTCCCCCGGCGGAAGCGCTCCACCGGAGGGCAAAAGTGCTCCTGCCCAAGTTCCGCCTCGAAGCGGTGGCGCTTCGTCCCGAAAGTCCTCTCCTTATTTTTTTTCTAGGTCAAAATGACTTATATACCAGAAGAGGGACACCAGAGGTGGGCTGAGGAGGGCAGCACCCACCAGGGCGCGCCTGGGCCTCCTTGCACGCCCAGGTGGGTTGTGCCCACCTGGTGGCCCCCCTCTAGTACTTATTTGCTCCAATATTTATTAAATATTCCATAAAAATCCTCTGGAAGTTTCAGCTCATTTGGAGTTGTGCAGAATAGGTAGCTTGACGTAGCTTTTTCAGGTCGAGATTTCCAGCTGCCAGAATTCTCCCCCTTTGTGCATACCTTGTATATTATGAGAGAAAAGGCATTAGAATTACCCCAAAAAGCATTATTATACAGTAAAACAACATAAATAATAGTAGGAAAACCTGATGCAAAATGGATGTATCAATCCACTTATCCCGAAAACCGGGCGTCTTTTTCTTGCAAAAATTACTACGCCTCCTCCAGTTCTGCACCTGCCATTTACTGTTACCTCCCCCTTAGAAATATGCATGCGGGGTTCTCTTTTCCATTTTTACCTCGTCTCCTCTGCTTCTTCTTCTTCTTCTTGAAGCTTTCTGCCACAAGAGCTCTGCCGCACCCGTCGACCTTCACCAGCTGCCTCGTTCGGGAGCACAGCACCGCCCCGCCTTCGTCAGAGTTCAGCGGTGCCTTTCCGCCTTCTGCTGCCGCCGCCAGGTACACATATATCTCCTCCTCAGATCCACACTAGGTTGTTTGAGTTCATGAAGTATGTCGGTGTTCATCTGCTCTTGTTCATCACAGTGCAAGTAGATCTTGTATTTTCCTCTAAGATGCCTATGGAAACATTGCGGCAATAGATTTAATATCGGTCTTGCATCTGAATAGACTATGCTTCCTCTAGAATCCACGAATAGTTCATCAGTAGCTCCGTCGCTACCATTAGGTTTAGCAATTTTTTTCTTTTTTCAAGTTGCCCGTAGATCCAAAATTGTAACTGGTTTAGTTGAAACTTGTTTATACCACACTTAGCAGAAAACCTTAGCAATCCCCAACTTTTAGTTAACTTGCCTTCATATCTTAGGCAGCTTACCTTCATATCATAACTCGCCAGGCATTTAGAAGCTGCCTATGTTGCTAAGCCGGAGCCGGTTCACCATTTAAGATGACTTATCTATTATGTTGTTTTGTTCATATCACTATAGTGACAAGTCATTATTTCTTGAGTAACCCGCCATTTATATTTCCGCGGCCTTTTGTTGTCTTTAGGCAACTTAATATGTCAAAATCCACTATTTGCAATTGGGTGCATTCCGAAGTATCTGAGCTCATCCTTAAGGATTATCAAGATCAAGGTCTTCTGGCGCCTCAAGAAGAAATTGGCTGGCGAGCCGGGCAAGGGGATGATGTTCCTCGACCCGGCGGAGGAGAAGTTGTGGTTTTTACTGACCATATCCTTAGAGGTTTTACTCCACCGGGTCAAAATTCTTTCTGGGCGTCTTGAGCTACTTCAATTTTCATCCTCAAGACTTGGGTCCAAACTCCATATCCAATATCTATCACTTTCAAATCCTATGCCAAGCATATATGCAAATAGAGCCCACTGTTGTTGTCTTTAAGGAATTTTTCTATATGAACCGCCAAACTGAGTGTACTGATGGCCCAAGCTTAGAACTCGGCGGAATTCAATCCAGAGACGCAAAGACGGTTGTTTTCCTTCAGCTACACTGCCATGTCACCCTAAGGGGTGGGTCAGGACTTGGTTTCATTGTAAGAATACCGCCCCAGCCAATGAGAAACCTTTGCCGGGTTACAGAGTTGACCGCCTTCCCATGGATTTTAATCCTCCTAGCAAGAGAGGAGCATGTTGAAGCCCTCCCGGTTTATCCAAAACTAAGAGCCTTGCTAGCGAATGGGTTAATAAGGGTTGATCTAGCCCGGTGCTGGGTTGCATGGAGAATCCTCCCTTTAATCCGCCGACCCATCTTAATGTGTGAATATTCAGGCGAGTCAAACGACCCTCAGCGGTACAACTCTGATAATTTTACCATCGAGGAAGTCCATAAAACTGTAAAAAAATCTGCTCGGGGAGCCTCAGGAGAGCTGCAATAAGACGGGGTTGTTACCGTTCTTCAAGCTTAACCCGAGCCCACCTGTAAGCAGTCATTTCTATCCGGCTTATAAATCCTTACTTTGCTCTGTACCTTGCTTTCTAACCCTTCTCAATTATGCAGGACGACTCTCCCTTCTGGAATACGAAAAGGAAAACTCAGGCAACCAAAACCAAGACTACGCCAACTCGGAAAAAGAACAAACTCGCCGTTGTGACTGGTCCGGCTGCCGTGGGCGAGTCAGCGGATGCTGATGATCAATCAGAGGTAGACCTCGATTGTCTTAGCCGCCTCTTTATCAAATTAGCAGACACCCCTTGTTCTCAGGATGAGACAACCACAACCCAGGCCGATGACACTAAGGTAATTTCCATATCTTCCGGCTTAGACTCCTTGCCTCCAAAGAAGGTAAGGCGGGTCATCCGGAAAGTAAGATTTTCTCATCCAGATGCTCATTTAGACCCGTACTTTATTTTGAAGAAAACTCAGCATGAGTCAAGGTGCCAAACTCGGAGTGGCGGCTCTGGATATCTGGTGGCTGAGTTAACTCATGAACCCTCTACTCGCAAGCGGCGTACTGAGGTGCCACACAGTCCAACTCCTTCTTTACCCAAAGTCGGCATTGTTAAGCAACCACTTAATCCATCTGATTCCAATTACCAGGAGTCGCCACCGTCTTCGGGAGACTCATCCTCTACATAGCTACCGGCTTTGATTATAAACCTAGGGTAACTCTCTTTTTTATTAAACTTTGTAATCAGTGATGCTTATATCTCTTAACAACCTATCTTCTTTGTTGAGCAAAAGCCAAATCCAAGAAGAGGAAAGTGGGTGAGTCATCAATAAACCCTGACAGCCCTGTGTCTGATGAACAAGTCTTGGTGAGGTGGACACTAAGAAACCTAAAGATGAACATGATAACCATGGTGACCCGCCCCCGCAGTCAGACTCGGCAGCCACCAAAACAGTGAACGTCAACACTAACCCACTGGATGAACTGAACCTGCCAAGTCTGACTCTTGCTTCTAGCCCTGCCAAGGCAACTGAAGATGTTCCCTCTCAAGAATGGAACAATGAAGATGTTACTATCGCTGGGGCGGGTCACAGGACCCCTGAGGTTTCCAATGTATTAACCAAGCACACAACTAAGGATGAAGCGCCTTTATCGGAAAAGGGCAAGGCAAAACTGGAACTGCCTAATTATGAAGACTTCAGTGTAGAAGAGCTACATGCGGGCTATCTAAGCTGCCTTTCAACAAGACGTGAAATGGAAGTCGGCTTAGTGAGCATGATGAAGCAGAAATATGAGGTATGGGTAAACTTGACCCCTTTCAGCTTTATATATATATATATATACAAACACACACACACACACACACGTAGCCCCCAGGTCTTAAACATAGGAAGACTTCGAGTATGTATAAGACTTGCATTAAAAACTGAGAATCTTGTAATGTACCCCCAAGGGTCGGCTCATCTCTATGGGATAAGCCGGGTGTTCTGTAGTAAACAAAATTTGAAAGAAACATCATAAAGCCCCCCAAGGGTCAGCTCATGCCCTGAAATGAACCAGGTCTTCCAATTAGATAATCTTGAAAGAATCATCATATAGCCCCCAAGGGCAGGTTGTACGTCCATTTTGCATCATGCTTTTATATCGATATTTATTGCAATATGGGTTGTTACTACACATTATGTCATAATACTTATGCCTTTTCTCTCTTATTTTACAAGGTTTACATGAAGAGGGAGAATGCCGACAGCTGGAATTCTAGGCTGGAAAAGGAGCAAATATTAGAGACCTATTCTGCACAACTCCAAAAGTCTTGAAACTCCACAAAAGTCTGTTTTGGAATATATTAAAAATATTGGGCGAAGAAAGCACCAGAGGGGGGCCACCCACTGTCCACGAGGGTGGGGGCGCGCCCTACCCCCCTAGGCGCACCCCTGCCTCGTGGGCCACCTGGAAGCCCTCTGATGCCCATCTTCTGGTATAAGGTGTCTTTTGCCCTGGAAAAAATCATAAGGAAGCTTTCGGGACGAAGCGCCGCCATCTCGAGGTGGAACCTTGCGGAACCAATCTAGGGCTCTGGCGGAGCTGTTCTGCCGGGGAAACATCCCCCCAGGAGGGGGAAATCATCACCATCATCATCACCATCAATCCTATCATCGGGAGGGGGTCAATCTCCATCAACATCTTCACCAACACAATCTCCTCTCAAACCCTAGTTCATCTCTTGTATCCGATCTTTGTCTCAAAACCTCATATTGGTACCTGTGGGTTGCTAGTAGTGTTGATTACTCCTTGTAGTTGATGCTAGTTGGTTTATTTGGTGAAAGATCATATGTTCAGATCCTTTATGCATATTAATACCCCTCTGATTCTGAACATGCATATGATTTGTGAGTAGTTATGTTTGTTCATGAGGACATGGGAGAAGTCTTGTTTTAAGTAGTCATGTGAATTTGGTATTCGTTCGATATTTTGATGAGATGTATGTTGTCTTTCCTCTAGTGGTGTTATGTGAACGTCGACTACATGACACTTCACCATTATTTGGGCCTAGGGGAAGGCATTGGGAAGTAATAAGTAGATGATGGGTTGCTAGAGTGGCAGAATCTTAAACCCTAGTTTATGCGTTGCTTCATAAGGGGCTGATTTGGATCCATATGTTTCATGCTGTGGTTAGGTTTACCTTAATTCTTCTTTTGTAGTTGTGGATGCTTGTGAGAGGGGTTGATCATAAGTGGGATGCTTGTCCAAGGAAGGGCAGTACCAGAACACCGGTCCACCCACATATCAAATTATGAAAGTAACGAACGCGAATCATATGAGCATGATGAAAACTAGCTTGACGATAATTCCCATGTGTCCTCGGGAGCGCTTTCCTTTATATAAGAGTTTGTCCAGGCTTGTACTTTGCTACAAAAAGGATTAGGTCACCTTGCTGCACCTTGTTTACTTTTGTTACTTGTTACCCGTTACAAATTACCTTATCACAAAACAATATGTTACCGAATTTCAGTGCTTGCAGAGAATACCTTACTGAAAACCGCTTGTCATCTCCTTCTGCTCCTCGTTGGGTTCAACACTCTTACTTATCAAAAGGACTATGCTAGATCCCCTATACTTGTGGGTCATCAAGAAAATTTTCTGGCGCCATTGCCGGGAAGTGAAGTGCCTTTGGTAGGTGGAATTTGGTAAGGAAAAATTTGTATAGTGTGCTGAAATTTACTGTCACTTGTCACTATGGAAAATAATCCTTTGAGGGGCTTGTTCAGGGTATCTTCACCCTGACTAGTAGAGCAAAGAGTTGCTACTCAACCTAATAAACCTATTAAAAATGTTTACTTTGAAATTCCTTCGGGTATGATAGAGAAACTGCTAGCTAATCCTTTTACAAGAGATGGAACATTATATCCCAATATGCACCTAATCTATGTGGATGAAGTTTGTGGATTATTTAAGCTTGCAGGTATGCCCGAGGATGTTATCAAGAAGAAGGTCTTCCCTTTACCTTTGAAGGGAAAGGCATTGACATGGTTTAGGCTATGTGATGATATTGGATCATGGAACTACAACCGATTGAAATTGGAATTTCATCAGAAGTTTTATCCTATGCATCTGGTTCATCGTGATCATAATTATATATATAATTTTTGGCCTTGCGAAGGAGAAAGTATCGCTCAAGCTTGGGGGAGGCTTAAGTCAATGTTATATTCATACCCCAATCATGAGCTCTCAAGAGAAATTATTATTCAAATTTTTTATGCTCGGCTTTCTCTCAATAATTGCTCCATGCTTGATACTTCTTGTACTGGTTATTTTATGATGAAGACTATTGAATTCAGATGGGATTTATTGGAAAGAATTAAACGCAACTCTGAAGATTGGGAACTCGGCGAAGGTAAGGTATAACACCATGTTTGATTGTGTTAAATCTTTTATGGATACCGATGCTTTTCGTGAATGTAGCACTAAATATGGACTTGACTCTGAGATAGTAGCTTCTTTTTGTGAATCATTTGCCACTCATGTTGATCTCCCTAAGGAGAAGTGGTTTAAATATCATCCTCCCATTGAAGTAAAAGTAGTAGAACCTATTGAAGTTTAAGAAAAGACTATCACTTATAATGTTGATCCTATTGTTCCTACCGCTTATATTGAGAAACCACCTTTCCCTGTTAGAATAAAGGATGATGCTAAAGCTTCAACTGTGGTTCGTAAGAGTAATGCTATAACACCTACACCCTCTGAGAAAAATAATGTTTAACCTAGCATTGCTATGGTTAATGATATCTTGGTCGATAATATTGACGGGCATGTTATTTAGGGGATATGTGATGAAGCTGCTAGGATTGCTAGACCCGATACTAAAAATAAATGTAGACCTATTGTAGGCATGCCTGTTGTCTCTGTTAAAATAGGAGATCATTGTTATCATGGCTTATGTGATATGGGTGCTAGTGTTAGTGCAATACCTCATTCCTTATACAAAGAAATTATGCATGATATTACACCTGCCAAAATAGAAGGTATTGGTATTACTATTAAACTTGCCAATAGAGATACTATTTCACCAATTGGGATTGTTAGAGATGTTGAAGTCTTGTGTGGGAAAGTTAAATATCCTACTAATTTTCTTGTTCTTGGTTCCCCACAAGATGACTTTTGTCCCATTATATTTGGTAGACCCTTCTTGAATACTGTTAATGCTAAGATAGACTGCGAAAAGGATATTGTTACTGTTGGTTTAGGGGATATGTCTCATGATTTTAATTTTACTAAATTTCATAGACAACCCCATGATAAAGAATTGCCTAATAAAGATGAAATTATTGGTCTTGCTTCTATTGTCATGCCTCCTAATGATCCTTTAGAACAATATTTGCTAGACCATGAAAATGATATGTTTATGAATGAAAGAAGGGAAATAAATGAAGTATTCTTTAAACAGGGACCTATTTTGAAACACAACTTGCCTGTTGAAATCCTAGAGGATCCTCCTCCACCCAAGGGATATCTCGTGTTTGAGCTTAAACCTTTACCTGATACTCCCAAATATGCTTATCTTGGTGAAAAGAAGATATATCCTGTTATTATTAGTGCTAACCTTTCAGAGCAGGAAGAAGAGAAATTATTGAAAACTCTGAAGAAGCACCATGCTGCTATTGGATATACTCTTGATGATCTTAAGGGTATAAGTCCCAGTCTATGCTAACACAAAATAAAATTGGAGAAAGATGCTAAGCCAGTTGTTGATCGCCAATGACGGTTAAATCCTAAGATGAAAGAAGTGGTAAGAAATGAAATACTAAAGCTTCTGCACGCGGGTATAATTTATCCTGTTGATGATAGTTAGTGGTGAAGTCATGTCCATTGTGTCCCGAAGAAGGGAGGTATTACTGTTGTCCCTAATGATAAAGATGAATTGACCCCACAGAGAATTGTTACAGGTTATACAATGGTAATTGATTTCTGCAAATTAAGTAAAGCTACTAGAAAAGATCATTACCCTTTACCTTTTATTGATCAAATACTAGAAAGATTGTCCAAACATACACATTTTTGCTTTCTAGATGGTTATTCTGGTTTCTCTCAAATACCTGTGTCAAAAGAGGGTCACGATAAGACCACTTTTACTTGCCCTTTCGATACCTTTGCTTATAGACGTATGCCTTTTGGTTTATGTAATGCACCTGCTACCTTTCAAAGATGTATGACTGCTATATTCTCTGACTTTTGTGAAAAGATTGTTGAGGTTTTCATGGATGATTTCTCCGTGTATGGAACTTCTTTTGATGATTGCTTAAGCAACCTTGATCGAGTTTTGCAGAGATGCGAAGAAACTAATCATGTCTTGAATTGGGAGAAGTGCCACTTTAGGCCTCATTTGGTAGAAGAGTATCTGAGAGGTTTTGGGAGGAGGGGATTTGGGAGGATTTGGTGAATCCCTCTCTTCCACCCAATCCTCTCAAATCCTCCCAAATCCTCCCAAACCCCTCACATACCCCTTCTATTTGGTACACAGGGATTGATACAGAGGGTTTGCAAAATTAGTATACTATAATTAAAGATGCAATTTTTACAACCTCAAAAGCTTCAAAAGCTCATAGAAGAAATGTACTTGCAACAATGGTGCAACTAGATTACGCAAAATAACAAAAAGGCTCATATAATCTGCTGCATGTACTATCAACTGTTCAAATGAAAATGTTACATGCATACATGCCACGGTCCAAATGAAAAATACAAGATGTTCGATCAACGAAAGTAACGGTTCATTACAACATAAATTTGATCGGCAAATGTTCCGAGACATGTTTGCGGGCTACACGGTGTGAAGGAGACTTGTGGCAGCAAAGTGGTCACCCGTCTTCCGCGAGATCAGGTCCCTATAAAAAACAGATGAATTGGTCCAAGAGTTAGATGTATTTTGAGTAAATGATATTAAAGCTCGCAAGAAGAGCACACAAACATGGAACTACAGCACACACAGGACATCACCCAGGTAACAGAGAAGAAGAGAAAGCAGAGGAGAGTGAGAAGAAGATTGGGCTTCTGCTTGTTTTAACACGTACTTCTCATGTGCGCCATCTCTATATGCTTGAACTATACATGTCAAACTTTATTTGGCAGTGATGAATTGTTCATGTGGGCTTTTGCCCCCTGGCATCGTTCAAAAAAAAGTCAGGTTTATTTGCATATGTAACAGTGATTTTTTACCCGATAATGATACAGCAAGGATGAGATTAACAAGAGCATAGGAAAGCAGAAAGTGACATTGCCCATAATCAAGGAGGTAAGTAGCACCAGGTCCCGTAGTATTAAATTCAGTAAAAAAATACCTATTCCTGCAAATAGAACTACCGAGCAAAAAAGTTGATACCAAATCAACCATGTGTGATTTGATATGCCATGAACACAAACATATTGTATTGAACCTGTACTGCAGTCTGCAGGCTACAACTGAAATACGGCTAGCGATTAACTTATCAAAACTGGATGAACAAGAAAGGTGCAAACTTCTGAATTTTATTCAGTCAAGCCAATGTATGTTCCAGGTTGCTGCTAGTGTTCTCAACTCCCTCCGTACTCTTGACTCGCACTACTCGTGGCCACAAGCAGCAGCACACGAACATGGAACTCCAGCGCACACAACAAACAACGCATCACCCAACTAACAGAGAAGAAAAGAGAGCGGAGGAGAGCGAGTGGCTTACTGAAGCGGCCATTGGATGGGGGGAAAGCAGCAGAGGCTCCGGCCTGGTCTCGCACTGCGATCTTGCCGCTGAAAACAAAATTCAATACTAAACTGAAATATGTTCTGCTTAGTTAAATATAACCTGTTCTGAAAGTCTCACAAATATAACCTGTGGCCAAATATACAGTGGCACTGTATATTTTCTTTCCCAGAGCCTTCCTTCTCCGTGTGCTGGTTGCTGGGAGGTTAGGAGGCAGTGCTTCCTCGCTCGCTCGCTACCTTCAGGGGAGGGAGGCTTCGGTTGCTGCGTGCTGCTCGATCCCTGAGGTGAGCAATTCTCATCTGAATTTCTGATGCATGTTACTACAGTTCTGCTACTCCTTGTGAGTTGCGACCAGATGAATATGGTTATCTGCATCTCCAGTAAAATTATTTTTGCCTTTTCAGCTTTCATATAGACTTTGAAAACGAGCATGTGTTCTCTCATTCTTCTTCTTTTTCTGAAATTAGAGAAGCTTTGGTTGCTGCTGCTGCAAATCAAGTCAAACCTTTGTGACTTTGTGTGCTTGCGTGAGAAAAAGATAGCTGCAGGCTGCTGCTGCTTTAGTTTTCATGCCCAATCAACCAATTCTCCTTTTATCCATTTGGTTGACACCTATTATAATTGCAGAGGATAAGAAGAACTTGCTCCCTGACCATACTGTTCTTGCTTGCACATCAATCTCTGCTTCAAGTGCTGCATTTAATTTCATGTAAGAGTCTTACACCCAATGCTTCAGTCGCAGTGCATTCTAACTTTCTAAGCAATGGACTCCACTTGGTAGTGGTACAGTTAGTACTAGCACTAGCATGTTCTCTTGCTTCTACAGAGAAGGAATGAAGGACTTCAGAATTCAGATACTACCCACTGAAATCTACCGGAGTTAAGCACTGGTGACGATTCCTCCCAACTATACAGTGGAACAAGGATACATATATTTTCTTTGTCGCATGCCATCACCAGCATAGCCGCGGTGTGGCACGCCGACGCCACCAACAACACCATCGAGCGTGACCAGGAGAACCCCAAGACGCCGAGCAGGTCGTGCCTGCAGCTGCAGCAGGGCGCCATGTACGGCCACGACCCCGCCTCCTGGGACGGCACCAACTCCGGCAGCAGCCATGGCCGATGGCAAACCCTAACGACGAGGGAAAGGAGGGGAGACGATGACTTACCACCGGGGAGAAGTCCAGTACGCCGGAGTAGATAGCCGGCGTCGAGGCGTCGGGCGGCGGGGAGGAGTCGGCGGCGGCGTCTTGAGGAGGAGTCGGCGGCGGCGGCGTCTTCCGAGGAGTCGGGCGACCAAATCCCTGCGTCCCCCCTCGGGTGTTCTGAAGCGCATGGGTAAAAGGGGATCGAAGGGGAACTGAGCGGTTTGGCCCATCTAACCCTCACGTACCAAACGGGCTGCCTGGGCCTCGCGGGGATTCTGGGCCTCGCGGGGATAATCCCCTGAAAACCCCTCCGACCCCCTTGTGCCAAACGAGGCCTTATGGTTAATGAAGGTATTGTCTTGGGGCATAAAATTTTTGAAAGAGGTATTGAAGTTGACAAAGCTAAAGTTGATGCTATTGAAAAGATGCCGTGTCCCAAGGACATCAAAGGTATAAGAAGTTTCCTTGGTCATGCTGGTTTTTATAGGAGATTCATTAAAGACTTCTCAAAAATTTCTAGGCCTCTGACTAATCTAGTACAAAAATATGTTCCTTTTGTCTTTGATGATGATTGTGTAGCAGCATTTGAAATACTTAAGAAAGCCTTGATTTCTGCACCTATTGTTCAGCCTCCTGATTGGAATTTACCCTTTGAAGTTATGTGTGATGCTATTGATTATGTTGTAGATGATGTTCTAGGACAAAGATTTGATAAGAAATTAAATGTTATCGAGTATGCTAGTAAAACTCTAGACAGTGCCCACAGAAATTATGCTACTACTAAAAAATAATTTTTAGCAGTTGTATTTGCTTGTGATAAGTTCAGACCTTACACTACAAAAAAGTACACTTCCATGATGATACATGTTTGTCACAGTAGGTCACGTTTTTTGTCATGCATGTACATCCATGATGATTTTATGACAGAATCAAGATAGTCATACATGTGCTATCGTAGAAGTGTTCCATGACATTACCAAAATTATCATCACGGAAGTGTCCACTTCCATGACGATAAATCGCGTGTCACAGAAGTGCTTTCGTCAAGGGTGACCGACACGTGGCATCCACCGTAACGGAACGCCATTAAGCTATCGGGTCGGGTTTTGGATCCGATAACCCGTTAACAGCCCGGACCAATGGGAAATTTCCATGTGTAAAATTCTGATTGGCCGGTTGAAACACGTGTCAGCTCGTCAGTGGGTCAGATAGGCGCCTATGATATGTCTACACGTGCGACGGCCCACCACTGGCCCATTTAGCTTACAAAGCCAGCCCGTTTGACTTGGTCAAAAGTTAACGGGCTGGGCCATGAAAAGCCTGTTAACAGTCTCTTCGCAAATAGCCCATTTTACGGCCCGGTAACTCATGGCCCGCTAGGGCCTAATGGAAATCGGCCCAACAACGTCATGTGGGCCGTCGAATATAACACCAGTCCATTTCACTTTCGGCCCATGTATGGCCCACGACGCCTTTCAGCCCATATGAGGCCTTCGTATCTTTAGGCCCTTTAGAGGCCCACTGTGTCTCTAGCCCATAATGAATAGTAAATTTCTTTGTACCCATTAACGACCCGTGATTCACATGGGTCATTTCCAGCCCATGTTAGCTTTCGGCCTATTTACGGCCCATACGTTCTTGGGCTCCTTTCCAGCCCTCGATTACTTTCGGCACGTTACTGGCCTGTTTCCTTAATGCGCCAAATTCGGCCCGTGGCAAGAGTCGGCCCGTTTCTGGCCTGTTAACTCGTTGCGCCGTTTCCAGCCTATCCTATATTTCGGTCCATTAATGACCTGTTATGCCTATGACAGAATTAAGGCTTTGCTATCCTCCGGCCTGTTAACGGCCCGTTACCGTGCTGGGCCGATACTAATTACGCCCGTTTATGGCCCATGTAGACCCATTTATCCGACGGCCCGAGGCCCACTGATTCTATGGCCCTGTTGGAGGCCCATTTATCGACGACACGTAGGAGACCCATGGATCCTACGGCCCATAGCAGGGTCAAGGTTACCACGGTCCGTATATGGCCCATGGTTGTTGCAGCCACTAGCAAACCAGGGAAAAAGAAGACTAGGAAATAAATATGGCCGAAACTAACGCTAGGCTATTAAGGCGATTGCACAGATTACATCCACTCGGCACCAAAGATCGCCACCAGTGCAAATATAGGGAACACCCTACACTATACAAAAATGGCTTGCTGTTTTCTTCAGCCGGTGGGTGCATGTTAAGAACAAATTTTGTATCACACCAAAGCAAATTACAACTATAAAACAAAAGGAAGGTTGGCGTAAAAGTTAACAGTCTAGCAGATAAATGCACCACCGGAAGTTCAGAAGCTCAGTTCATTTGACCTGACTGTTACGTTTTCATGTTGTATTGTCCGATGGAGCACCATAACCTTCGCCTTCATTTCTCTTAGGCTCCTGAACAACATAGCAAATGTCTAATAGTCTGGTTTAAAAACCATGCATATCTTGACGACATCGAACAATGTCTCCCCTTGTTTCACAAAGGGTCTCTGTTAGGGAATGGACTTGTGTCTGGAGCGCAGATACAACATTGTTCTGAGCTTGCATATCATGATCATGAGGCAGTTTGGATGAGATTGCCTTAACAACCAACCCAGTATTACGCAGGAACATGCTTTTGGCACTGTTAGTGGACAGGTACTGACCCACTGCATCAAGAGCTGACATTGCGGTTATAGTTGCCTTGCCACCTTCAGAAGGTGGCAGTTCCATCATTTTGTCCATAGCTCGCTGACAAGTTGAGTTTTTACATTAGTAGTACCAGAATAGAAGATATTAAGGAGGCAGCAAAACTAAACAAAATAGCTTTGGTCTATATACAGAACTTATTCTGGTGAATCCATGTAAAATATTAGTTGTATTTTATTGCAAAGTACATAATAAAACCAGGTTCCAAACATATGACCATGTACATCGCTAATGTATTTTCTATTTCTTCACACTGTATTGAGGGCTAAGGATAAAGAGACGGAGTTTATAATACGGTAAGCGTAGAATGACATCATTCATATCACAAAACAACTGAGAACAGACAAACAGTCAATTGTAACATTCTGTGGGAAAGTCCAGCACGGAACTAGATTACAGGTCAAGATCAAAGGAACATCACTCCTCTCTTTTAAACCTTGTAAGGTGCAATGATACGCTAAGGCAATTGTGTATAAAATTGAAAAGAGTAATAGACATTGGATGCAAACCATGTAGTTCAAGGCACAAGTCAGAGTATGTAGTAGTTAAAAGGCATGAGGATTAATGACTTACAACATCGGCTTTGACTGGTGTAGCCATGCCCTTCTTCTTGCTGGTGTGAGTCCTTGAAGATTTCCATAGCATTTGGTTCAGGTACTTTTTGGTCCTTGCGGGCTTTCCTCTGCATTTGGAACAAGTCAATATAGATCTGATAATATGGCACAGCGAAAAGAGTGAAACAGCAGCTAATTACAAGAGCCTTGCAGTGTGCAATATAGCTATGAGATCCTGTCGTCTATTGGAATTTCACTTTCGTACGGTTGGCCTTGTTCTTTGAATAGTTCACCTACAAGAAGATAGATTTCTGTGGCACATGCATACATAGGACTTCAACATGTGATTTGATCACATATATATAATGTACCTGATACTTCGGATCAGACGAGTGTTTAACGAGGCCTCTCCAGTCTTCATCCGATATATTTTCCACTGGAGATGTTTGGGCAAGTTCACTGTTAGCCTTGCCTTCAAAGTGAGTTTTCCTCAAGTTATACCGATATTGTCGCAGAGCAGACTTGAAAACATGGGTGCAAGCTTGTCTGGTTGCATCATCTTGGCTATCCAACTTAAACATCATATGTTGAAAATTATGGGAGTCTCATTATCAGCAACCTAGAAAGTATGGGACAGAGCAAGACAATATTACTAGTTTCCATACATAACCAATATAGATAAATGGTCGAGGAAGGTGTTGAACTGGGTTTCGTCTTTGCCATTCATGTACTGAATCCATGTTGGGAGGATACGTACATGATGCCTAACGGCAACCGCTGCCTCTGATACTAACTTGGCCGACTCTGTAGCATCACACGTGGCCTTTTTAAACCTGCCTCAAAACAGATCTCCATTCTTCCTCCTCTAGATTTAGTTAACCTATCGAGCATTATCCCTGATGTTTGCTTCCTCTTGCGCTAGGTGCTAGCCCAGCAACGAACATAGGAAGTGTTAGTGTACATCAAACTGTGAGACTACATATAAAGAAGCATGCAACTGTAACTTGACTCCAGCAACTACCTTCTTGTTGTTGAAGCTCACAAGGTTCATCTGATCTTGCCAACTCGTCTTGTGTCAAGAATGCTTGGGAAGTAGTGTCAGGTGGCAAGGGAGCTTGGGAACGTGCTGCTAGCTCAGTTGACGCACGAGTAACTCGTGCAGCTGGTAGTATTGTGGAAGGTGTTGCAAGAACTAGGGTTGTCTCTGCTTGTTTGGTGGCAGCTATTTGTTTCTGTTTGGCTTTTTCTGCATCTCGTGTAGCATGGGATACCCTGTTTGTAGAATTTTCCGCTGGACTTTGACCTTCTATTGCACCATCAGTACCAGCAGAATCTGCAGGATTCTTCCGCTTCCCATTCCCTGCCATTCTGTGTTTCTTCCTCTTTCTTTGTGCCATGTTAAGTCAAGCCAACAAGAAAAATGAATAACAATTTAGTTCTTCAGAACTAATTGATGTGTGATGCAGACAAACCGAACTTTGATGTTAGACAACCACATGATAGGAGGATGTAATATGTACGAAAAACAAGACGGAAGAGATAACAGAACTATGATGTGTAAACTAAGCAGAAGACATCTCACTAAATTAGAAGCAATGCAATGGAAGGTAGACACCATATGAAAGATGCTACAAATATCGCTCTGCCAAGTTAACAGTGTCTCATCATAAATGACGTTTAAACAAATGTGAAGCAGTACAAGAAATAAATCATATGCAAGATGCAAACAACATCACACTACCAAGTTAGAGGTCTCTCGTCATTAGTGCCATTACATATTCACAGCATTGCATATTCACAGCTTATGATGTGTAAACTAAGGAGAAGGCGTTTCAACAAATTAGAAGCAATGAAAGCTAGACACCATATGAAAGATGCAACGAATATCACTTACCAAGTTAAAATAGTCTCGTCATAAGTGTCATTTCAACAAATTAGTAGTACAAGCTAGAAAAGAATGCGAGATGTAACCTATATCACACTCCCAAATCAAACGTGTCTTGTGATAAGTGATTGTTGCAGGTTACACAACAGTAGTAATTTGGTGTAAGAACATGGTGTGATAAACAGATATTGTATGTTCTAGAAACAGGAACATGTATCTTATTCAAGTATAATGTGTAAAGTAAGCAGATGGAATTCAACAAAATTAGAAGCACTACAAGCTAGACATCACACATAACATGCAACCACATATAACAGTGCCAGGTTAGAGGGAGCACCGGTGATGGTGCACTAGGGGAGACGTGCTCATCATCAACACAGCTATGTTGAGTGTCTATGCATGTGTTGTCTTGGAAATCATCTTGGTGGGATGGAGGAGTAGAATCTGTAGAGGCCCTCCGTTTGGAAGGAGCACCTTTATCCGCTGCCTTGCTAACTTCCTTCCACTTTATTGATTTTGAATTGTCAAGTAAAACCGACAAGAAAAGGCAATAAAAGTCTCTCTTCAGAACTCATTCATGCATGACACTGACAATCACTACTTTGATGTAAGGCAAACACATGATACCAGGATGGAATATGTACGAAAAACAGGACGACATGGCATGTTCACAACTGTTTGTGTAAACTAAGCAGAAACCATTCCAACAAATAAGAAGCAATGCAAGCTAGACACCACATGAAAGATGCAACCAATATGACTCTGCCAAGTTAAAAGCGTCCCATCATAAATGGCATTTCAACAAATTAGAAGCAACTAATATCGCACTACATATACTAAAGGTGTCTCGTCATATTGATTGATGCGGGATACAAAAAACAATAGTTTTATGTAAGGACATGCTTAATAGACAGTTGTACTATGTACTAAATACAGGAAGGCATGTCACATTAATAGGTATAATGTATAAGCTAAGCAGAATAGCACGTGCAGTTTAACCAGATTGGAAGAATTACAATCTAGACACCATATGCAACATGCAACCACATATCACGCTGCCAAGTTAGAGCAAGCACCTGCGATGCTAGTGTAGGGGAAATGCGGTAATCAACTACAGAGCTACATTCACTATCTTCATCTAGCCTTGTTGTTTCTTGAGAATCATGTTGGGAGGCTGACGCTGCATTCTTTAAATGAGGATCTTTACTCACAGTAGTCCACTTGCCTTACTGCCTCATCATAAATGATTGATGAGGGATACATAAGAACATTATTTTGATGTAAGAACATAGTTAATAGACAGATGTACTAGTATGTACCAAAAACAGAAAGGCATGTCATATTCAAAGGTATAATGTGTGAGCTAACCAAATGCAATTTAACAAAATTGGAAGCAATACAAGCTAGACATCCGGCTGGAGTGGTGAGCATGATCATCTAGGACCTGAGAGCCTGGTGGGAGGCAGGCTGCTTCGCCACCATCGTGGCTCTTAGTTGGCTTCGAGGTGATGCCTGTCTATGCTGGGCTTGTCACTGGCTCAACCAATGCACTGACTAGCTATTTGTCTTCTGGTGCTCACGGGATGGTGGTTCATGTAAAAAATATCTTTCCTTATCTTAATAAAGATCGACTTCGACCTTTCGAATAAAAGCTAGACACCATATGGAACATGCAACCACATATGACACCGTGAAGTTAAAGCAAGCACCTGGGATGGTGGTTCATTGCGAGCGAGGTCATCAACTCCAGAGCTACATTTACCATCTCCATCTGCTAACACTGCACCCATTATAACACTGTAACGTGCCTTGCCTACCCGCATACCAAGCTGGAGCAACTTCTCTCTATTCTTTTCTGCTTCTCTCGAGGCAGACTCTGAAATACCCTTGCATAAAAACACAATAGTGGGAGTATGGGTGAAGTGTGTGTAGAACTAGTGCACTGTAAAAGTAGCAGATAGCAGGTGGCTGAAAAATAAATGACACGAGACATATGATAGCTCTACAACATTGCATGGCAAACAAAATTAGATTCTACTCCGTATGATTTTGTAATATATGAGCACAGGAAATGCAGGTACTCCTCCAGGACACCACCACATGTGGTCATATCAAGATAACAGTCGACTGAAAATAAATAGGTCAGTCGATTTTTTTAATGAACCGTCCGATCTATAAGGAATGGGCAGATGGCCTTCGTCTACCTCCCGCCAGTCACTGTTGACGATCTTTCTTGAACTGCCAGCGACCACTGACCCAGACCCCTGCCTCCGCCGCCCCGCCCTCCCCTCGACCTCACACCACCGTCGTGCTTGGCAGCGCCCCCAGGCCATCCCTTTAATCCCGGCCAACCTCCAGATCGGGTGCCAGTAGCTCTAGGCCCCACACGCCCCTAAGATAAACAGTGAGGCACTGCTTCCCTGGCGTAATAGGTGGACTAGCGCCTGTTACGCCGGGGAATGCTTCTATTAATTGGGAATCAACTGACCATGAATTGAAATTCAGGGGGCGACTGGCCTCTAGCTAAGGTGAAATAGTATATGCGGAGAAACCTTGTGCATTGCGAGTTACTAGGAACATCTAGTATCAAGAAGAAGCGTTCAACTAGTGTCTTCTGTGGGATGAATACCGTGTAAGCAGACACGTAAGATTTGCACGAATAAGGGAAGAGGAGTACCCTTATCGGTTGCCAGTGTGGTCTCCTCCATATGTCGTAGCATTCTTCTTTTTTCTCCCGGGGGAACCGATGTTTTGGAGAACAGTGGATCCTTGGACAAACCCATGTCCAAATTGTTGACTGTGTTGCCGTGGCCGTATATCAGCGGAGGGGAAGTAGATCTGAGGTGGCGAAGGATGGCGTAGCAGGAACAACTCCTGTGCGGTGGACGGTGGCGAAGTTGGAGTGACAACAGTGAGGTGCAGGACGGCGTGGTTGAACTGGCTCGGGTACGGACACCTCGGCCTCGACTTCAACTACTAACCATGGAGGGCGTTGCGGTTGAGGTTGCGGTGGACGACGATGTTGGGGTATTGGCTCCGGCATGATGGAGGAGGGCGGCAGTTGATGGGTGGGATGGGGTGGCGGACGGAGGACACCGGGGTTTCACGGCTGGTGGAGAGGTAGTTTTTGCGCCTACGGAGTACGAATGGGGAATCGTACGGGTGGGGGGAGGGGGGAGCTAATGGAGAACCATGTTTCGGTCTGGGACGCACTTGTTTTTGGCTTTTTTGAACAGAAGATGGGATGCACTTGTTTGAAAATTGGGGAAAGTACAAACTTTGCCCCCTCTTAAATTTTGGGCCTACTGCGGGTCGGGGGTAGGATGGTAATCCCATGTGTCCAAAATAGTGGGCGGGAGCGATTTCGGTCGCGTGCATGTGTGCTTAGGTGTCCATTGTGTATGAATGTTTTTCGAAGGCGGTTGCATGGCATCTAGATGAAGCTACAAACCTACCCCGATTTAGACCTTTGGACGTCGGATCGGTAGGTTTCACGGGTCGGAGTTATTAGAAAAGTAATTTCCTTGTACTACCAAACATTGGTCTCACGCGGTTTCGGGCGAGTAGAGGCTCTTTTGGCGCTTCGTTCGAAATTTTGAAACACAAGCATTCATGTTTAGAGTACTCTTGAACTTTGAGGATTGACCTAAATAAACAACATTAAATTTGACCTTGTATGTTTGAAAACCTCATTAAATTATCCACTTCTTTTTGAAATTTTGACACTTGAAAATCCTATAACTATGATTATTTTGGAATGGAGGAGCTAAATTTGAATCTATTTTGTAAATGACTACATATGCTATTATGTACAAAATCAGAGCAAAGATTAGTGCCCCCATAACTTAGGTATGATTTACAAATGCCATGATATCGAATTAAAATAATGGAATGGACTTCATGTTGAATTCGATTTTTTTAAACCACCTTAAGTTGAATTCAAATGTATGCTAGTTCATAGGTAGCTATTTATAATGTTCATTGTGTGTATAATGTGCTTTACACACACAACATGAACTATACTCACGTTTATATTCGATTGCTAAAGCGATGCATTGTCTGGAGTTCAAAATACTAACTATGTGGATCAATTGTGTCAAATAATTACATAGACATGCTCAAATTTGATAGAATCTAGATGTCTGATGGATCAATGACCGTTCCTTACGCGAATTGCAAATATCATGATCCCATCCTAATATTTGGATACAATTTATATCTTTAATCAATGTGTACAGCAGTCTTTTACGTGTAGTTTCACTCTCCATCCGTGGTCTCTCACACATGCTCACACACTCTCTCCTGAGGTGTCTTTCTCACAGACATGCCCTCAATATAACCCTCCCTCCCTCTTGTAACCATTTACGAATGTTTTCACTAACCTTTATCACAAGAACTCTTCCTCTCGCCAGCATACACACGCACAATCCCCATCGACCCTTTCTATATACATAGACCTGCCTACGTGTCTCCTGTACGCACATTATCTTTAGGCCTGTCTCTCACGCATTGTCTCACACCTCTCTTCCTAATCGACGAGTATGATTCTAGCAGAGCATTCTGTAGGATGCCCCTTAAAGTTAGGCTGGATGAATAGTAATATCAGAGATAAGGGGTTACCTTAGTTTGAGAACCTAGGGTTACAAATCCTTGTCGGCTTTGTCAGTGGACACAGAGTTCTTCACATTCTGCTATCTTTGTCTTGTACGACTAGTCATCCATGGGTCTCCCTAAATGCGTCACAGGCTGACCAATGTGGCGCAGGACAGAACCGAATGAAGGGCCTCACCTCGACCGACCGGACATCACGCAGTGACACACCCTCTGCCCCCACGTCTCGTTATCTTCTCACACCCACACATACCAACACAGACACCACACAAAAAAATTCTCCTGGTGCCTCTATCCCCTCCCCCTTACATATACACACTCAAGGGAATCTCTTGCCGTGATGTCATGTTCATCTCTCTCTCTAGACCACTCTCATTTCTCATGCTATCTCCCCCCCCCGC
The DNA here is from genome assembly GCA_021437245.1 of Aegilops speltoides. NCBI lineage: Eukaryota > Viridiplantae > Streptophyta > Magnoliopsida > Poales > Poaceae > Aegilops > Aegilops speltoides. Next base: position 125,960,743 of record CM038144.1, read on the forward strand.
CGGCCCCACTATCCATGCCTCTCTCGAATACGTAATACACACACATACCTCTCTAGGACCTACCAACAAATGCATTAACTACACATTCACACATGTTACATCACGTACCCCACTGATCTAAAAATCCCTCTCTTCACGTTTATTTCGCATACAACATTCCTTTTGAATAAAGTGTGGACAAAAAATTATTTTAGAATTTCTACATATATACAACATTACAAAGTTATATGGAGGAGTATGAAAGCTAATTTGCATTGCATGGTGCCCACAATGATATTTATTCCGCACTATGAATTTGTATATTTTTATACTATATAAAAAGTTAGTCATAATAGAGAGAAACGAAGATCATCTCTCTCTCCATCACATACCCCCTCTATGCCCCTTTCACGTATGCACACAAACTATCTCCAGGTCCTCTAAAAGTAAGCCCCCAGCACATTTACGCATGTTTCATCTTTCTCTCGCGATATATACAGTAACAATCATTTTATTTGAAGCGAAAGCACGATACATACATTGGACTTCAGAATCCACTCATTACGGTCACCATTTACGTTTTGTGGTTATTATACAGTCATGGGCTCACCGTACAACTATGTATTTTCTCAAGACACGACTAGTTGACCAGTTAAACGCTCCACGTGGCACCTCTAGTGTTGCATCACATTATCTCACTACCATTGGGCCGACCTATCGGCTTGTATCTACTCTATGTCTACACTCTTATAAAATACACTCTTATAAAAACAGAGTTGGTGATGATGGTGTGCCTGCCATCCTGCAATATAGGCCGTCCGATTTATATCTGACGGATAGGAAAGAAACTATGGCAATTTTGCAAAAAGGTACCCACACACCTCTCTACATTTGCAAATAAGGCCTTCCCTCGTTCATCCTTTTCTCTCAGAAGATAAACTAATCATACAAATGCATCTTGATGTTACGTGCAACGCACAGGCATCTTGCTAGTAAGAATGAAAACAAACGACAAAAAAATATTGGACGGTGGTTCGAAGTCATGACCGCGGGCACAGCGGACAAGGTGGCCTTGCATTGGTATGCTGAGCCGTCTATTATAACACACAAGAGCTGGTGTGGTGATTATACACACACGCACGCATGCACACGAACTACATGTATGCAACACTCACACGAACACATGCACCCACGCACGCACGCAACACTCACACGTACACACGCAGCCACACACACACGCAACACTCACATGCACACACGCACGCATGCATGCACACACCAGTACACCACATGACCAACACACACTCTCATGCTCAAGTGCTCAACCTACACGTGCATGCGCACACATCAGGCCCTGACAGACACATACATAACCAGGTGATTCCCGCGCATGGGTTGGAGTCTTGTCGCGCCTGCGTAAATTTGTGTTTATCTGACCTTTTCCCTATGCGAACTGACAGGTGGGACCCACAAGGAACATGGTCAATTTAACTAGTCAACATGGTGCCACACAGACTATTTGGCCGGTCAATAGAGTGCAATCCGATGCTGAACCGTGAGCAAGTGACCGTATAATCACCGCAAAACGTATATAGTGACCGTAATCAGCTTATTCTGAAGCTCACTGATCATATTACGCTTTTCTCACTGTAGGCCCTCCAGAACTACATCTCTACACGTTTCCGCATGTTACATCTAACAACTATGCAATACAACACTACTACTACACTCTAACAATAAATCATATGTGTTTTTAGTTTTACTAGATATCATATTGTTACTTAATTATTCAGTTTGCATACATTAAAATTGCCTTTGAAATGTATGGCCAGTATCATCTACCGCGCAGGAAAAATCCTGCCCTTTCCTGTTTAATCGGGTTTGTATCAATGTATCGTGCGAAACAACAAAACTATAGTACTACACAGTACAAGTGACAGTTCACTGGGCAGCCATGTCCTTTACTCCTCCGTCGTAAGAGTGGAGTGCTCGCTTTCATAAATCTTCTAGTCCCTTTCGCCGACATGTGGGACATCAAGCTACCGGGTCCACGTGCCATCTTGAAATCTGATGCAGAAGCGATCGGGTGAAGCACCCCAGTCATGGCGCTGGCATAGTAATGAGCAATGAGGCGTCAAATCACAAAGTTTCACCTTTCCCGCAGTTAAGTTGGAGGGACAAAGTAATAATGCTAAAAAAGAAGTTGGAGGGACGAAGCAACCATCATTTCACTCGTTGCTGAATCTGCTTCTCCCTCATCTTCTTCAAGTTAACCACGTGTTGCTTCTGCCGTTGTTCTGCCTCATGTGGGACGCGGATCAGCTTGGTAAAGCACTGACACGTGGGACCACATGTTAGCAAACCGCTAGGACAATGTCCTCTAAAAATAAGAAACCTCCCCCGCCATCCACATGGCAAAATCACCTCCTTTTTACTAACTTGATTCTATAATTTTTTAGATCAATATAATTGAGATTTGTATAGATAGCACACAGGAGCAAAACCAAGTGGTACGGTTAAGGGCATCCACAATGTGTAGCCAAATGTGAAAATAGCTTTTGGCATCGTGGGAACCATTATGGAGGTGCTGCCAAAGCCAAAAAGATGGAACAGAAGCTCCCTGATTGATTGATTGAAGGAATAGAAAAATGCAATGTCTCTCCTCTTTCTCCCATGCTTGGACGCATGTATAGTATAGAGCACAGAGTCTACTCCTCTGTCCCTTTTATCACAAATCACAAAGCAGTGAGGCGTCAAATCACAAAGCACGGACAAAGCAACCATCATTTCACTCTTCGCTGACTCCGCTTCTCCATCGTCTTCTTCGAGAAACCACCTCACCGCACTAAGCTGGATGGACGACGCTATTGTGTACTAGTAGTACTAGTACATTTACGTGTCCTTTGGTTCAACGGACTTCCTGGATACAAATAAGGCAGTTGTCTTGGCTTGCAGGCGGCACTTGCGAATGACTTACTGTGGTCTCCCTCAATGGTGTTCTCCGTTGAACGCACTTCGCCAAACCACAACGTTCGAGATATCGTCAACATCACCGCAATGGGGAAGGAAGTCAAATATAGTGACTACCTCCATTTTTTTACACAAGGCCAGTATATCAAAATTACAATTTGCAAAAGGCCACTAACACTAATCGAGGCAAAATTGATGGGTTTTGCCTCGTACTAGCAAGCAAGGACATTAATATACCTTGCATGTATGCGGTAGTGAGAAGGTTGGTTTGCATGGCTTGCATTAATCAAGCGATGAGGAGTGAGATGGTTAGCTCTTTGGGCTTTGGAGAAAAAATATGCATTAATTGACACGTCAAACGAGGATTTGTATCGATTAATCCCGCGAAGGAAAACCCCGCCTTTCTTTTTTAACACTAGTACTCCTAGTACGTACGTACTTATCCTGTTTGGGTCTAGGCCTTGCATTGCCATACTTCGCCACACATTTTTGCCAAGCTTGCCTAAAGTTTTCAAAATGAAAAGGAGGTACACTTGCACACGGCTATCGCAGTCGCACCGCACCCTCACACGGTCGCTCCTGCATGCCGCGGTCGCACGACGCCCTCATACAGTCGCTCCTACACGCCGCAAACCCAACCAAGGGAATGCACCCTCACTAACACGTGTTGTTGCATGTGAACAAACCAAACTCAGCCATCCTACCACTGACACATAATTTTCGTTCATAGAGTATGTTTATCCAACCGCATGTTGGGGAGTATCCGTATGGCCCGTGCGGTGGTCTGTTGGGGAAGAAGAAGAGGTGAGGAAGAAGGGTTACACTACAAGAAAAATACACTTCCGTGATGATACGTGTTTGTCACAGTAGGTCGCGTTTTTTGTCATGCAAGTACATCCATGACAAATTTATGACAGAATCAAGATAGTCATACATGTGCTGTTGTAGAAGTGTTCCATGACATTACCAAAATTATCATCACGGAAGTGTCCACTTCCATGACGATAAATCGTGCGTCACAGAAGTGCTTTCGTCAAGGGTGACCGACACATGGCATCCACCATAACGGAATGCCGTTAAGCTATCGGGTCGGGTTTTGGATCCGATAACCTGTTAACAGCCCCGACCAATGGGGATTTTCCATGTGTAAAATCATCATTGGCTGGAGGAAACACGTGTCGGCTCACCGTTGGGACAGATGTAATCCACTCATTGGACAAAAGGCGCCTATGATACGTCGACACATGGCACGGCCCAACAGAGGCCCATTCCTGTGAAAAGGCCGGCCCGTTTGACTTGGTCAAAAGGTGGCGGGCTGGCCCATGGAAAGCCTGTTAACGGCCTGTTCGCATATAGCGCATTTACAGCCCGCTAACCCAAGGCCCGTTATGCCCTATCCGAATTAGGCCCAGTAGCGTCATCTGGGCCATCCAATATGATTCCAGCCCGTTTTCACCTCTGGCCCATGTGTGGCCCATGACGTCTTTCGGCCCATATGAGGCCCTATGTAACTCTTGGCCTATTAACGGCCCATGGTGAAACTGGCCCGCAATGAACAATGTATCACTTTAGACCCATTAACGGCCCGTGGTGGCGGCCCGTAATGAGCGATGTATCACTTTATACCCATTAAGGGCCCGTTATTGATTGGGCGTTTCAATTATGTTATCTTTCGGCCTTCTCAGAGCCCATTTATTCTTGGGCTCATTTCGAGCATTCATTTACTTATGGCCCGTTACTTTCATTTTCTGCTTATGGGCCAAATTCAGCCCGTGGTTACAGTCGGCCCGTTTGTGGCCCATTAATACATTGGGCCATTTTCATAGCGTATTCAAATACAGCCTATTAACGATGGCCCGTTATGGTCGGCCCATGAACGGATGATTCCAACTCTAGCCCGTTTACAGCCATAATGCGGCCTGTTATTGGCCCATGTTTGTGATCGATCATCTGCCCGTATAAGGCCAATTGATGATCTGACCCGTAGAAGGCCCATTGTTTCTCTGACCCGTAGAAGGCCCAATGTTTCTCTGACCCGTAGAAGGCCTGCTGTTTCTCTGACCCGTAGAAGGCCCATGTTTCTCTGACGGCCCGTAGGAGGCCCAGTGTCACTACAGTAAATATTAGCCCATGGTTATTGTGGCCTAGTTTTAAAAAATAGGTTATTGCAGGCACTAGCAAACCGCGGAAAAGGAACTGCACTGACTACAAGCAAACAAATAAACAAGACAACAAGGAAATAAATAAGCAAGCAACTTATGCTAGGCTATCACGGCTATTACACATATTACATCCACTGGGCATCAAAGTTCACCACAGTGCAAATATAGGGAACACATGACATATAAACGCCGCAGCAAAACAAGTCGAACTGAAACCACTTGAAAGAGTTCAAGAAACAATATCACAGGTACCCATAATGCTGGCAAGATGCTTAGCAAGCTTATTAACTTTCTCTCGTTTGGCGCTTAAATCCTCCAAACTTCTTTGTTTGACAAGAAAATACGATCTGAATTCTGCAGGGGACTTCCTCGGTCCTTGACTTCTTGCAGTAGATACGGTGGTGATGCCTTTCAGCTTGTAGCTGAGGTGAAGAAGCAAGTGATTCAGCAATGAGTTCAAGAGCTTGTGGCAGCGATCTCGCGATGAATTCGAACACTACATCAACGCAGGATCGTGGGGTTTTCTCACTGTCTACAAGATCGTTTTTATCACCTTTCTTAGAGACCAACAGGGTTATCTCACTATCTTGAACCTTATCTGCATTACTTTCTCTACCATTGCATAGTGGGTTGCTCTTCTCCAATATTCTGTTTGCATACTACAAGAGAAACAAGCAGACACATCACAGGTTTAGCTTGTAGTATACCGAACTCATTTTGGTAAACCGGTTCAGTAGTAAGGTGGATAGGATAACAGCATGAAACAAACATATATCTATGTACTATGGTCACTGTATTGTCCATATCATTCTAGTTTATGTTCCCTAATCAAGATAGAGACATAGTTCAACTCATATATTTTTAAGACACAAAGAAGATAGACAGAATATAAGTGTGAGAAACTACACAAAGATTGGCAGCACTTGTAATGTGCATCACATGAGAACATAACTATTTATACAACTTAAACTGAAATCAACATAGAGCAAGAAGTTAGAACATCAATCCAGTTAAAGAAATAGGTTTGAAACATACCGATTCGCCATTGGAGTTTCAATTGGATCCTTCAAATTCGAAAGTAGTTGGTATGAGTAAATCAAGTGATGCAACAGAAAGGAGTATGGACCATAGCTACAAACATCGACACGAGAACAGTTGCTCTTACGCTTTAAGCGTGGAGTTTGGGTTAGCTGTGGTGGTCTTCGTGCTTTGGGCACTACAGTAGCTTTACAAACTGCTCGTGTGAGGGTACTCTGTGGTGGACATGGTGCTTTGTCAACTATAAGTGGGTTACTATCCGCTAGGGTTGCGGTTAGATGGGTTGTAGCTGGTTCTCTGCCCAACGGTGTAAGTGTGCAATCTGGAAGAGTCTCGATTATGTGTGGTGGGGCTAGTTTGTGGGCTAGTACAACCATGGTTCTATCTGCATCGACGGGTAGCACTGTCTTTTGTGAAGAACGGGTTTTTGCTCCCTTAGATACTGCCATCACCCCCTCCAATTCAAATGGCTGATAAACAAGAAAAGAAATTGAGCGTCTGAGACATTGTATGATAGCAGATGTGGTAATTCACATATATGTTGTCTAACCAAACAGACATGACATGACACAATTTCACATATATGATGCCTAACTAAACAGGATAGCATGACACAGTTTGAGATATATGATGGATAACTTAACAGGATATAATGGCATAATTCAACATATGATGAGTACCTAAACAGGATGACATGACAAAAGTATATGATGTCTTTCTAAAATAGGTTGGGATGAAATAATTCACATACATGTTGTCTAGTATACAGGATGGCATGATATAATTGACATAATTGATTCATATACTAAGCAGCTGGCACTCGCATGTATGATCTCTAAACTAAGAAGATATAATTCAATATTGTGCATATGATGTCTAAACTAAGCAATGTAAGACACCATATGCATCATATGAGAAATATAAACATTGCAACTTAGAGCATACACCTCAGGTGGGATATAGGACTGGTCATCTGTCTCTGAATCCTCCTCTGAGGAGCTCCCTGTAACCATCGACATATATGCTTCAACAAGTACCATTGCCTGCTCTGAAGACCTTGTTTTCACTCCAGATTTTTCCATAACCGGCTCAAATGGCTGATACACATGAAGAGTAGTTCAATATACACAGATTGTCGACAAATGGAATACGTAATGAAAAAAAAGATGGCATGAGATAATTCACATATATGATGCCTGGCTCCATGGCGGTGCATAATTCACATATATGATAACTGGCTGAAAAACATGGCATTGCATAATTCACATATCTGATATAGAAAGCAAACAGGAGGCATTCACACAAAGCATGTCTAATCTAAGTAGATGGCATGGCAATGCAAGACACCATATGCATGATATGAGCAATATAACCCAGCCAAGTTAGAGCATGCACCTCGGGGGGGATACGACTGGTCATCTCTATCTGAATCCTCCTCTGAGGAGCTATTTGTAACCAGCAAGAAATCTGCATCGACGGTATAGCATTGACTTTCGAAGACCTTGTTTTCACTCCAGATTTTCCCATGACCGACCCAAATGGCTGATGCACAGGACGAGTAGATGAATGTATAAACATTGTTGACAAATAGAATACATTATGGAAAAAATATGGCACGATACAATTCACATATACGATGACTCGCTAAACAGGATGGCATTGCATGATTCACGTATATGATGTCTGGCTAAAGAAGATAGCATTGCATAATTCCCATATACTCCCTCTGTTCCTAAATATTTGTCTTTTTAGAGATTTCAAATGGACTACCACATACAGATGTATATAGACATATTTTAGAGTGTAGATTCACTCATTTTGTTCCGTATGTAGTCACTTGTTGAAATCTCTAAAAAGACAAATATTTAGGAATAATGAAGTATGATATAAAACCAAACAGTGGCATTCACACAAAGCAAATCTAAACTAAGCTGATGACATATAAGATGTATAATGTAAGCAATGCAAGGTGCCATATGCATGATATGACCAACATCAGCATGCCAGGTTAGAGCAAACACCTCAGGTGGTAAACAGGCATGGTTGGCTCATACGAATCTCCATCTCGAGCAGTTATCTTCCTCTCGAATACAATCTGGAAATGCAGGAGAGGGGGGGCACTTCGCCCACCATGGAGCAGCGTCTGCATGACATTATATTCGCACGCAACTGTCTTCTCTTTTTCTCTACATGTTCAATACGATTGTGTACAATATCTGACATGCATAATAAAAAATAGTTAGATTTTGTAAGGCCTAAGGAGTGCATGCAAAAAATCAAGACTGATGGTAGCAAACGAGTGGATGGATCCAAAACTAATGATAGCAGGTAGATTATAGCTTCAGTTTAAAAAGATAGACAATGGATCATCTATTGTTTGTTGCCCACCCAACATGAACCACATAGAAGACCCCAGATGAACCAGATAGTAGACAGATAATATTCGTTGCTGGCTCGATATGAGATCCATGGGCAATTAAAATCTCAAGATTTGTAGCGACCCGACTCGGTAAGAGTCGAAGTCTCTGTGCTTACCGTGCTAGTCCCTGGACTTGGCGTAGCCACAACTTTTTAACCATAGATCCAAACTCGATGAAACCAGCGGCAAATTCTTCGTATTGTTTAGATCTATCCAGTGGTATCCTTTTTGCAAACTTTTGACAGATTCAAATTTGAATTTATTCAGATTTGAATTCGAACTTCAAATGGCCATATCTCCCAAACCGTAGCTCCGATTAAGTTGATTCTTTTTGCACTTTGTCACCGTAGCCAAACCCTATCACCTCGACCTTTGTCACAATAATTTTCACACATTAGAATCTGCCCATTAATATTTTACTAGTATGCATAGTACGCACTATAGTTCACATCACTTTTTGAACCATAGGCCCATGTTGTTTTGCACTTAGAATAATTTCGTGCTAGTTAAGTGTGATGTTTGTTCATTTGGTTTTCCGAGACTTTTGCTTTGCATGTTCTTCTTGGTTCTCTTGAATGCTTGCTTATGTTTGTTTATCTCCTTTGCGATAGATTGCCCGGAGTGCGAAGCAGAATATTTTCAGTCTTTAGAATTCAACCAGCAGTACCAAGGCAAGTTGCATCTTGATCATGTTTCATTACCTATGTTTTTATTATGCACTTAGTTCTTTGCGGTAGGACTGCATGGTAGGACTTGATGCCGCATGACTATGCTTTTCACCCATAGAGTTCATTGAGGTAGGTCTGAACCATATGACATTGTCGCCATCGTTTTACATTATGTTGCTTCGCTAAGTAGGCGTGGATTGGGGAGTGAACATTGTAAAGTGTGAGTGACAATGTAGTAAATAGGACCTAAGTTAATTAATGAACTACCTGGCGGAAACTTGAGGAATGGTGGCGAAATGCGATTAGAACACGATGGGAAATCCATGGTGGTGCACCACTAGTGGACCGTCCGCTTCGAGGCTCAAAGAGATCAATCGTATTCTCATGTCTAGAAGCTTCGTGTGCAGCCACAAGCCAATATGGGCTCTGGCTTAGTTGAGTAGTTAGTGTGACCCCTTAGGGATGGGCTAGCAGATGTAGAATGATGTAGGTGTACCGGCCTATCCGTGGGTTAAGGGGAACATTTTCGAAAGACTACGTCTCGATCTTCCGATCATGGAGGTGGTCGAGTCTTGTGGGGAAAAGTGCGCAACCTCTGCAGAGTGTCAACCTAATCGATTAGCCGTGTCCCGATTACGGACATCTTGAGCATCTAGTAGTGAAAATGCCGGAGATCTCCTCACCTTTAATTAAGCAGTTGGGATTTAAATGAAACTTGGGAGCGGATGGAGTTGGGTTTGCCAACTCATCCTATGCAAATGTGTAGTAGTAGAATAACATCTTTTCTAATAGGGAAAAACTAGCTTTATGCAAAAATCTAAACTTAGAGCTTTCCACCAGCCAAATTGCATGTACAAGTAGGTTCATTACACTTATGATGTGACTTGCCAGGACATTCAATGTCTTGACCTATATGGCTGCAACTTATCACGTTGCGAGATATATCCGACGAGGATTAAGGTGCGATAGGGCGATGTTCTACACTCAACCTTGCTCGTGGAGTTGGACTCATTTACTACTTTGCTTCCGCATGATATTTGTTTATTGGCTCTATGCCCTATTTGGAAATAAATGTATTGCTCTGGACTATCGATGTAATAAAGAGATGTGTGTTATTTCATTATTTCATCGAGTCTTGTGTGTGCTAACAAGTCGATCCGAGGACTAGCACGGTAAGCCGCAGAGACTTCGACTCTTACCGAGTCGGGTCGCTACAAGATAGTATCGAGCACCACGTTGATCGTAGGGCGCGACCCTAGAAAATGGAAAAGCCATAGGATAAAAACTTTATTTTTCACTTTCCTATATATCCTTTGGTCTCGTACCTTCTTTACTACATACTAATTTCTTTCCCTTTCAAAATGTAGATGTAAATCCGCCATTGTCGAGTTTGAGCAGCCCGATGAGACCATGCCTTTTGACGGCAGTGGTGAAGATCGTGAAGCACACGAAGATTGGGCTTCCCACATTCATCGGAACCTTCACCGCCACCCCGCCCGAGGAGACATGTTGGAGGATCGATGCCCATATCCTGGGCGCATCCTCGAAACCGCACCAAGCCCATTGATTTCCATGTGGATCTTGCAACATGGGGCTTGGGCAGGGGCATCGCTGCTCACATTGCTCTCGGGCGCATTCGGGAGGAGTATGATGAAGACCTCAAGAGGACCTCCTTCGTGATGTCACGGACGCCATGACGCAAATGGAGATGTGGTGCGTGCCACGGAGGGCGAGGCGATAGCATCCCATATCCGGGACATGGAGGATCACATTCGTATGATGGAGCTGGAGCTGTCGACAACATGATCGTCATCAAGAACCTCATGACTCGCAAGGCCGATCTCGAGGAGGAACTCCAAGGCGCCGCATCGAGCATGAGGAGAGCTGGGCGCCCTCTGAGGAGAAGATCGGCGATCTGAAGCTTGAGCTTGAGGAGGCCGAGGAGAAGCTGGATGAGGAGAAAACATCCGGAGGATCACTCATATGGTGCCTATGTCAGCCAGGACAAGGACCAGGGTGATGAGCTTAGAGATGATGACACAGACAGTGATGCAAGGACACCTGATGTCAACATGGTTGACTGGTCTTCATCCGACGAGAGTTAGATTTTATACCACCATGAGAGTTAGGAATTTGATTTTGTTATCCGATTAGTTTTATTTCCTTTGTGAGACCTTGTCAAATCTTGTGACATGGCTTACCTTAGGTTTGATTGTTCATGTGAACCCCTTTGAGTGAAATTGAATCGGAGTGATTTGAAGTTTTATTGCTATCATGTACATATGGGTAGTGTGATTTTACTCCCTAGGCCTTATTCTATTCTGACTTCTCATCCACTCTAAACCCATCAGATGCCTCCAAGACGTGACCCCGAATTCAACTTTCCACCGGAGCTCACGGAATTGATCCAGCAGCAGAATGCTCTTATGCAGATGGTCATTCAGAACCAGAACGAACAACAACAACCCACCGCCACCCCGGTTGATGTCTTACCCGTTTTACGAGGCTGAAACCACCGTGTTCTCCAAAGAAGACGAGCCAATCGTCGCGATGGTGGCTCCGCAAGATAGGAAGGAGCTAACCACGGCGGATGCAATGATCTTTGAAGGTGAAGTTTGCCGCCCATCAGCTTGGATGGCCCGGCCGCTGCTTGGTGGGAGAACTACACCACCACATACCCCTTGGAGAATGTGACTTGGACTCAGTTCCAGCAGGCATTCCGCACTGCTCATGTCTCAGCTGGAGCCATGAGTCTGAAGAAGAAGGAGTTCCACAACTTGCGCCAGGGAGGGCGACGGGTACCCGATATCTTGATGAGTTCATAAGTTGGCCTGTTATGCACCGAGGGCGTGGCCACCGATGCAGCCAGCGAGAGAAGTTTGGAGGGACTGAGCGATGAGTTGGGAGTTCGATTGGTATGGCGACCTTTGTGAACTATCGAGTTGGTTGATAAGGCTACCATTCTCGAGGCAAGCACTAGCAGATGGAGAATCGTAAGAGAAATACGGTCATGGGAAGTATAACTCGGAGTTCAGCGAAACCCGCTACAGCCGTACTCGGGAAGTTACGGATCAGGAACTAGCAAGTTTGGAGGAATCATCATAACCATGGAGGCCACATTCAGCATGGAGAAATGGACACAACCACCATGGTCACAAGCATGGAAATGGCAATGGAGGAATGGCAACCAGCAGCATTTCAACTCTTCTACACCAATGAAGAAAGATCTGAGTCACATCACTTGCTTCAAATGCAAGAAGGCAGGGCACTACTCAATGAGTGTCTGGAGGCGCAGAATAAATGGAAATGGCAATGGGAATTACGGAGGCAAGAAGCCTAATCCTTTCACTAAGGGCATGTGAATCATGTCAATGTGGAAGGGTCTATGAACAACTGTGACGCATGATTGGTAAGTTTTGGTTAATTTATTTCCAGCACTCATTCTTTTTGACACTGGTGCATCGCATTCATTCATATCAAGGGGATTCGTGGATAGACATAAGTTGCCTACCGTAGCTCTTAAGGCACCCATTCTAGTGAGTTCCCCAGGAGCCGAGTCTAGGGCTAGTCAGGGATGCTTCCAGTTGCCTTTGAACATAGGGGGACATGTTTTCCCTACGGATATGATCATACTAGAGTCACAAGGGTTGGATGTAATCCTAGGGATGGATTGGATGTCCAAGTATGAGGGGACCATCGATTGTGCTAGTAGATCGATTTTCTCACCACCCGAGAAGAAGAGGATCAAGTATGTATCCGGGCTTAAGCCTAAGAGGACTCGGTGAACTCTCTTACGGAGTTGTCCAGAAGAAGTACCGGTGGTGAAGGATTATCGATGTATTTCGGAGGAGTTACGGGTATGCCGCGGATCGGGAGATTGAGTTTTGATTGAGTTGCTGCCGATGCAGGACCTATCTCAAGAGGCCGTGTCGGATGCCGCTAATGATTTGGAGGAAGTCAAGAAACAGATTAAGGAGTTGCTAGAGAAAGGGTATATTCGCCCGAGTTCATCACCTTGGGGAGCCCCAGTACTCTTAGTAGAGAAGAAGGATGGAACCTTGAGGATGTGTGTGGATTACCGCTCTTTGAACGAGGTGACCATCAAGAACAAGTATCCCCTACCGATGATCAATGACTTGTTTGACCAGCTAGAAGGAGCTAGTGTTTTCTCCAAGATCGATCTTGATCGGTTATCACCAATTGAAGATCCGTGAGAAGGATATACCCAAGACAGCTTTTACCACAAGGTATGGGCTTTATGAGTATCTGATCATGTCCTTTGGTTTGACTAATGCCCTGCCTATTTTATGAGCATGATGAACAAGGTGTTCATGGAGTTCTTGGATAAGTTCGTTGTGGTATTCATTGATGACATCTTGGTTTCTCCAAGAATGAGGAGGAACACGAACATCTGCGTTTGGTTTTGGAGAAGCTCGAGAACATCAACTTTATGCCAAGTTCAGCAAGTGTGAGTTTTGGCTCAAGGAAGTCGGATTCCTTGGACATGTTGTGTCGGTGAAGGGATTGCGATGGACCCTACCAAGGTAGAGTCATTCACGAATGGAATGCACCCACCACGCTTGGCGAGATTCGCATTTCCTTGGACTTGCGAGGATATTACGGAGATTTATTGAAAATTTCTCTAAGATTGCAAGGCCCATGACAACGTTGTTGAAGAAGGACACCAAGTTCGTTTGGGTGAAGAGTGTGAAGCCAGCTTTCAAGAGTTGAAGAAGCGTTTGGTTACAGCCCAGTGCTAATCCTACAGCGTACACAAGGACTTTCGGTGTATTGTGATGCTTCACGTCGAGGACTTGGAGGTGTTCTTATGCGGGAGGGAAAAGTTGTAGCTTATGCTTCACGGCAACCGACCTCATGAGTTGAACTATACCACGCATGATTTGGAGTTAGCAGCCGTTGTGCATGCACTCAAGACATGGAGACACTATCTTATTGGGAATCGTTGTGATGTTTACGGATCACAAGAGTTTGAAGTACATTTTCACGCAGAAGGAGTTGAATCTCGAGCAAAGGAGATGGTTGGAACTTATAAAGGATTATGACATGATTCGCATTATCATCGAGGAAAAGCCAATGTTGTGGCGGATGCTTTGAGCCGTAAAAGTTATGTTAACACCCTTACAGCAGGAGGTTTACCTCGGGAGTTATGTGATGGGCTTAGAGACCTTGATTGGAAATAGTTCCAAGAGGTTATGTTGCACTTTTCGAGTACAATCCACCTTGTTGGGAAGAATCGAGAAAGCCGAAGTTGGACCAAGGTATTGCTGAGATAAAGGAAATGATGAGCAAAGGAAAGCAAAAGGATTCCGTGAGGATGAAAATGGAACCATATGGTTTGAGCAGCGGTTTGTGTACCCAATGATCCGGAGATCGAAGTTGATTCTTGAGGCTCATGACTCACCATATTCGATACACCGTGCAACACCAAGATGTATTTGGACTTGAAGGAAAGTTTTGGTGGGCGGTATGAAGAGAGATTGCGAGTATGTGGCAATATGTGATGTATGTCAGAGAGTAAAGGCAGAGCATCAGAAACCAGCAGGTTTACTTCAGCCGTTGCCGATACCTGATTGGAAATGGGATAAACTTGGTATGGACTTTATCACGGGGTTGCCCAGGACCCGTTCAGGTTATGATTCCATTTGGGTGATAGTGGATCGTTTGACCAAGGTTGCTCACTTCATTCTAGTGAAGACCACCTATACAAGTGCTAAGCTGGCAAAGATATATATGACTAGGATTGTATGTCTGCATGGAGTTCCGAGGAGCATCGTATCAGATAGAGGAACACAGTTTACCTCAAAGTTTTGGAATCAGTTGCATGAAACTTTGGGTACCAGGCTAGAGTTCAGTACAGCCTTCCAACCACAGACTGATGGGCAGACAGAGAGAGTCAATCAGATTCTGGAGGACATCTTTGAGAGCTTGTGCGCTAGACTATGGGTCTAGTTGGGATGATAACTTACCCTCGCAGAGTTCTCGTACAACAACAGCTACCAAGCCGGTTTGCGAGATGGCCCCTTCGAGGCATTGTATGGCGGAAATGCAGGACACCTTTGATGTGGAATGGAGTTGGAGATCGAAATTGTTTGGACCTGATTTGATCGAGGATTCAGAGGAGAAGGTCAAGTTGATTAAGTGATGACTTAAGATAGCCCAGTCAAAGCGAGAAAAGTTATCTTGATGCTAAGCGCAAGGAAGTGATCTATGAAGTGGGAGATAGAGCATATCTTGAGTGTCTCCACTTGAGGTATTAAGAGATTTGGAGTCAAAGGAAAGTTAGCACCACGATTTGTGGGACCATCTGAGTTCGAACGCAGAGGAGAGGTTGCATACCAGTTGGAATTACGGAGGCTTTGACAGGAGTTCATGATGTGTTTCATGTTTCCCGGTGAAGAAGTGTCATGCGAGATGGCGGATATTCCTTTGAGAGATCTGATGCCACTCGAGGCAATTCAGTTAGAGAGTGATCGACTTATGAGGAGAAGCCTATTAAGATTCTTGAGACTGCAGAGAGGATCACTCGAACCAAAATCATCAGGTTCTGCAAAGTTCAGTGGAGTCACCACACCGAGGAGGAAGCTACCTGGGAAAGAGAAGAAGATCTCAGGCAGGACCATCCACACCTTTTTGCTGGCCAACCCGAATCTCGAGGACGAGATTCATCTTAAGGGGGGTAGGTTTGTAACATCCCAATTTTTATTAAATTCGGATATTAATAGAATCATTCAATGCATATCATATTTCCTTGCATTTTTGGAGTTTTTTAAAAAAATATTCAAATAATATTTTTCCACTCGAGAAAAAAAAAACAAATGAGAGGGGATAAGATGACTTCCTCAAAATATAAAAGAGTGGGAAATTTTATTTTGAATATTATTTGAAGTTTTGGGGTTTATTTGGTATTTATTTTATTTGCGAAAAGTGCATTAATTGCATTAGGAAATATTTTCAAAATGTTCTGTGCTTAAGTTAATGTTCATTAGGCTCTAAATATTGCATAGTTATTTTATAAATTATTGTGGTGTTTTTATTAATTCATTTGAATTAGTTATGACCACTTTAGTGTTCTGTTTTTTTAAAAAAACGACGCGATTACTCCGCTCGACCGAAACCAGTTCGGCCCGAGGACTTGCCAGCCAGCCAACCTTGCCAGCCAGCCAGCCCAGCCATTCGCCCAAAGCCAGCCCAGCCCCGGCGCCTCCGCCCGATCGGCCGCTCCATGACGCCCTCGCTTCGCTACCGCCGCCGCCAGCGGTGGTGGGCCCGCTCCACCTCATCTTCCCCAACCTCCGCTTCTCCCAGATGAGCACGCACGCAGCTCCCGAACCCTGGCCAAGCTCTCGGGATAGAGCTTATCCCTCGCTCCCGAGCCCTCTCTCGCGCCTATAAAGCCCTCGACCCCTCTCTCCATTCGCCGCCGTTTCGCCTCCCACACCACCGTGGCCGACGCCCTCTGCTTTGGATCTCGCCGGGCCGGAGCTTCCTTGCCGAGTAAACGCCGCCAAGAAACCGCCCGACCTGTTCTTCTTCACCAAAATATTGCCCGGCCGAGGCGCATCCTTTGACACGATTTTTGCCCCTAGGTCCGTCGAGCCACCGCGACTGCCGACGCCGAGCCGCCGGAGCACCGAGCCGCCGTCCTCACCCGCCCCATCCGGACGTCGCCCGACGCCGCCACCACCTTTTGCGGCGCCCTCGACGCGCCGCACCTCCCCGTCTTCTTCCCCGACGCCGAGGACCGCCGTAGCCGCCGCCCCCTCCGTCACCGACGTCGCGCCGTCGTCTTCATCGTCGCCGGCCACCACCTCCAGCCCACTGTAAGCCGCCGCCCCACCCTCGCCCGTTAGATCGGACCCCAACGGTCCAGATTAGATTAGGTTCTGTTTTTTTTATTTTGCGAAGAGTGCGCGTTAACGCGGTTCCTTAGACCGGCCGGTTTTATTTAAACCGAGCGTCGGTTTTTCTTTAGTTAGCCGCCGCCACTGTTTTTCTTATTTAGCGGCCGTTCGCCGTATAGCCTCCGCAGCGGACGCTGCTCGGCCAGCCACGAGCCGCCACGTGGCGTGGTCTTGTTTGCGATAGTTTTCTTCTCTGTTTAGTCCTCGTAATTAGCGATTAGTCCACGAACTTGGCGTAGCCTAACTTTTAACCATAGATCCAAACTCGATGAAACCAGCGGCAAATTCTTCGTATTGTTTAGATCTATCCAGTGGTATCCTTTTTGCAAACTTTTGACAGATTCAAATTTGAATTTATTCAGATTTGAATTCGAACTTCAAATGGCCATATCTCCCAAACCGTAGCTCCGATTAAGTTGATTCTTTTTGCACTTTGTCACCGTAGCCAAACCCTATCACCTCGACCTTTGTCACAATAATTTTCACACACTAGAATCTGCCCATTAATATTTTACTAGTATGCATAAATACGCACTATAGTTCACATCACTTTTTGAACCATAGGCCCATGTTGTTTTGCACTTAGAATAATTTCGTGCTAGTTAAGTGTGATGTTTGTTCATTTGGTTTTCCGAGACTTTTGCTTTGCATGTTCTTCTTGGTTCTCTTGAATGCTTGCTTATGTTTGTTTATCTCCTTTGCGATAGATTGCCCGGAGTGCGAAGCAGAATATTTTCAGTCTTTAGAATTCAACCAGCAGTACCAAGGCAAGTTGCATCTTGATCATGTTTCATTACCTATGTTTTTATTATGCACTTAGTTCTTTGCGGTAGGACTGCATGGTAGGACTTGATGCCGCATGACTATGCTTTTCACCCAGTAGTTCATTGAGGTAGGTCTGAACCATATGACATTGTCGCCATCGTTTTACATTATGTTGCTTCGCTAAGTAGACGTGGATTGGGGAGTGAACATTGTAAAGTGTGAGTGACAATGTAGTAAATAGGACCTAAGTTAATTAATGAACTACCTGGGCGGAAACTTGAGGGAATGGTGGCGAAGTACAGTGGGGCACGCATGGGAAATCCATGGTGGTGCACCACTAGTGGACCGTCCGCTCAGGCTCAAAGAGATCAATCGTATTCTCATGTCTAGAAGCTTACGTGTGCAGCCACAAGCCAATATGGGCTCTGGCTTAGTTGAGTAGTTAGTGTGACCCCTTCCGGGATGGGCTAGCAGATGTAGAATGATGTAGGTGTACCGGCCTATCCGTGGGTTAAGGGGGAACATTTTCGAAAGACTACGTCTCGATCTTCCGATCATGGAGGTGGTTGAGTCTTGTGGGGAAAAGTGCGCAACCTCTGCAGAGTGTCAACCTAATCGATTAGCCGTGTCTCCGGTTACGGACATCTTGAGCATCTAGTAGTGAAAATGCCGGAGATCTCCTCACCTTTAATTAAACAGTTGGGATTTAAATGAAACTTGGGAACGGATGGAGTTGGGTTTGCCAACTCATCCTATGCAAATGTGTAGTAGTAGAATAACATCTTTTCTAATAGGGAAAAACTAGCTTTATGCAAAAATCTAAACTTAGAGCTTTCCACCAGCCAAATTGCATGTACAAGTAGGTTCATTACACTTATGATGTGACTTGCCAGTACATTCAATGTACTGACCTATATGGCTGCAACTTATCACGTTGCAGATATATCCGACGAGGATTAAGGTGCGATAGGACGATGTTCTACACTCAACCTTGCTCGTGGAGTTGGACTCATTTACTACTTTGCTTCCGCAGTATTTGTTTATTGGCTCTATGCCCTATTTGGAAATAAATGTATTGCTCCTGGACTATCGATGTAATAAAGAGATGTGTGTTATTTCTGTTATTTCATCGAGTACTGTGTGTGCTAGCAAGTCGATCCAGGGACTAGCATGGTAAGCACAGAGACTTCGACTCTTACCGAGTTGGGTCGCTACAAGATTGAACGATAAAGTAGCAGGTAATAATAACCGATGTATAACGTAAGCAAACACGAAAGATTGTGACCTCTCTTCCGGAACTGTCTAGTCCTCAGGTTCATCTGCTCAGTCGATGATGGTAATGCAGTTGGCGTGGTTGCCGGCAACGGGGAAGATGATCTGAGGCGGCGAAAGAAAGTCTACAGGGGGATCTCTGCTGCAGTGAACGCTTCTGTCGATGGTGCACCTCAGGTGGGGTGGATGACGGCACGGCAGGAGCAAGACATAACACATAGAGTTTTCTTCTACGCCAATCTGAAAATGAAGTAAATCTATAAGGGCTCCTTAGAATTGGAGGATTCTATAAACGCATGGACAGGAAAAACACAGGAATAGGATAGGAATGCACGTGCAAAACAGAGCATTTGGAAACATAGGATTTCAGTTAACCAGGGTGTTTGGCTCACATGAATTGGAAGAACAGAGGAATGGAGAAACAAAGTGATGCGACGAGTGTAAAACCTCTTTTGCATGGCCTTGTGGACCTCAGCATCATTGGGTTGTATGTGGAGGATGGTGATGATGCTGGTGTGACTGTCGGAGGCGGGGAAGAAGATCCGAGGCCTCTGGAAACGGCGCCAAGGGTACTGCTCCGCTGTGATGGACGGTTCCGTCGTTGGAGCAGCTCCGCTAAGGTGTATGGCGACGAGGCTGAAGCATGACAAGACAGACAACTTTAATCTGAAGTGGGACCCGTATATCATCTGCAATAGATGATGTAAAATACATCACCAAAAAGTGCTAGATGTAAAACGCATCAGCCGCGCCACTGCCGCTCCGACAGATGTTGTAAGTACTGTTCACTTTGAACTTAACTGAAGAAAATGAACTTCACAGTTGAAACTGAATTTTACTGTCAAAACTGATTGAACTAGTGACAGAGCATTAGTAGAGAACCAGTGATCTAAATCAGCAGACGCTCAAGCAGGGAACGCACTAGCAGAGAACAAGTCGTGCAGTAGCACTGCGAGCGAGTGCTAAAGCAGCAACTCCTATAGCTGCTGGAGGTCGTGCAGCAGCAACAGCACAAGCGAGAGCAAGAGCAGAGCAACAGCACGAACGAAAGAAGGAGCACTGCAGCAGCGCGACCGACAGCAAGAATAGAGCCGGAGCGCGAGTGAGAGCCGGAGCAGCTGCAGCTAGTGCCGTTGTGGAAGTCGCCACTGAGGAAGCAACGACATGGGGGAGAGACGCCGTGGATGTTCTGGCTGGCGACGGTGCCGTCGATGGAGACGCCATGTCTGCTCGGTATCGAGCACCGGCAGCCCCGTGAGATCGAATAAAAGATAAAATGCAGCGGTGAGTGCAGAACCTCCTTGGTGGCGCCGAGTTGGCCTCGGCTTCATCAGAGGAATTGGTGAGGGTGCTGCGGTTCCGGTGGGGCAGGTCAAGACGGTGCTGTGGGGATTGAGGTGGCGCGATAAACGAGGCGAACGTCGGGGCAGCTCCTTGGAGGTGGAGGACGGGGCGGCTGATCCGGCGGGGCGACGATATCGACAATGGATCCTCATCTGGTGCAGTGGATGAGGGATGGCGAGCTGTTACGGTGGACGATGTAGTCGGGGAAGAGTCTCCGGTTGGGCGGCGTTCGGGAGGCCGACGGAGGAGCGTGGGGTTTCGCGGGTTTTGGCGGCCTCGGTGTATGAACGTGGCGGGCGAAGGGGGAGGGGGTAGCCAAGCTTAGGGACGCGCTTGTCCAAAATGTAGGGTAAGTTACCAGCGTACCTCCACCGGTTTTGACACCGCGACATGGAGCTTCATTTCCGGCTGAGGGGTAGAAGGGGGATTTCGCGTGTCTGGGCTGCGGGAGCAATTTCGGATAAGGAGGGAGTTCTCGCGCGCGTCCAAATTTCGGGATAACAAGGCGCAGCGCGGGTTGAAGAAGTAGGAGTTTCAAAGCAGGTGAGACAAAAGATACTCAAGCTTGAAAATTTCGGGAAAGGTGCGGATTCCTTGTTCGGCAGAACAAACTTAACGTGTAAAAAAATCATACAAGACACAAGAGAGTCATGTCCCCTTTTACTATATTGCTATAGATGCCATTGAAAAAACTACAAGAAAAATGTAAAAAAAATCGGGAGAACATGATTAGCCTGCACAGTACCAAATCGATTTGCACTTCCCTCAAAAACAAAAAAAACAAATCAATTCCCACCAAAGAAAGAGTAATGTCCCTTTTTATATGATTACAGATGCCATGATCTCGAATTTCAATTTTTGAATCCACGTTATGTTGAATTCGAATATATCATTAGGTGACCTTGCGGTTTATAATTGATGTAGTCATACATTTTGATCTTCCATCATATATGAACATTTTACTCCACCATGTGAACATATATATTGTCGTCTATGGACTAAATTTGAATCAATTTTCCTTATTTGTATACGATTGTTGTCAAGTTATACAATAATTTAAATATTATCTTGATAACAAAAAGACATGCATATAGCAGTAATCATATTTCACTATGAACTATATGTACCATACGCTCTCCAATTCAAATATCTGTATCCATTTTATGTTGAATTCAAATCATAGTACATTATTGGTCTAGGTAGCGAGATGTTCGGGATAATCTAAACCCTGTTTTCATACGTATAATTTTTGGCTGAATTGAGACAAGTTTTGGTATAAGCCTCTTGCAAAACCGGAGATTCTCTCAACAAGCCTCGTGGTTCCGAGAGGGAACGTGTCACCTTTGTGTGCGAAACGATATCGCTGCCTCCCCGATTTTATTCTGAGAGGCAACATAGAACTATATGAGTGCCCTGTTAAATTTTGGAATTATTTTGGGTTCATTTGGCCTTTTTATACATTAATTGAGTTTCTGGACTTTTTACGTGCATAATCTAAATATGAATTGCATGCACATGCTCTGGTGCACCAAAGTAGGTTGAAAAATCACATGTGTGTCCTTGGTTTAATTTCTAGGTCCCATGGAAGAAATGAGAATGAAATTCAAACATCTGGGCGTCATGACTCTGCCGAGAACATCGAGAAACTTAGATTTTAAATTCATGTAAATCCAAAACTCGGCTGGAAATCATGAAACTTGGCATGGTGTCATGTCATGGCACTAACATGTTGTGGTAAAAAATTGGGCCGATTTGGAAGCTCGTGGTTCTAAGAGGAACGTGCCACCTTTGAGTGTGAAATGATATCGCTGCCCCCGCCCTTGAGTTTCTTAACAAAGGCAACATAGAACTACATTGGTGCCATGTTAAATTTTGGAATTATTCCGGTTCGTTTGTCGTTTTTATACATTAATTGAGTTTCGGTCATTTAATGTGCATAAGTCAAATTTGAACTACAAGCACATGCTCTCGTTCACCAAAGTTGGTTGAAAAATCACATTTGTGTCCTTGGGTGAATTTCTAGGTCCCATGCAAGAAATGAGAATAAAATTAAAACATCTGGGCATCGTGGCTCGATTAGAGAACATTGAGAAACTTGGTTTTAAAATTCTTGTAAATCCAAAACACGTCTGAAAATCATGAAACTTGGCATGGATGTCATGTCATGGTACTACCATGTTGTGGTAAAAAAATGGCCGAATAGGAACAGATTTTGGTATAAGCTTCTTGCAAACCGAAGCTTCTCTCAAGAAGGCTCGTGGTTCTGAGAGGGAGCGTGTCACCTTTGAGTGCAAAATGATATACGTTGTCCCCCTTGAGTTTATTTACAAAGGTAACATAGAACTACATGAGTGCCCTGTTAAATTTTGGAATTATTCCGGCTTCGTTTGGCCTTATTGACACATTAATTGAGTTTTTGGTCATTTAATGTGCATAATTCAAATTTGAACTACAAGCACGTGCTTCCGTGCACCAAAGTTGGTTGAAAATCACATTTGTGTCCTCGGGTGAATTTCTACTCCCATGCAAAAAATGAGAATAAGATTCAAACATCTGGGCATCGTGGCTCGGTCAAAACATTGAGAAACTTGGTTTTAAAATCATGAAACTTGACATACTGTCATGTCATGGTAGTACCATGCCGTGGTAAAAAAAATTGGCCGAATAGGAACAAATTTTGGTATAAGCTTCTTGCAAATCGGAGCTTCTCTCAAGAAGGCTCGTGGTTCTGGTTCTGGGAGGGAATGTGTCACCTTTGTGTGCATAATTAAAATTTGAAATACAAGCACATGTTCCAGTGCACCAAAGTTAGTTGAAAAATCACATGTGTGTCCTCGGGTAAATTTCTAGGTTCCATGCAAGAAATGGGAATGAAATTCAAAATTCTGGGCGTCGTGGCTGGGTTGGAAACATTGAGAAACTTAGTTTCTTAATTCCTGTTAATCCAAAACACGCCTGAAAATAATGAAACTTGGCTTGGTGCCATGACATGGCACCAACATGCTGTGGTAAATTTGCAGTCCGATTTGCGAAGGCGCACACATTAACAATCAACAAAGTCATTTTGGAACAAGTGTTGTCATGTTACAACTGGAAACACAAGTATTATAGAAACCGTGGGCGTTCTACTTACTAGTACCATTTACGTGCCGCCACGCGTCCCCATTTTTTATTAGCTAGGAGGCGCCGTGAGGGTAGCTATTTGAGTACGAGAGGCATAGCGATCAGACCCCTACGCATGCTTATCGGGAGGAGAGCCCTTTGACCTCCATCTGCCGTCCACCTCTCTCCCAAGGTCTCCATTAATGGTGCCTGAGCCTCTGTTTAATGGCGTGGCTATGTCTCACTCAACTGAGATTTAAGAGAGAAAAAAGAAAATCGGAAAGCACGGATCTTGATGTAAGATCCGATGGACCTATATAGCATCTACTGCGACTTATAGCAAGACTGATGAATATATAAGGACGATTTTTTTTATCAAAGAAGGGCTTGCCCCTTTCGATTTTCATTACTGAAAACCACCACAATTCTCAAGAAGTTCAGCACAACTCCAACCTAACACGAAGAACTAAAAGCTACTCCCTCCGTCCCATAATATAAGACGCTTTTTGACACTAGTATAGTGTCAAAAAACGTCTTACATTATGAGACGAAGGGAGTACCAGATTGAAATCGCAACATCCCAAGAGGCCAACAAAGGCCAAGCATCCACGCTAGAACCCAACATTTCACAACCGATGACACAATCCACATCCTAAACTGATTATTACATCGAAAGAAACCAGGAAACTGATGGAAGCCCAGCAGCAACTAGAAGAATAGCAACGCCAGGGTCACCACAGCAAGAGTTTTCTTCATTCCAGCCTCGCAACATTGATCTTCCATAGAAAGATAAGGATGATTAATTGTCTTACATAATTAGAAAGATAATTAAAAAGCCACATGCGGCTACGCCCGAAATACACAAGGGCGAAAGAAGAAGGAAGACAAGGATCTGGCTCGCTGACCTCTACTTTCTTGATGCGTTGCTGCAGGCCGCGGGAACTAGTCTCCGCGGCGAGCAGCGATGAGCTCTTTTGTGTCCTCAAGATGCTGCTTGAGAACATCCACGGATTCCTCCACCAGCCTTTGGCGCTCGTTGCGGAGCATGTCATTCTCGTCCATAAGTTTCTTGACGATGACGCCGGTCCTCTTCAACAAGGCACTTGTCTCCTCCTGCTGGTCTGCACTTCGAACGATCTTCTCCCTCAGCAGGTCGCGCTTGGCCCGGAGCCTCTCATTGCCCTCCCTTAGTTGCCGGATGACGCCGGTAGCCTGTTCAACTGAGGCTTTCACGTCGTCCTGCAACCTCGCCAAGCCGGAGATCTGATCCATCTGGCTATGGACGATCGCATGCATGCGCCTGTAACAGTCATCGCCTGCCCGCGAGAAATTTTCCCAGGCTGCCGCAGCGTGGAGGGACATCTCTGCTGCATTCGTGGCGTGGCGGGACATCTCTGCTGCTTCCGCGGCGCGGCCGGACCAGTCTGCTGCATCGACGGCGCGGCGGGACCTTCGTGCTGCTTCAGTGGCGCGGCAGGACCTCTGTGCTGCTACTTCCGCGTGGCGGGACATGTCGGCTGCTCTCACAGCGAGGCGGGACATCTCTCGTGCTTCCGTTTCCATGCTTGCCTCTCCCTGGTGGCAATCTCTCGACCCAGAACTCACACCGGCCATGGCAGACGCAAGGGAAGGATGCTGAATGACTTGTTTGTTTTTGTGGATGAGGAGTTGAGGAGGAATGTGCAGTCATCTTGGCATACTAGTATTTATAACCGAGTACTAATAGGCTCCTAAGAGGGAAACCGTTTAGGTTCTGATCGGTGTGAACAGGTTTGGAATTCAATATACTAGCGTGGTACTAATACGCTCCTAAGTGGGAAACCGTTTAGGTTGTGATCGGTGTGACCAGGTTTGCAATTCAATATAGCATGGAGTAATTTGGACTGTGACGAGACGCAAGCTCAAAATTTATTGATGGTTCTAGTTTCGAAGTGCGGCACTATTTCCAGATGGAGTACTTCTTTTCTACTCCCTCCTTTCGTGTTTTATAGGGCTTATCTCAAAATTTTAGTTTTTCCATTTTATAAGGCTCAATTTGGTTGTTCCCCAACACATGTTCAGATTCCAAGGTGCATTAAATCATTGCATGCAAGTATTAAGAAAAATTGACCAATGCATGTACTTTATGCATGCATGCATTGCAATTAATGCATTGATAAACATAATTTTTTGAGAAAAACAAGAGCATTAATTAGGTGCTTTTGCAAACTACAAAAAATATTCCACCACTCACCATAAATCGGAAAGGAGGGAGTACTGTTGTGTACGTGCAATAATTGGCACCGTCGTATACATATCTTACGGTTAATGGGGCGTTCGACAGGAATAGCCGCATGGCGAGCTCTAGGCTAGTTCTTTTTTTAGGCGCATTAAACCTATCTCTCGGGACTTCTCGCACGCACCATCGTGCCACCCACAAAAACTTGTACTCTGAGTTTAGTAGTACGTTATACAGGAAGAGAAGAGGTGCACGCACGCACTCGTCCTCTCACACACGCGTCTGTTTTTTATCGAAAAGGAGGATGATGACCTCGGGCATCTGCATCTGGGAGTCACACACGCATCTGTAGCTACGAATTGTAGTGTTCTCAACCATCCAATTGGCTCTATCATGGATGTACCTATATACTAAAACATGTCTAGATACATCTATATTTTGACAAATGGAAGGCATGTATTGTGGAACGGAGGGAGTGCTTGTCATCAAAATGGATAAAAAGGGACGTATCTAGAACTAAAATACGTCTACATAAATCTCCTTTTATCCATTTTGATGACAAGTAGTACTTCTTACCCAAAGGAACTTTATATCCAACAGACACAAAATATCCGTTCGACTGTTGGAAATTACTGATCTGATGTCGAAGTAATTGCTGCATCGCCACCAAAACCCACCATTTCTTAAGCTAAAGTAGACCAAGGTAATCCCTATATTAGAATATTACTAAGATAAATAGAAGGCCCTGTCGAAACATTTAGGATGTGAGCTTGTCAATCTGAATGTGGAGGGACACAAGCTTAGCCCCGGCCAGCAGCTTGGGTGGAAGGTCAGCTCCTGCACGTCGATGTCGTCGGGATCCTTGCTGCTTGTCACCTCCATTTCCACCTTGACGGCGTCGGTCGTGCCTTTGGGCTCCCCCGGCGGGCCGTTCGCCCATAGCTTGGCCAAGTAGTGGGGCAGTGGGGACACCCCCGCTCTGATGCAGACGACCGACACGACAATAGGCGCGCCGATGTTGAGAATGCCGCCGACCAAGAAAAACACTCGGCGGTCCTCCTCCGCGAACAGCAAGAGCCGTGGCTCCGACAGTGGCACTTGCGGCTAGAGCACCTTGCTGTACTGGATCCTGTGCACGGGCATGGGATGCGCGGTGCTGATGTGGTGGTAGAGCGCCGGCGGCGGGCCTTCGTAGCCGCAGACGGGAATGGGGCATTTGCAGGGCGCGAGCGGACACACGCTCTGGTGATCGGCGAGCTTGTGGTAAGTGACGTAGAGCCCACAGCCTTCGTGCAGGCACTCCACCCTCACCGACGAAAGGACGGAGTCCACCGCCGTGTTCCGCACGTCGAAGCCACCGCCGCGCTCGCACTTCTGGCACTGCCACTGGTTCGCGGGGTGCTCGACGCGGCAGTCCGCGCAGGCCAGGTGCCCTCCCTTGCACTGCAGAAATCAATCCAATAGCACATCAATCAAGAAACCTGCATCTTGCTCAATCAGCCAAACGGACGAGGTGTATTCAAACCTCATACACTGGAGGCGTCAAGGGGCGGAGGCACAAGGGGCAGTGGAGCACGATGAGGTCCATCGAGACCTTAGAGAGCTCCATCGTCGGGTCTGCTCTGTTCGGTGCATGATCTCGCCCTCCTCGTGCACAACCATCTCTCGACTTGGGCCGGGGTATTACAAAGCTTACCGTCACATATTTTGTACTCCCTCCGCTCCTAAATGTACTCCCTCCATTCGGAATTACTTGTCTCGGAAATGGATGTATCTAGAACTAAAATACGTCTAGATACATCCATTTTCGCGACAAGTAAGGCTGGCCATAGTGGGAGTAACATAAGTATCATGCACTTGGGACTCGCAAACATGCTTATGTGGCAGGCAATTAAAAAAGAGAGAGATGGTTATAGTAACATAGGTAGATACCATAACATAATAAATGTGATGCTACTATGTGTCATGCATGGCAATAAATGGGACCATCTATGATACTAATCTATGATACTATGCACTATAGAGGTAGTAACATAGACTAGTAACGTATGCATGTTACTAGTCTAAGTTACTCCCCACTATGACCAGCCTAATTCCGAACGGAGGGAGTAAGTCTTTATAGAGATTTCACTAGGTGGACTACATACGGAGCAAAATGAATGAATCCACACTTAAAATGCATCTATATACATCCATATGTAATTCATAATGGAATCCCTACAAAGACTTATAATTTAGGAACGGAGGGAGTACTACTTCAAGGTGCATTAAATCAACACATGCAAGTACTATCAAAAGAAGAGTCACGGCATGCATGCATGCGTTGTAATTAATGCATCGGTAAACGCAAATTATTGAAATATATCGAGTGTAGTGCTTTGATGTGTCGCGTCAACTCGTACATCAACGAGCAGTTTGATTATCCTCTCCCTCGCGGACTTAACTGCACCTGCCTTTGGCTGTATGACAGGTTGGCCACACACCTGTCGGGCCCACTTGTCGTACACGCAAAGACAGGAGTGTCCCTCCCTCGCCCATGAGCGTGGTGGCTGGCAAGACTAGAAGAAGCTTTCGCTACACGCTCTCCCTCCCACACGCGGTGGACATGCAGCAGCTCAATCGGTGTCAGATGGCCAGAAGCGTACCGTAGTACTCCTCCAGTGCAGTAGTACACCATCATTGTTCGACTTCCCGAAGAGGCGAAGAGCCAAGCGCAGCCCGGACGCTCGTGTGGCAGTTTCATGTGTAGAGTAGTCTAGATAGCGTGTACCGTGCATGTAAGCTTAAAATCGCTGGGGTCGGCTCCATGCTATGTTGTCGTCTTGAAGTTTTTTTAAAATTAAAATAGTCTTCTGGCCCTACCTGTCACCCTGGTGATTGTAGTTTGCACGCTCATCTGGTCAAGACAAGAATATATATTTAATTTGTTTTTTTCGAAAAGGGGGGACTCCCCGGCCTCTGCATCAGAACGATGCATATGGCCACATATATTTTAATTTGTGGTGGGTAAATGTTAGAGGTTGCAGCAAATATATTGTACACTGCGGGTCTTTCAGCCAAGTTTAGAGGCAAGCATGCGGGCCAGTGCTATGATGTGTCGCGTCAACTCGTAGAATGAGGAGAAGCTTGATTTTACTACATGCCTTCTCCCTCGCCCATGCGCGCGGTTGCTCACAAACAAGGACAGGCTTTTGCTTAGTAGTAGTACTTCTACAACAAGCTATCCATCCCGCTCGCGGTGGATGGACATGCAGCAGTGGATTCGACCTGTAGAAGCAGTAGTAGTAACATCATTGTTCGCCTTCTCAAGAGGCGAAGAGCTAAGTGCAAACCTAACGTTGCGAGCTATGAACATTGGCGCCGATATAGCCGTGCTCTGCATGAGACAAAATTGCTATGTGAGCCCACTATTGTACTAGTACGTACAACTACCTAGTATAGCCCTATAAACCAGAAAGGAGTATTTGCCCTTCTAGAGATTTCAACAAGTGTCTAGACTACACCAAGACGGAGTACATATGGAGCAAAATGATTGAATCTGCACCATAAATAAATACGTACTAGTTCTATCGTTTTCCTCTCCAAGGTGCACAATATTGAGTATACTGACTAGTCTCTTTTTGACACGCATTTATGTTGTTTTTTTTACACAGTACAGACGCAAGCGCTCATATACACGCACATACACTCACCCCTATGAACGAACACACGCACGACATTATCATCTTGAAATTTACGAAGTCACCATAGGCATCTCGTCGGGCCTGTTTGGATACTCTAACCCAGTTAGAGTTAGAGTTATTTTCTAACCCACTCTAACCCAAATAAGCACCTCTCCACTGGGATAGTTGGGTTAGATGGAACTAACCCACTCTAACCCTCCCTGTTTGGATACTTTTGGGTTATTTGAGCCCCCAACTAACCCAAACTAGCTCTAACTCCATGATCCAAACAGGGCCGTCGTCGATGGGTCCATAGGTGCTTGAATGCCAAGGAGGAAGAGGGTAGCGGTTCTCGAGACGTTGAACGGTCAATGATGCATCCTCAATTACATGCAGAGGGAATTAATTGGAGAAGCAGACTAGAGCCAGCACGACGTGAATGCAACAGAGTTTGGACTCTCATATAATAAAGGCGCCCCACCACTCCAGTCCATCTACTCCCAAGTCTCTACGCAACACTGCTCACTCCAATCCAAGACCAATTGACCAGAAGCCACAAGCACCTATGGAGGCGATGGACGCGAGCGACATATCATTGTGCCAAATCATCCAAAGGCGCGGCCTGCTTATGCCCGCACCGTGCAGCGTTCCAGACAAGTCTTTGGTGACCGCAGGCATCGTCGACCTCGCCGACGCCGG
This sequence comes from Aegilops speltoides, assembly GCA_021437245.1. Taxonomy (NCBI): domain Eukaryota; kingdom Viridiplantae; phylum Streptophyta; class Magnoliopsida; order Poales; family Poaceae; genus Aegilops; species Aegilops speltoides. The sequence continues at coordinate 125,990,963 of CM038144.1, forward strand.
CTTCGCCTCTCGCATGACCGACATGATGGTCAACTCCATCCGCAAGTTCACCGCCATCAAGAAGCATGCGGACGACCTTGCCGTACTGCTCCAGCCCGCGCGGCCAGGCTCCTTATTGCCTGCCACCCTCATCGGCCTACATGGTGACAAACTCTTTCAAGCCCTGATGGCCCTGCAGGTGCCGGAGGTCGTGACGAAGAATGTGCACCTCAAGGCCGCGCTCGCCGCGCAGCACCTCGCCATGCAAGAAACCGTCGACCTGCACATCCATATCTATGAGGAAATCGTCTACATAGGCCACTACAAGGCAAGCGAGGACAAAAAGACGTTGGCCTTCTTCCAGCAGCTGGAATCTTTGGACGCCATTGTTCAGAAGCACGTCGACCTGGCCACGAAAGCCGCTGCTACTTAGGCGCCGTTCGATGGGCCGGTGCCCTGAGTCCAGGAGGTGGACATCGTCGATGGATGCATCTCTTCTTCTTGCCTCCTGTAACCAGCACTGCATTGCCTCGTGGCCTTAATGTTTTATTAGTATAGTACTCCCTCCATTCCCAAATATAAGTCTTTCTAAAGATTCTAGCAAGTGACTACTACATACGGAGCAAAATGAGTGAATCTACATTCTAAACTATGTCTTCATACATCTGTATGCTTTGAAGTAGTTCTAAAAAGGCTTATATTTATGAACAGAGGGAGTATATGGCATTTTTTATTCCAGTCGTAACGTTTTCACTGTGAGGTGGTGCCGCAGTTGAGCAAACCCACCCCACCCACCGGGCGTCGGCCGAGTTTAGAGTTAGAAGAGAGAAACAAGGGAGGAGAGCTAGCTGTAGCACGGACGCTGTTGTCAGATGGGACTCGTGTTTATAGAATAGGAGTACTGAGCACTCATGCCTCTTTTTTTGAGGGAATTTTTTTCGAATGTCTAGTACCACTAGTTGGGTGCGTGCGACCTATAGCTGTCATCACTTTAGGTCTCCTCTTTGAACCGCGGCTACGCTTCACAGTACATATTTTTTCATGCATTTATCCTCCTATATGTACTCCTAGGCTATTTCCACGTGCTCCCATTCACCGATATGTGGGACATAGAGCATCTGGGTCGTAGTGCATGCACGACTCGGAGCATATGTCGGGGTATTTTATATTTCAGACCTCACGAATTACATGCAAATCCCTCGCAGAAGAATAAATAAATCAATGAATTACTACATGAAACCGGATTATTTTCATGGAAACCGGAGCACGTTCATTAAATTTTGGACATAACACGTTTATAAAAAATGACCGGACCTAAACCAGTCTATTTCAACCCAAACTAGCTCTAACTCAGGGATCCAAAGAGAGAGGAGTGTTACTGTACATGCTACAGTGTGGACCGTAGCACATTGTTTTTTATGGCCATATCACCACATTGTTTTCTACTGCTGGTTCACTGGGCTACCGTGGTTCGCACGGCTGGTTCACTGGGCTGCCGTGGTTCGCACTCCTCTGACCTGAGTAGTACTTCCTCCGTTCCTAAATATAAGTCTTCGTAGATATTTCACTGTGGACCACATACAGATGTATATAGATGCATTTTATGTGTAGATTCACTCATTTTTCTCCGTATGTGGTCCATAGTGAAATCTCTCCAAAGACTTATATTTAGGAACGGAGGGAGTAGTATAGTACTATAGTATATACCGCATCATTCTTTGCTCCTTCTTACTACTCCGACATGTGGGAGAGCCAGCATCCGGGTCAACGTGTCATGCACCAGATTAGAGCGCGGAACAGAAGGGGGGCATCACCCCGGTCGGAGTGCCAGTAATTCATGACTATAGTGAGTGGTCATATCACAAGTCTTTCCAGCAGTAACGCGCCGTCAAATCACACAGCCCCACTCGCTCACCCTCCTCGCCTCTCTATCAAACCGCCTACCCAAAAACTGCCACGCGTACTGCCCGGGAAAAGCCCCGCCCTCAACTTTTAACTACGCGAAAATAGTTCGAGCTTATTCGTTCTATATAAATAACGGTACGACAGTACTTACTGTATGTTTATTCACCCGTGGGGTTGTTCAATGAATGGAGGGGCGGGGAGCACAAGTGAACAATACTACCTCTGTCCGGGTTTATTGGTCCCCATTGTATTTCGTGCCAAATTTTGACCATAGATTAAACTAAGAAAATGTTCAAGCATGTCACCAAACATTATATTTTTCAAAACTATGTTCAAATACGAATCCAATGAGATATTTTTTCTTGGGATGCATTAACATTTTGTTAGTTAAATCTTTAGTCAAAATTTGGCACAAACTATAAAAGGGACCTATAAACCAGGACGAAGGTAGTACTGTAGTAGTAAGTAGGAGTCGTAGAGTAGTCACCTTAAATAGAGAGTTTCTTTTCTTTAATGCCACGTACACAAATTCAAACGCTTGTTGTGGAGAGAAAAAAGATAATCACTCCACTATATATGGACGCAGGGGCCTGAGCGCTTGCATTACTAGGGTTGCTCTCTTCATTCTCTCATCCTCTCCAGATATAAACAAGACAGCGGTAGTGACATTTTCTCTCTGCTCACCGCTGGTCACAGATCCGGCCGGATCCCTTCCGCCGGTGTGTATATAGGACTAAAAGGTGCATCATTCACGCGGTCATCGCCGCCGAGGGAGGAAACCCACAGCTGCCGGAGGGGGCCGATCCTCTGCCCCTGTCTTTCTCTCCGACACAGCCCCGGCTCGGGAGGTCCTCCGACCCTTCTTCCTCCCTGCCGTATTGTCCGCAGATCTGACGCCGCCACGACATCCCGCGACCCTCGTATAATTTCTTCGAAGCGGCCTTGCTCTACTACCCCAGCTCCCCACGTGTCTGCATGTGCATCTTTTTCTACTCCCATCAGCTCTTCCAAAGCGACCTAAATTTTTAGTATTATTAGAGGTAAAGCTACTTCATGCATTCAATCTAGGGCTTTGTTCAAACAACGAAGAAAGGGGGAAAGTTGTAGCATGAATCTAGGACTTGATTCAAAGTGGAAATAATATGGTGAAAGTAGTAGAGACCGGATACCCAACCGGTCTCTTGGTTGGAAAGGGAAATAATGGGAAAATGCAAGACAAACCGGATAAGGAACAGATCTATTATTGGTTGAAAAAGGATAGAAAGTGGCGGCCGGTGGACAAGTCAATAGAGTATGTCTAGGATTAGATTTGCTGCCATCACATAGTAAAAGGTCTCCAGGATTAGATTTGCTGCCCTCAATAGTAAAAGGTCTCGAGATTAGATTTGTCGCCTCACATAGTAAAAGGTCTCGTGATTAGATTTGTCGCCTCATATAGTAAAAGGTCTCGAGGATTAGATTTGTCGCCTCACATAATAAAAGGTCACAGGATTAGATTTGCTGCCCTCACATAGTAAAAGGTCTCTGTGATTAGATTTGCTGCCCTCACATAGTACAAGGTCTCCAGATTAGGTTTGCTGCCTCACATAGCGTGAACAAGCTCGGCATCACCACTTTATGCCTCCTTGTAGGTACATTGTGCCGATGCGCCCACCGCCGCATGTCCTTATACCAACCTTTTGCTGTTTTTTTTTATGGTAAACCAACCTTTTGCTGTAAGGGCGATGTAAAATGAAGCGATCACATCATTACCTTAGGGACATGTCTAACCAGTGTTATTGTTAATCTAATGCCTCCAAAGATAAGATGCAATTAAACTGTTACAAATGGCACTCTGCTGCTTTCCACAGTATGATAAGTAAGTTGCTCCTTTACGCTGCTGAGTGTCCTGGTGTCCCCACGGTCCCATGCCCTTAAACCAACTCTTTAGCTGCTATTGATTTACTGTGTCTGGTAAACAAGCAATGCCACCATTAAAGTAATCCCATATTTGAGGAATCTCATTGTTGATCGTAATGCTTCTACTAACATGAAGCATTGCTGACATTTTAAAATTTCTACTGTCCTTGCGTGATTGCCATGAACATAATTAAGATGCTTCTTTTCATTTTGTATATGTTTCATATATTCTTATTGACCAGCAACTGTTCACTTTCTATCATTTTGTGCAGATAGGGATATCCATTTCACCTTGTTGCTATTGTGACCTTTTGGTGAACTGCACAAAACACTTTTTTTGGAATGAGTGTCTTGTGCAGTTCAACTAAAATGTCACGTGGGCAACATCTCTCAATTTTGGTGGAACTGCACAAAATGGTTCAACTAAAGCGAAACCATGCTCTCCTGTCTCCTCGTTTGTGCTATGCAAACATGCTGTGCAAACAGGAATACTCTACTACAGATGTTGTGATGGTCAAGAGCATTCGCCAAGTTCTTCAATTATATGACATGGCTAGCCAAGATGGATTTAATCTCGATATTCACTTTATCAAAAGGCTCTAATGGGTTGGTTCTGAATCTTGCAAGCTGGGAATCACTGAGATGTGTAGGCATCTTTGTTGTACTTATTATTTGAATCTTATTTGTTGGTTCTGAATCTTGCAAGCTGGGAATCAATGAGACGTGTAGGCATCTTTGTTGTACTTATTATTTGGATCTTATTTGTTGGTTCTGAATCTTGCAAGCTGGGAATCAATGAGATGTGTAGGCATCTTTGTTGTACTTATTATTTGGATCTTATTTGTTGGTTCTGAATGTTGCAAGCTGGGAAACACGGCATGATGATGCAGAGGACAGCAACCATAACAAACAGTTCAAACTTGGTAGTATTATCTTTGTGAAAGTCGACAAATGTGCTGATCGTAAAAGGCCCTAAGAATAATAATTCTAATTGTTGTGCATGTTGATCCCGTGGCAATCGATAGAACGAGCCAATGCATTGCTTGTTTTAAGTATAAATTTCTATTAAAGCTAATTAAATTTAAGTAAAGTGACCACTAACTCCTCGTTATTACAAGATAAAGACAGACTCGCCGTGAACCGACGTGGCGCGGAGTAGGTTTCTTAATGGAGGCGCTTGAATGCGCCGAGGGTGCATCTTCGCCGGGCGCAGCGGACGAGGAGGGTAGTAATCGTTGTCGTCAGACACACTCAGCTTATTGTTGAATCTAGTTCCCAAAGAGCTGAAAAACGAGCTGCTGTCACCAATAGCGATCCGAGGGGTGAGCCTGCTGGATATGGACTTTCGCAAGGAGTTAGTTCACCATTCAGTCCTATGGCTGCACCAAGTTGAATGTGATGTACACCAATGATACAGACTCGGTGAAGCTCTGCCTCGCCTCGACCCTATGGCGCACTGTGTTCGGAGCATTCGCCTGTTTCATCGGCGTACCGATCGCACCTTCGCTACGGTGGAGAGAAGGAAGAACGCGACGATTCGGCCATCTGGTGCAACAAGTTTGTCGACATCCAGAAGAAATACAAGATCATCAGCAACGGGCAGGAGAAGGACTCCGTGGTTGACCTCGCTGAGACCATCATCGACCCCTGATACGCCAACATGAAAGAAGACGACCTGAACATGTGGGAGGTACCTCTGAATCTAGCCTACATAACCTACGCGGCCAAGGACGCATACGCATGCTACGACATGTACAAGCAGATCTTGCACATGAGGGCGTGTCTCCTTCCCATAACCGACGAGTACACGGACAGCCGCAGCGTCATGATCAAGCGTGCCAGAAAGGTCTAGATGTTGTACTTTATCTGTTTATAAGCACCTTTATCATCTGAGTGTTTCATGCATTAGCCTATGTGTCGTAACTATCTGTTTTGTCCGAAATATTTCTTTTAAGAACCCATTAACCTGATTGCTTTTTTTAGTGGCTATTTGCTTATGTATGTAAACTATTTCACTTGTCCATAAAAAAACTAGTTCACTCGGTTGCCGTGCTTTGAATCTCCTTCCTCCCAACATATTCCTCTCCTCAGGTGGACCCAGCAGGTCTCTGAATTTTCTCCCACTTTCTTTTTTGATGTAACTGAGCTTTCTCCTAGTACTTTCCCCTAGAACCAACTCAACTGTCCCACGTCTAGCCTAAAAATAATAATACCCCACGTACTATTAACTCATCAAATTAAAATGATATTTTATTTCGTAAGTTGAAAGTTCTTACAAAGTAATAAGAATAATTGTTTATATATAACTTGCCAAGTTAACTCCTAGTGATTGCGTACATAAGCTTGCAAATATTTTACTGACGTGCAATCATGTGTTTATGTTTTTATAACATTTCTCGCCTAGCCCAACATGATATTTTCACCAAGCCCAAGAAGTCCGCGGATTTCGAGAAAATGCAAATGGGATTTAAGCGGCTGCATAGATGCTACATCATTGTTTCACCCAGCCCACCAAATGGACTAAAAACAAATGGACTGGCCGACATGTGGGCCAAGAGGTCGGTTTAAGAAGGCGTTGGATTTACATCCAACGGCCGACATTCTTCTTCAATCTTCGCCTTCTTCACCCAGCGCTGCCGGAACCGCTTTGCTTCCAAATTTTGGGCGCCCAGCAGCGTTGTTTTGCACTCCTCGCTGAAACACTACCCCGCCGACGGCCAAAGCCATCCCTCCACTCCGCACCTCCTGTTATTCTCGCCGAGTGTAGGCCCACCCCGCACTGTAACCGCCAAGTTTCCCACTCTCTCCGCTCTGCGATCGACCGCCGTGTCTTCCCCATCTCCGGTCGCTCCACTGGGCCTTGCCGCCGCCCACCGCCTCAGAGCCGGGCGCGCGTGGTCAACATACGAGAGTCATCGGAAGGGGATCAGATGGAGAGCTCGACGGCCGGGACCCACGAGGTCCATGGTTGCACGCAAGGAAAGTTCCTCCTTATTACGCGACTTTGACGTAATCAGACGGGAAGGGCTTCAGATTTCGCGAAAAAACGCCCCCTCACTGATAGGTCGGACCCACCAGCTATATCTTCGCACGCAAGGAAGTGCCTCCTTATTACGCACCAAAAATGAATACCCCTCGCTAGCCGGGACCCACCATAGTGGGTGGCTGGCTTAGGGCCTACTAAGTTGACGAGGACGGAGGGCTTTGTCAACTTAGTCAATATGAACGATTCTAGCTCCAAAGGACTGTGACGATGTCCATCCAACAGCCATAGTGCTTCTTCAACCTCCGGCCTTCTTGCTCCAAATTACCAAAGCAGCGTCGGTGGCCGTGCCAGGTGCTCTCCTCCTCGTGGCCGATCAGGATGCCGCGAGGCCTCATCGCCCCTACTACTCCCACCGCTGGCCCAGGTATCCTCTACTCACCCACACCCCTGTTATTCTCGGCCACAAGCAGCCTCACGCCAGAGCCGAACCAAGGAACCCTCATACTCCTCTCCGCGTGGGCATCCACTGCCGCGTCTTCCCCGGCTCCGCGTCGTCCCCTTCCTAGGCCTCGCCGTCGTCCACCGCCTTGGTGCTCTCGGTGCGGCATGGTCAATGTGGTCAATGATCGACTTCCATCAGAAGAGTACTATACGTGGAGAGGTTGACAGCTGGGTCCAAGGCCACAACCCAGTTTTTTTTTCTGATTTGCCTGGTAAGTCGCTTTGTTAGGTCTGTTGGGCTGCAAATCTTTCAAGACAAGGAGAGCTTCATTCGGCTGGCCGAGAAAATGGCCTATCAGTAATGAGAAATGGGCTGTACATTTTTAAAAACACATCAAATCGGCAATTAGTTTCAAATATCTTTTTTTCATTTCGAGATTTTAATTTACACTAATTTTTATGCATGGAGAATTTGTTGGATTTTATATTGATATACATTTATTTTTAAAATCAGTTTGAATGTGAGTCGAAATTTCGAGATTAAAAACAGTTCGGACCGCACCGAAATATGCAAAATGTCATATAATTTTTTAACCGTGGCCACAATATGGGCTGTAATGCTAACAAAAAGAATATGGGCTCCAAAAAAACCTTAAGAATTAGCAAATGGGCTGTAAATTATTAGAAATAATGGCAGATGGGTTGTATGCTGTTTTCCACAGATTTGAGGCTTTGCTAAAAAAGGTTGATGCATTAGCAAAGGACTGCTGGATGGCCATCCAACAGCCGCCGTGCTTCTTCAATCTCTGCTTCTTCCCGCTCCAACCGCCAAACAAGCGCCGGCGGACTTCCCGCTTCCCTCCTCCCGTGGTCGGGTCAGGCCGCCAAGCAGCCTCACCACCCCACCGATTCCCATCGCTGGCCTAGCCATCCTCTACTCACCCACACCTGCTGTTATTCTCCGGCGACGGCAGACGAACCAAGAAACCCTCGCTCAACAGATTCTCCGCGTGGGAAACAACTGCCGAGTCTTCCCTACCTCTGTGTCGTTCCCTTCCTAGGTCTCGCCGTCGTCCATCGCCCTGGTGCTCTCGGCGTGGCCTAGTGAATGTGGTCAACGACCGACATGCATCTGAAGTGGACTATATGTGGAGAGGCCGACAATTGGGTCCACGGCCGCACGCAAGGAAATGCCTCCTTATTACGCGCAAAATAATGATTCCTCCACCTGACATCAGGGACCCACCGAAAGGGCCTCAGTATTACCGCTGACAGCTCGGACCCACCAGCTATATCTTCGCACGCAAGGAAGTGCCTCCTTATTACGCACAAAAAATGAATACTCCCCGTTAGCTGGGACCCAAAGATAGTGGCAGTGCTGACTTGTGGGCCTACTAAGTTGACGGGACGGAGGGCTTTGTCAATTTAGTCAATATGCACGATTCTAGCTCCAAAGGACTGTCACGATGTCCATCCAACGATCAGTAGTGCTTCTTCAACCTCTGGTCTTCTTGCTCCACCGCCCAAACCAGCGCCGGACGTGCCTCGTGCTCCTGCCTCCGTGGTCGGGTGCGTGACACGGCGGAGGCCTCACCGCCTCGCTACTCCCACCGCTGGCGTGCCATCCTCTACTCACCCACACCCCTCGTTATTCTGGCGGCGACGCAGCCTCACACCGCAGCAAACCGGTGAACCTCGTACTTTCACGCTGGGCATCCACTACCACGTCTTCCCCGGCTCCGTGTCGTCCCCTTCCTAGGCCTCGCCGTCGGCCACCTCCCTGGTGCTCTCAGCGCGGCGTGGTCAACGTGGTCAAGGAATGGCTTCCATCGGACGTGGACTGTACGTGGAGAGGCTAATAGTTGGGTCCATGGCCGCAGCAAGGAAGTGCCTCCTTATTACGCGCAAAGTAATTATTCCTCCACCTGACAGCGGGAACCCACCGGATGGGCCACCGTATTTCGTGAAAAAAATGTTCCCCCTGATTGCTGGGACCCACCAGCTACACCTTTGCACGCAAGGAAGTGCGTCCGGGCAAAAAAACAAAAAAACAAAACGATTCGCCCCCCTGACTGCTGGGACCCACCAGCTACATCTTCGCAGTAAGGAAGTGCTCGATACCGACCCACCTGGTCGAAGCGTACGTAGCATTGTCATCCAGGTCGTGAACGTGTACGTACATACTAGTCGATGTAGAGGCGCGCACGTGTCGTAGTAGAGGCGCGCACATGTCGTAGTAGAGGTGCGCACGTAGCATGTACACGTACGTACAGCGGCCAGGGTGGAAGAAAGAAAATACGGCCACGTACGTACATACGGGCGGGCTCTTGAACGCCTACTCGCGCATACGTACATGGTTGGGTCGGGACGGAGAAACAGAGTCGTCGTCGTGTTCATGGGGAGGCAACGGAATGCGTCGTGTTCATGGGGAGGCAACGGAGTGCGTCGTGTTCATCGGGAGGCAACAGAACGCGTGGGAGCCAACCGGCTTGGAAGGAACAGGCGATGGAAACGAGGCCTGGCGTACCGCACATCGGAGGAAACGGACCTCCTACGCTCGTAACGGGTCCCGTTGATCGGGGGGTGGGCGATCGCGAACGGAGGAAACGGACCTCCTACGGTCGTAAACGGGGTCCCGTTGATCGGGGGTGGCGCATCGCAAAATGGAGGAAACGGACCTCCTACGGTCAAACGGGGTCCCGTTGATCGGGAGGGTGTGGCGATCCGCAAAACGGACGAAAACGGACTTGTGTTGGAGCGCTACGGTCAAAACGGGGTCCCGTTCATCGGGAGGGTGTGGCGTGCCGCAAAACGGACTCCACGGATATCGTTCATCTCCTCCGTCGACCTCCTCCACCTCCACGGGCTACCGCCGACCTCCTCCAGCCTCCACGGCTCGTGTTCATCCAGCCTCCACCGCACGCTACTCCACCGGCTACTATTCAACCAGCCCTCCACCGCTCTCATGCTCATCCAGCCTCCACCGCTCATCGCTCATCTAGCTCTCCACACCATGGGGTCCTGTTCAACCACCCCTCCACGGCCACCCTCCACCGCTTCATCGCTCATCTAGCCTCCACACCACGGGTTCCTGTTCATCCATAGGCAACGCCACCGCCATCGCTCATCCAAATTCCCCAACGCCACTCCTTTGCTCATCCAATCGATCGGCTTCAGTTAGTAGCAGTAGCGAAGGAATCGCTCCATCGGGTTCAGTTAACAGCCATCGATCGATCGCTCGGGTTCGATGAACGCGTAGCTCGCAAAGGCAATCGCCGGGTTCGCGAGAGCCCAATGCCTCGCTCGGTTCAGTTAGAGCCAACACATCACACCTGTACGAGAGAAACGCGCATCGCTCAGCCCCCAACCTCCCACCGTAACCGGCAACTCCCCAAAATTTTCCTCCCCCTCGCTTCTACCGCGGTTTTTTCCGTCATGGACGGCCCAAAGAATGTCATGCAGCTCATTCTCCAAATTACCAGACGAAAAGCCCATTTTCTCGTCATGATTTTTGTCATAGAAGTAGGAGCCCACCACATCTATGATGATACCGGTTTTGTCACAATTATCATCATAGAAGTGTCATATGTATGATGTAAAAAATTGCTCGCCCAAAATGTCACGGATGTGTCTTTTTTTGTAGTGTTAGGAGACGAGGATATTCATGCAACCGCCGAAATGGTAGATCAATTCCATGTCAAAGCACTTTGCATAACAATATATGTTTTACACAACAAAAGATTCATAAAAACAACAAGATAAAGAAAAACTATCACTGCTCACAGAACGAGACGACCTCGTCGTCTTTGGCTGCCGGCGTGAACCAGCCGTAGCTGCCGACGTGTGTTTCCGCACCATGGTTGTCCTCAGCCTCCAGCTACTCGTTCACGCAGAGCGTGCAGGCGCTCTGCACGGACGAGAGCACCGCCTGGTTGAAGTCGAGGACGTCTGGTTCCGCCTGCAGGAGGGCCTCGATGGTAGCGGCATCCGCGCACTCCGTGTAGAGTCGAGCCTCCGCCGCCCGATTCAAGTCCAGGACGTCTGGTTCCGCCTACAGGAGGGCCTCGATGAGAGCGGTATCCGCGCGCTCCGTGTCGAGTTGAGCCTCTGCCGCCCGGTTCAAGTCCAGGACGTCTGGTTCCGCCTCAGGAGGGCCTCGATGGCAGCGGCATCGACGCGCTCCGCCTCAAGTTGAGCCTCCACCGCCCGGTTCACATCCACGACATCCGGTTCCGCCTGCAGGAGAGCCTCGATGGCAGCGGCATGCGCGCCCTCCGCGTCGAGTTGAGCCTCTGCCTCCCGGTCCTCCTTTAGTATCGCTAGGTTGAACCGCTGGTCCGCCTGCACCATGGGGGACTCGGACGCCGGCACGAAGTTGACGTCCATCGTCTCATACCCATCGGGGCCTTCTGCGTCGCGACCTCCGGCATGAACATTGGATCAGCTTCCTCCTCCTCGTAGCTTGACTCCAGAGAACTCGGGGATTGGCCCGCCGCAAAGCGAGCTTGGGAACGGAGGTCTGTGGCGCCGACCACCGCCGTGATTTCTGCGCGGCGCACCGGTGTCAGCATCTTGTAGTACGTGATCTTGTGGCGCACCATGGCTTTCCGGCGAACTAGGGGATGCTTGATGCAGGCTAGGGGATCAAAAGGTGGGGGAATGGGCTAGAGATTAGGTGTGCTTTTGGGGCAGTGACTGGCGTAGGCCGAGCAGCAAAGGTTTTGGTGTGAATAGTGGTTCCGGTGACGACCGGTCAATCAGTTTTGACTGTACATCGCTCTTGTCGCATTCGCGTTGCAGCCTGACATGCTGGACCCTCCACGTCGCTCACCAAATGGAATGCGCTTCGTCTTGCGTTTTCTCTCGCTTGTGGGACCACAGTTGAGAGCAAACCGACGTCCCTCCCCCTCCCCCGCCCACGTCATTTATACTACCACTCCCTCCGTTTTATGCGGAGTAAATAAAAACAGAGGGAGTATACTACAAATGAGGATCCTCGACGTGGCGAACCCATTGAGTAAGCGACATGCGGGCCTAGCAAGCATGTGGTCTGCCAAGAAGTGACCGAAGGGAGGGTAAGGCAGGATACCTATGTCGAGGATCCACTTCCACTACTACTCCCTCCTTCCATTTACTATACAGGCCTAATCGCTTTTGAGGCTAACTTTGACCAAATGTTAGAGTAATAATATATGACATGCAACTTACACAAAGCATATGGTCAAATTCGTATGTGAAAGGAGCTTCCAATGATATAATTTTCACATTATACATCTCATGTACTATTAATCATGTCAATAGTCAAATGCGGTTTTGAAAAACACATTAGAGCATGCTTAATAATATAGCCAGTCGATGGTTATAAGGAACTGCCATGTCATCTATAGCCATCATCTATTATATGCACTCATACAGTAGTGTGGGCTATAAGGTTGGATATTTCCCGCAAAAAAATTATAAGGTTGGCTATTGTATTAGTACTTTTTTCCATCTCCTCTCTACCTCTTTCTTCATATTTATTGTATTTAACTAGGAATGCGTATATAGCTAGGCTCTTGCATGAGAGCTCACTCCCCTTACTTTTTCACATCTCTATCCTCCACATAGGCCTTATATAAATGGAAGGAGGGAGTACTACTATGAGCACTGCATACTCTAATACAGATGTTGTTAGTACTCCACTAGTACTATTGGACACGGAGCTTAAAAAGTTACTATTGGACTGGCTATACGTGGCACAATCCTAGTAGGAAGAGCATGTGCGAGAACAAGCACATTCACGTGGTTGAAAACAAATTGGAAACCATCTCGAGTACAAATCTAGGAGTACGTACGAATCTAACAATATTGATTGGGCGTTGTTGAATGTTGATACTTTTTTCTGCAAGTTTGATCAAAGTAGAGATACTTTGACTACACATAAAACTTATATGTAAACTAGAAAGGATCGGAGGGAGTATATTGTACGTTCAAAAATGAAACGAACATAGAATACCCTTTATATATCATTTGTGGATGATATGGTCACCGGTTCAAAATTTTGAATCCGCCTTAGGTATCACACATGCCCCCACTCATTCTCTCTCGATTTCATCTCGGGGTCCGGAGATCGATTGAAAGAGTACTAGGGTGGCTACAATACGTTCATTTCGCTTATGAACATACAATATACTCCCTATGATCCCCACAGACCCCCCCCCCCCGGTGGGTCATTTCTATCATAGAAACAGACCAAACCTTTATCTCCTTGTATGACACGCAATTGATCTCTCAACATCATTTGATCTCGTCAACATGTGTCGGGGCATGAACTGAATGGGATGTCAAAACTAAGACGCGAAGCGACACGTAGTGGAGGCAAAGTGAAACTTTAAACGAACCGTTTGTTTGTATGCATGTCGGACAAATTACAACATTGGAAATACAAGCATGGTCTAGGCCCACATGCGAATGATACTCGGCGGAATGTTCAAATGAGGCATGCGGAAGGATGGACTCGACCGGAGGGTGCATGATCGATGGAGAAGAGGATTGGAGAGGAATGAGAAATAACAAACGCCACATGATTATACTTGAACGGCTCAAATAAACAATAAGTTGTTTCGCTTGGCCTACATAGTGAAAGGCCTAATGCATGACGCAGAGCACTGACGCTCTAATATGGCCGGGAAAACAGGGAAACCGACATGTGGGGCACACCTGTCGGGACGACGTAGTGCAGACTAGTCCAATGGAGGATATGGCCCACGATCTCCTCGCCACCGGCAACCGTTCATGTGGGTCATGGGGGCCAACAATGTGGCGCAGTCCAGCACCGCCTCTGGACATGGCGACCGCGGTGAGTGACACGCTCATCGTCGCTGGACACGGTCAGTTTCAGTGTGCCGAGGGTGGCATTAGTGATGTGGCATGACCAACAGTATGTTTGGTTTGTGCCCAAGGTTGCCCCATCAAAGCATTGGGTAGCCAAAATTTTGGTTGAGGTTTTGGTTGCCCATGATTTGGCCGACAATGGCAAGAAGAATGAACTAGAGTTGGCTAGAGTTCATTGGCATGCCAAAAAAATGGCAACCATCCAAACAAAGACCAATCTTTGGGTCATGACCAAAATTTTGGTAAGGTGCACTTTGGCCACAATCCAAACACACCCCAACACCCGGCTTGTCGAGGATGCACGGGGCGCCGCGATGCATCCGCGAGGTGGTGTAGCGCGGCCAACTGCATCCTCAGGACCTGAGACCATGCCGGGTCGTTGTCGTGACAAAACCGGCGGATCTCGTGTAGGGGGTCCTGATCTGTGTGTCTAAGGCTGATGGTAACAGGAGGCAAGGGACACGATGTTTTACCCAGGTTCGAGCCCTCTCGATGAAGGTAAAACCCTACTTTCTGCTTGATTGATATTGATGATATGGGTATTACAAGAGTTGATCTACCACGAGATCGTAGAGGCTAAACCCTAGAAGCTAGCCTATGATGATTATGATTGTGATCGTCCCTCTAAGGACTAAACCCTTCGGTTTATATAGACATCGGAGGGGGCTAGGGTTTACATGGAGTCAGTAACAAAGAAGGAAATACAATATCCGGATCGCCAAGCTTGTCTTCCACGCAAAGGAGAGTCCCATCCGGACACGGGACGGAGTCTTGAGTCTTGTATCTTCACGCCCAACAACCGCCAAAGTATATAGTCCGCTGTCCGGATACCCCTAATCCAGACTCCTCAAGAGTCTCCCTAAACCAGGCTTCAATGACGATGAGTCCGGTGCGCAGTCTGTCTTCGGCATTGCAAGGCAGGTTCCATCTCCGAATACTCCAAAGTACCTGTCGCAACAAACAGTGTCCGGCTTCCCATCAATGTTGTACTCCTCGGCTTCTTTGCTTCAATAATGACCATCTCCACGTGTCGAGCGAATACGAGGAGTCGAGGCATTTTTGCATTTGCCACCCCCGGTCCGGCTGGCAAAACCATCTATTTGAAGAGACGGGGATTCTCAGATCCAAACCTCACCCTCTTCCCTCAAGCAAGCATCCAACAGAGTGCTCTGGAAAAGACCATTCCAACATGGCCGGTCGCCGCAGCTCTTCTTCCCGTTCCCCTTGCTCCAAGCCAGGCGACTGGGAAGAGTGTTCAGTTCCTCAAAGCCGCTTAATAGAGCTGCAGACCCAAGGGTTTCTTCCACCAGCGTTCATGGTCCCCGTCCGAGCCGGACTAGCCACCTATAATGGCGTGGAGCAAGCGGAGATATCTCCAAATCTATCCCCGGGGGAGCGAATATGCCTCATCCCGCATCTGCTGAGAGGCGTCGGGTTTCCAATCCACCCATTCCTTTGCGGGCTCCTGGAGTTCTACGGTCTCCAGTTGCACAACTTCACCCCTACCTCTGTGCTGCACATAGCAGGATACGTCGCCCTTTGTGAACTATTTCTGGGTTGCGAGGCTCACTTCGGGTTATGAAAGAAGTTCCTCTGCCTCGTCCCTCGCAACCAGGGGGAATCCATATGTCAAGTGGGAGGAGCCGAAGTATGGCGCGTCGCCAAGACCGGATACCTATCCGGTACTCCCAAGAAGGCACCGGAGAACTGGCCCTCGGAGTGGTTTTATGTCGATGACGTTCCCCTTCCGGATCCAGTCCGGATAGGTCTCCCTAAGTTCAGTAATGCTCCGCCGAAGGCACGCCGAAGTTGGCGCCCTCGGGGCCCCCAAGAGGAGGATACCGGAGAAATGCACTTCCTGATGAGCAGGATAAAGTTACTGGCCAAATCAGGGCTGACAATAGTAGAGGTTATGGCAATATGCATAATGCGGGGAGTGCAACCGCTTCAATATCGGGGGAAGCCCATGTGGCACTACAACGGGGAAGATGATGTCACCCGCTGTGGTCGTAAGGGTCCGGACTCCGCCACTGCTCTGGCGAGGATATTGTCCAATTTGTATAAAGGAGAAGAAGAAGAATTCCTTCATATTAAACCGCGGGATGGGTTTTCTTTGTATAACCCCCCAAGCTGGGTAAGTCGTCACACTTTCCCCCGCTTCACTCATTCTGGCATTCTTCGTCAAGATTATTTACCTCGATATTTTTGAGCAGGAACTGAGGAGGGTCATAGAAGGAATCTCCAGCCCCTCCCCGCAGCCAGAGGACCCCGGAAGGGCCTTCGATCCAGGACTCGAAGAAGATCCGGATATTACTATGGAGCTCATCAACGGGATATTTTATCAGGCGAGCTGCGATGGCACCTCAGTGGCTATTATCGCCGACTATCCCGAACTGCTACCTACATCGCGTGTGAGCCAAGACAAAAACCCTATCCTCCGAAGAGGACTCCTTTCTGATTCCATGCCTTACACCTGAAGTGTCATATTTTTGCAGAGACGACAGTCAGAGCGTGGCGCCGAGCCCCTGGGGACTCGTCGGCAAAGGGCATCCGGATCGGGCAGGCTTAAGAGGAAGGCATTTAGGGCCGAAACGCCACTACAGAGGTATGGTAAAAAACTTGCTCTGTGATTATTGTGTTTGAAATGTAACAACGTCCTTTGTGTCCTGGCAGAAAGAGGAGTAGCCGGACTATATCCGGAGATCCTGCCAATCACGCCTCCACCAACCGGATTCTAGAACCGGCTTCAAGAGAGGAGGCAGATGCGGGGCCGATGCCGAATTGTCCTCCGACAGAGGATGCAGATATGCTCTCCGCCACGAATTCCGAAGTGGAGAGTGCCATGAATCACCGACAGGCCATACTTCGCAACAACATCTTTTTCGAAGAGGCATTTAATGCTTTCAATTTAGGAGACGCATACATCCGAGCTGCTAAAGGCGGGCTTGCCCGAGCAACGGGCCAGTATGCCAAAGATATATGGGTAAGAAAATTTAATAAGAATGTATAGCAGTAGCCCCTAAGACTTGAAACGGTTGGAACAACTGTTTTAAGGATCAATTTATGCACAGGTCCTTGTAGATAAGAATGCCCAATTGTCTCGAGAGCTGGAGGAGTGCAAGACCCAGTTGAGGGCCATGGTTTCCAAGTTAGAGGAATCCCAGAAGGCCTCATCTGGTAACATTTGTCTCAATTGTATGAAAATGTACCAGTTAGTAAGTGGCTTGTATGATAAGTCTAACAGAAAATGCAGACAATCCCGAGGTGAATCCGGAGGTCGTGAGAGATAACGAGTCGCATGTCCAACAGCAGCTAAAAGCTGGCAAGCGTGTTCTTACGCAAGTTAGGCGGGATAAGAACAATCTTCAAGATGCCAATGTCCGGCTGGGCGTCGAATTAAAAGATGTTCGCGCTCAGCTGGCGGACTTCGTGAAGGAGAACAAAAGGCTTCGTCGCGGCATTTATGGTAAGTGCCTAGACGAACTATAGTACAGCTCGGCGAGGAAGCATATTGAAAGAATTTTTATTTGTAGGTATGTTGACTGGCCGCCCTGAAGAGGAGATGCCCGCGTCTGCAAGCGATTTGCTGCAAGACCTCTCACAGTTGCACGAGCGAGCTTGGCAGGTGATGTAGGGCATTGCTCAGGCCTTGTGGCCATCAAGCTTCCTACCGAAGGGTATGGGGGAGCTCGTGGATATGCTACAAGGAGCACGGCGGCGCTTCCGATTGTGGAAGATGTCAGCCTGCCGACAAGGTGCAAGAGAAGCCTGGGCTATGGTGAAGACGCGCTACACCAAGCTTGACCCGAACCATATGGCCGAAGTCGGACCGGCAGGGCCAGATGGGCAAGAAATTCCCGTGAGTCTAGTATATGACCAGGTAGTGTTAGCCGCAAACTATTCCCAACAGGATTGTAAGCTAGATATCATGTTGGATGGTATAGAGGAAGAATATAGTCAGTCCAAGTGACTATGTAATTCAATGGACATATGTAGTCCCTAGCCGAATTAAAATCATTTGTCATGGTGGACCTTTTCGCTTCAGCCCCCGGATCCGACACACCGGTGTATCCAATACCCGCCGCTTATACAGAATCGGGTATGCATGGAAACCAGGCATAGGGATCATAAGTGCTTGAACAGACAAGTACCCAACTAGTTATGTTATATTACATGGATAGTAAGAAACATCTTCCAGGGAGAATAGTTCCGCTAGGGGTTCCTTTCCCTGGGTACGCATGCATCGATGTACATGTCCGGACTACAAACAGAGATGCAAGATACAAAAACTTCTGGGGATTCATATTGTAATAAACGAAAAGCATCTTTTGTTCACCGACCGAATATTCCCTTAAGAATGCTAGCTTTCGGCTTCACCCAGTCTGAGGTACACATCCAGCTAAACCGGCAGTAACAATCGCAGAGGTGCTCCCCTTATGCCCTAGCCGAATTAACGGGAACGTAGGGCATAAACACAAGAGCCAGGCAACCCAGTATGGCCACATCTTAAGTCATATCGATGCATATAATGGTTAAGAAAAGGCACATATGGAAAAAGAACGCATATGTGATAGGCAAAAAGCCATTAAAGCAATTATATTTAGCTTCCGTATAGGAAGCCCCCAGGTATAGCTTACACACATAGTGCAGCCGGAGTGATCCGAAAGGCCCGTGACAGATTGAGTACTTTGTGTGAAGAAGGAAAAAGGTCTAGAAAGGAAAGAGGGGGGAACATAATTAAAAAGGAGGGGGTAAGGAGACGAACACTGAGTTTGGCGCTAGGCGTAGAATCTCCGGAGTCTGGCCGCGTTGCATGGGTTTGGCTCGAGTTTGTTATCGGATGCATTACGTAGGCGGCACGCTCCTCCGGTGAGAACTTTATCAATAACGAAGGGACCCTCACACTTAGGTTTGAGCTTGTCCTTCTTCTTCTCCAGTAGGCATAGAACGAGTTCGCCAATATTATAAGTTTTGGCCCGTACTTCTCTGCTTTGGTACCGTCGAGCTTGCTGCTGATAGAATGCGGAACGGGCTTTTGTGACGTCGCGCTCCTCCTCCAAGGCATCTAAGTTGTCCTGCCGATCCAACTCGGCTTCCTTCTCTTCGTACATGCGTACGCGAGGCGAATCATGTATTATGTTGCAGGGTAGTACGGCTTCTATGTCATACACCATAAAAAAATGGTGTATATCCGGTGGTGCGATTCGGCGTGGTCCGCAGCCCCCAGAGTACGGAGTCGAGCTCCTCGACCCAGTGCGTGTCCGATTCTGTCAAGGATCGCACTAGTCTGGGTTTGATGCCGCTCATGATGAGACTGTTTGCACGTTCGACCTGGCCGTTTGTTTGGGGATGGTAGACGGAGGCGTAATCGAGCTTAATGCCCATGTTGCCGCACCAAGTTTTCACTTCATCGGCTGTGAAGTTTGAGCCATTATCAGTGATGATGCTGTGGGGGACGCCGTATCGGTGTACAACCCCGGATATGAAGTCTATCACTGGTCCGGATTCGGCCATTTTGACTAGTTTAGCTTCTATCCATTTGGTGAACTTGTCCACCATGACCAATAAGTATTTTTTTCTTAGGGCTTCCCCCTTTAAGGGGTCCGACCATATCTAGCCCCTAGACCGCGAAGGGCCAAGTAATGGGGATTGTTTGGAGAGCGGTAGGGGGCATATGACTCTGATTGGCAAAGAGCTGGCAACCGACGCAGTGTTGGACAAGGTCCTGTGCGTCTGCTCGGGCTGTCGACAGTAAAAGCCTGTACGGAAGGCCTTGCTGACAAGTGCCCGAGCCGCGGCATGGTGCCCGCCCAGTCCGGCATGGATTTCAGCTAATAGTTGCCGCCCTTCCTCTTCGAAGATGCATCTTTGGAGTACTCCGGTCGCACTCTTCTTATAGAGTTCTCCCTCATGTACTTTGTAGGCCTTGGAACGCCGCACAATACAACGTGCTTCATTTTTGTCCTTGGGGAGCTCCTGCCTATTTAGGTAGGCCAAGAAAGGCTCGGTCCACGAGGTGATTACAATCATGATTTCGTGGGCCGAAGGTGTTATTTTGGTGGCGGAGCCGCCGATTACGTCTGATGGTTCGAAATCTGGGGGTGTATTCGGATCCGTGCTAGTGTTGCCAGACTCCCCTTCCCATACCACGGATGGCTTGAACAGCCTTTCCAGGAATATGTTTGGTGGGACAGGGTCACGTTTAGCGCCGATGCGGGCGAGGACATCCGCCGCTTGATTGTTTTCTCGAACCACATGGTGGAATTCGAGCCCCTCAAACCGAGCTGACATTTTGAGGACGGCATTACGGTAGGCCGCCATTTTCGGATCCTTGGCATCAAAGTCTCCATTTATTTGTGATATTGCGAGGTTTGCCCCGCGCACCTCCAGGCATTGAATGCCCATAGAGACTGCCATCCGAAGACCGTGCAACAGAGCCTCGTATTCGGCTGCGTTGTTGGAGTCTCTGTATAATATTTGGAGTACGTATTGGACCGTGTCTCCAGTGGGAGACATCAGGACTACACCTGCTCCAAAACCGGCCAGCTTTTTAGAGCCGTCGAAGTGCATGATCCAGTTAGAGTACACGCCGTACTCTTTAGGGAGTTCGGCTTCTGTCCATTCGGTGACAAAATCAGCCAGTACTTGTGACTTGATGGCCCGCCGCGGTTTGTATGTTATGTCGAACGGAAGGAGCTCGATGGCCCATTTAGCAATCCGGCCCGTAGCGTCGCGGTTATTTATTATGTCGTTGAGTGGTACTTCAGAGGCCACCGTAATCGAACACTCTTGAAAGTAGTGTCGTAGCTTCCGGGATGCCATGAAGACCGCGTCTGCTATCTTTTGGTAGTGTGGGTATCGGGATTTGCATGGGGTGAGGACCGTGGATATGTAATATACCGGCTTCTGGAGCGGGAATTTGTATCCGTCAGCCTCTCGTTTGACGACGAGTACTGCGCTTACAACTTGATGTGTTGCAGCTATGTACAGTAGCATAGGTTCGCCAATATTTGGCACTGTTAGGACTGGATTACTGGCCAATAAGGTCTTTATTTCGTCCAGTCCGGCCATGGTCCACACGAAGTGTTCGGTGCATCGAAGAAGGCGGTAAAGAGGTAATGCCTTTTCTCCTAACCGGGAGATAAAGCGGCTTAAGGGGCATCCAGCTAGTTTCTGGATATGCTTGAGGTCTGTTGGGATAGCCAACTGCGACAAAGCTCGGATTTTTGCCGGATTCGCCTCAATTCCTCTATTGGAAACAATGAAGCCGAGCAGCTTCCCAGAGGGCACGCCGAAAACACATTTTTCCAGGTTTAGCTCGATGTCGTACGTTCGGAGGTTATCGAACGTAAGCCTTAAGTCGTCTATTAGGGTTTTGACGTGTCTTGTTTTTATGACCACGTCGTCGACATATGCCTCCACTGTCTTGCCGATTTGCTTTTCCAGGCATGTTTGAATCATGCATTGATAGGTTGCGCCGGCATTTTTAAGCCCGAAAGGCATAGTGTTGAAGCAGAAAGGTCCATATGGCGTTATGAAAGCCATTGTAGCTTGGTCAGACTCTGCCATCTTTATTTGATGGTATCCAGAGTATGCATCGAGGAAACACAGTGAGTCGTGTCCTGCGGTGGCGTCGATGATTTGGTCGATGCGAGGGAGGGGGAAGGGATCCTTGGGGCAAGCCTTGTTGAGGTCTTTGAAGTCGACGCATAGGCGCCAGGATTTGTCCTTCTTTGGAACCATTACCAGATTTGCCAGCCAATCCGGATGCTTGATATCTCTGATGAATCCAGCCTCAAGTAGCTTGGCTAGCTCTTCCCCCATGGCTTTCTGTTTGGGCTCTGAAAAGCGCCTTAGAGTCTGTTTGACAAGCTTGTATCCTTTTAGTATATTGAGGCTGTGTTCGGCCAATCTGCATGGGATGCCCGGCATGTCCGAGGGGTGCCAGGCAAAAATGTCCCAATTCTCACGTAGGAAGTCTCGCAGTGCGGCGTCCATTGTGGGGCTCAACTGTGTCCCAATGGAAGCTGTCTTCGTGGGGTCCGTTGGATGGACCTGGAATTTGACTATCTCGTCTACGGGTTTAAATGAGGTCGATTTGGGTCGCTTGTCGAGTATCACGTCGTCCCTGTCCATGGTGGCACGCAACATTGTTAGTTCTTCGGCTGCTAGAGCTTCAGATAATGCTTCCAAGGCTAGTGCTACGGTTTTGTTTTCCGTGCAAAGTGCGACGTCCGGATCACTGGCTAGAGTGATGATTCCATTGGGTCAGGGCATTTTAAGCTTCATGTACTCGTAATGGGGTATAATGTCGATGTCAAAACCGGCGGATCTCGGGTAGGGGGTCCCGATCTGTGCGTCAAGGCTGATGGTAACAGGAAGCAGGGACATAGATGTTTACCCAGGTTCGGGCCCTCTCGATGGAGGTAAAACCCTACTTCCTGCTTGATTAATATTGATGATATGGGTAGTACAAGAGTAGATCTACCACGAGATCATAGAGGCTAAACCCTAGGAGCTAGCCTATGATGGTATGATTGTAATTGTGATCGGCCTTCTAAGGACCAACCTCTCCAGTTTATATAGACACCGGAGAGGGCCAGGGTTTACATGGAGTCGGTTACAAGAAAGGAAACACAATATCCGGATCACCAAGCTTGCCTTCCACGCAAAGGAGAGTCCCATACGGACATGGGCCAAAGTCTTGAGTCTTGTATCTTCACGCTTCAATAGTCCGGAAGTTGTACACAGTCCAGCTGTCCGGATACCCCCTAATCCAGGACTCCCTCAGTAGCCCCTGAACCAGGCTTCAATGACGATGAGTCCGGCGCACAGTATTGTCTTCGGCATTGCAAGGCGGGTTCCTTCTCTGAATACTCCAAAGTAGTCATCGAACACTCAAATCGTGTCCGGATCCACAAAATGATCTTTACACACCGCTGTAGAGAGAATGATATTTCACAAACGCAATCTGCTGACAACTTTTTCTGATGACGAGACATGTTATTACTGTCGGATCATTATTCGAACAGTTTTCCCACAACCAGCTAGAGCACATATTGCGAGGCGGTTTCTTTGACACGTCTTATCAAAGTAGAGATCGTGTCCCCTTATCACAGGATTCTCATCAATACGGGTATGGGTAATCTAACCGTGCCGCTAATCGCAGCAAGTAGGAGGCATACGGGTTCCACCAGGCTAGTGGGGAGGCACAAAAAGCATTTACCGCCTCTATAAAGAGGTAAGGTCTCCTTCTCTTTTACCCACGCCTTCTCCTCCCGTTAGCTCATTCCCCTCTGTTCGAGCCCTAACGCCCAAGCACTCTTCTTCTCCACCGAAGAGAGGTTTTCCAAAGATATCTGGATCCGGAGCAGGAGGCAGATGGATGGCCTCAATTGCCCAGGAGAAGGACATCAAGAAGCTCCGGGGAGCCGGGTATTTGGCCCAGAAGATCGGCCACCGTCTTCCACCGGCGGGACAGGTCGTCCCCACTCCGGAATCTCATGAGAGAGTCGTGTTCCTTCCCCATTTCGTCCGTGGGCTTGGGTTTCCCCTTCACCCATTCATTCGGGGAGTCATGTATTACTATGGGATCGATTTTCATGATCTTTCCCCCAACTCCTTCCTCAATATCTCGACGTTCATCGTCGTGTGCGAGGCTTTTCTCCGGATCCCACCTCACTTCGGCCTATGGCTGAAGATCTTCAATGTGAAGCCCAAGGTGGTGAGTGGCGAACACGCCAAGTGCGGCGGCGCCATGGTAAGCAAGATGCCCAAGGCTGTTTGGCCGAAAGGCACTTTCAATGACTCCGTCAAGGAGTGGCAGCAGCAGTGGTTCTATATCACCAAACCACGTAGCAAGAAGTGGGCGGCAGCTCCAGAGTTCAGATCTGGAGCTCCACTACGGCTCACGTCCTGGCCCGAGAAGGGCCCGAACTGGTGCTCGTCCGATGAGCTATTACTGCTCCAGACGCGCATTCAGGGTGTGGTCGATAGGGACGTCAAACTTGTCGACGTAGTCCAGGTGATGCTAGTTCGCCTGGTTCTCCCTTGTCAGCGCCGAGCTTGTACCCTGTGGGAGTTCGATTCAGCCGAGCACCAAATCCTTTGGGAGCTTTATGATTCCTCCCACAAGGATATCTGGAAGGTGCTCTTTAAGTCCGGCAAATCGTGGTCGGGCCCCGTCGAGGACCGTGGGTATCAATCATCCCATTCTCCAAGCTCGGTAAGTCATAGCCACACTCTGTCTATTCATGCTTCATCTGACATGTCATGCGGGAGACACCTTAATCGTGTTTCATCGTGACCTCAGGGATGGATAAAGAAGGTGGAGCGAATACATTGTTCAGCCCCCCTATCGGAGGAACCGGACTGACCTCCTCTGACGAAGATGTTGGTCCTCGCGCCTTACAAGGCGCCAAAGAAAGAGGCCTCCAAGAAGGTCAAGAAGACCCGGGGTGGCCTTCGCTATCGCGAGGCTTCGGACGCCAAACCCGAAGACTCCAGTGACGATCCTTCGTCCGAGGATGAGGAGGAGGAAGGAGAGGAGGATGAGCCTCACTCTGATGGTGGGAGGAAGAGGACAGCCTCCACATCTCTGGAGGTCGGATCACCCAAGAGGGGGAAATTCTCCTGTGGCATCCCCACGATCGCCGATAGCGCATCGGAGGGGATCCCAGGGCCCAGCCCCTGGAGAAGTCGTAAGTATCCGAACACGCGTATGCGTCCGGGATTGGTTTGGGGTATAGTAGTTCTGACCGTTGCCTACATATTGCACAGTCCGACAAGATCCTGCGCCGGCCGGTCCTCATCGGAGGATTCACTGGGCTCGGACGCCTTGGTGAGCGAGACGCCTCCGCAGGCCCCTTTCCCCAAGTCCGGGCGCGACACTGAGGTGTCATCTCGACAAGACCCGGACCAGGGAGGACAAATCCCTGGTACCGGACACGTGGGGAAGGATACGGCTCCCGGGACCTCTAGGGTTTCGGGATCGAGCGAGCAGCCACCCCCGATGGTGGGGGGCCTGCCTACTCCGCCGGCGTCCTCTATTCGAGCAGAGCTGCCTGGTGGTCTATCGACAGCGTTGAAGAATGCATCTATTGTCGATGAGCATCGGGCCCTTATGGGCGCGGTGGTTGAGAGGATTCAGTCTGCCGAGAGCGGACTGAACGAGTCTTGCCTTGGCCTTATAAAGGCTTTTGAGGTATGTTTCCTAGGAAACCCTTGAGGAATTGTCATAATATGAGTAGTAGCCCCTGATGCACTATCTGGCTGAGGAGACAGAGCCGGGCAGGGGATCAAATCCCCTGCTCTCGCAGGAGCCTATGTGAATGACATATAACCTTTTGTGTGAAAACAGGCATCCGCAGAGAGGACGGTCGCTTATAATGCGGACGTGTCCGAACTAAAGCAGAGCCTTACGCGGGCCGAGGAGGAACTTGGCCGTGTGAGGAAGCAACTGGAGGACAAGCAAGGTATGTTGAAAACATTTGTCTTGGAGTTGGCACGAACGAATAGTTGTGCAAAATGAAAAATATTAGTATTGTGTGCTCTAGGAGCGGGTGCCGAATATGAGGCACTAAAGAAAGCTTTGGCTGATGCCAACAAGAAGGCCGAGGCCGAACAGACGCTTCATGAGAAACACGAGGCCAGGGTTATCACAGCTGAGCGAGAGCTCCAAGAAGCTGTGAAGAAAAGCGAGGGCTTGGAGCAGTGTCTAGAAGGGAAAGAATCCGAACCCGCCCAAGCTCTCGAGGCTGCAGAAGGTGCTCCGGAAGAAGCCCGAGGTGCTGGGTGGGACATTCAGGAACCCCGGAAAGTGGCGGCTGGTAAGGCCTTCTGTATTCTTAGCTCTTTATATGTTAGAATGTGAAGAATCCTAAGCGGCAAGCTGAATTCTTATTTTTCCAGGGGCTTTTGCAGATCTTCCTCGCAGCATATCAGATGCCGCCCAATTCTACCGCACCGAGGAGAAGAAGACTGCGGAGAGGGATTTCTGGTCCCAGTATCTGGCGCCGAACTATCCGGTGTCATTTATCGATCAGCTGAAACAGCTGGTCGAACTGCACCAGGCGGCCGAACTAGCCATGAAGGACTTAGTCGTCCGGTTGTGGCCTGCGGAGCCGATTCCAAGTAGCTACTTCGGACTCGTCAAGCGGATTATGGGCGCTTGTCCTCGGCTTGATGCTATCAGCGATCACCAGATAGAAGGCGCACAAGATGGCGTTTGCCCATGCAAAAGTGCATTGGGGGAGGCTTGACGTGGAGAAGCTGATGACTGAGGGGCCGCCGGAGGGTAAGGGGCACCGCAAGCCCGAGTTTTACTATAAAAGTGTATCGAAGGGGTTTCTTTTGCGCGGACAAGTGTGCTAAAGACATTATATTTCCCTGAGGGCATTTGTGCCACTTTTTGTAATATGGGATAATGGCATGTATATATTGCCTGTTTTGTTTGAACATATGTTCTTCCTGTGCGGTTGTTTATTGTATGCAAATCCTGAGAGTTGGCCAGTCGTCGGCTTCTGCCCCCTCGTAAAAATGATACGGGGGTGTTCGGGATATATCTGGACGCTCTTTATCCCATAATTGGGTCCTTTTGAGGAGGTGTCTCTTTTCGCGAACCAGGCAATCGGACTATAAGGCTTTATTACTCTCACTTAGCCATAGGAATTCGAGTATGGTCGGCGCAGCCCCTAGTGTTCGGAAGGCCGAACTAGGGGCTCTATTAACGCCTGATTAGAAGACCGATCCGTTGCACTCAGCATTTATAATGGCATTGTGCGGAATAAATCTTTAAGGATTTTATAAAATCTCAAACAGCTGACCAGCTCTCACTTCATCATGACGGTCGGTTTTCGGCTTTCTCTACTGAGGTGCTCGTCCGGCTGAACCGGGACACAATCGCAGTAGTTCTCCCAGCGCTACCTTAGCCGACAGAACGGAACATAAGGTACCAAAACATGGGAGATGGGCAAACCCAACCAATGACCCAAGACATGATTCGGAGTTGATGCATATAGTGCTATAAGTTTGGGGTGTCGAGCGACTGAAAAGGCGGTCGGACTTTATTGCTGTACTGTGAAGCCCCTGGTGTAACCGGGCAAACGCGAAGTGTGGCTGTCGTTTTCGGCGAAGAGGCGTTGGTGATAAACGACAGCCGGTAATTGTTATTTAAGTCTACGCATTGTAGGAGGATGATATGTCTATGCATATGAGTATGATGTATGAAAAGAAGTGTTGTTTGGCGGAACCTGTGGTGACCGGACTGGAGGGGGTTGTGAGTGGATCAATATTGAATCCGAACTGCCGTCTGTCTGCATGTTCCTGCCATTGCATGTCCGGGCTGGTTCCACGCCGCCAATCCTGTTCTGCGTCAAAGTTAGTTTGTGAGGGCAAATGTTATGAGGCAGTTGGGCGTCCTCTTGTGGTTAGTCTAAGGGTTCCTTATCGGACCCTGGTGAACCCAGCCGTTATACCGTGAGGTAGCGTGGACTCCTCAATGGGTGTCCAAATAGTTGGCCTGAGTGATTTACCATGCGGGATCTAGTCAACGTGGTTTATCCCATTGGCATACGGTAAACTACCGTATGGTGGGAAGGTCCCGAAGATTTATTCTTTGGCGTAGCATTTTTTGGGTGATCCGAAGACAACTGTTAGAGTGGTGGGCCGAAAAAACTTGGCCCTTGCGCCTTACATCCTTTAGGAGATGTTTTTCGTGGCTTCATACCCTTTGGGCTTTACGTGTTATGGAGCCCCCGGACTACTAGGTCTAGAGGTACTGCAATTGACTTGCTGTGGTTTATGTGATCCTGGGCGATCGGTCGTACTGTTACGCTCTGGGGAGGGGGGTCTTGACGAGGCACCTCCCCTTATTGCTTCCGGCGTGCGACCAGCCGCTTTGTTTTGAGGATCCTGCATTCTCTATTGGTATGCTTTGCCTTCCTTCTAGGAGTACCATGAATTTCGCATGGTTGATCGAGCGTGTAGCTCGGGCCGAATAGGCTAGAGATGCTCTTTGTCCATTGACCGGACTGGTATTTACTGGACCTGGCGCTGGTTTCCTTGACTTGACATTTGTTGCCGTTGCGCCGAGGCTTGAGGGTGCCTCTTCGCGTATGCTTCTTACTGTCTTGGATCGTAGTGATGTGTGGGCGTCTGGGTGCGTGCCTGTGTTTTTCCTGCTCGAGTTGAGGTAGCCAGTTGTGCCGTGTATGCCCTTTGCTGGGGCTGTCGGGTTTGTACTTTTCGGTGGCCAGTATTTTGGTCCACCTATCCACTAGCACGTCTTGGTCAGCTTTGAGCTACTCTTGTTTCCTTTTCATGCTCCTTGCCGTGGCCATGAGCCGTCGTTTGAAGCAAACTTGTTCTACTGGGTCTTCAGGTACGCCGAATTTGTCATTGCCGAGGCTTGCCTCGTCGTCGGAGGGGGGTGTATAATTGTCCCTCTCCAAGCATCCCATCGTGATTGGTCCGGCCTGCTTGAGTGTATGCCGACTGGGGCTGTATTCCTCTTCGGTACCATCCGGACCGCTTTCGTCTCCGGGGCCGGTTTTGATGTGGCGGGGCCTGGAATGGCACCGATAACGCACATGTTTTGCTTTTCTCCCTGAGGGGTTATCCTTCGTTTCCTCACCGCCACTGGTTTCCTTTGGAGTGTCCACCATATATATATTGTATGAGGAGGTGGCCACCCACCGCCCTGTGAGCGGTGATCCCTGTGGTTCTCCTTCATCGTCGTCCATACCGTCGATGTCTTCGGAGTCGAAGTCCAGCACGTCGGTTGAATCATAGATCGTGGTAATGAAGTGGGTGGTGGGTGGGTAACGAATTTCGTCGTCGTCCGCTTCCAACTCAAGCCGGACATAGTTTGGCCCAGAGTCTCCTGACAAAGAGAGAGACTTCAATAAGTTTAGCATGTCGCCAAAGGGCGAGTACTGAAAGACGTCCGCCATGGTGAACTCCATCACCGGAGCCCAGCCAGGTTCGGTGGGCTCAGGGACGCGCGGACTGGAACCTACAACCGGATATGAATCCGGGGGTCCGGTGTCACAGGCTCCCTCAGAAATGAGGCCTATTTTCGGCTCCATCGCCGATGAGGGTACAGCCTGTGGGGCGGGGTCCAGCCCTCCATCCTCAGGCAATGCAACCTGCCCCGGATTTAGATCCGGGGCTTCTGCCGGGGTAATATCCCGAGCATCGTCTGACAGCAGGTCTAAGCCATGCTCGTCGTGATTGTTCGGCGATCCTGGTGCTGGCCCGAATCCGTCGGAGATCAAGTCTCCGCGAATATCCGCTGGGTAGTTCAAGTTTCCAAACCTGACCTGGTGTACGGGGGCATAGCTATCGATCTGCTCCAGGTGGCCAAGTGAATTGGCCCATAGTGCGAAGCCGCCAAACACAAAGATCTGTCCAGGGAGGAAAGTCTCACCCTGGACAGTGTTGTTGATGATGATTGAAGGAGCCATCGAGTCTAACAGTGATGACACAGAGGAACTCTCACTGAAAGCACCAATGTCAGTGTCAAAACCGGCGGATCTCGGGTAGGGGGTCCCGATCTGTGCGTCAAGGCTGATGGTAACAGGAAGCAAGGGACGCAGATGTTTACCTAGGTTCGGGCCCTCTCGATGGAGGTAAAACCCTACTTCCTGCTTGATTAATATTGATGATATGGGTAGTACAAGAGTAGATCTACCACGAGATCGCAGAGGCTAAACCCTAGGAGTTAGCCTATGATGGTATGATTGTAATTGTGATCGGCCTTCTAAGGACCAACCTCTCCAGTTTATATAGACACCGGAGAGGGCTAGGGTTTACATGGAGTCGCTTACAAGAAAGGAAACACAATATCCGGATCCCAAGCTTGCCTTCCACGCAAAGGAGAGTCCCATCCGGACACGGGCCAAAGTCTTGAGTCTTGTATCTTCACGCTTCAATAGTTCGGACGTTGTACACAGTCCGGCTGTCCGGATACCCCCTAATTCGGGACTCCCTCATATAGCTTGAAAGCTTGTGAACACGTCCTGCCCTAAAAGGGCGTGGTATCCGTTGCTGAAAGGATCCACTTGGAATGTGATTTCTTCGGACCTGTAATTCTCCGGAGTGCCGAATACCACATCAAGTGTGATTTTTCCCGCGCACCATGCTTCTCGACTAGGGATGATTCCCCTGAAGGTTGTGTCGCGTTGCTCAATGCGGCTTTTATCAATTTCCATCTTGTTGAGTGTTTCTTCGTAGATCAAGTTTAATCTGCTTCCGCCGTCCATGAGTACTTTAGTGAGCCGAAAGCCATCCACGATTGGGCTAAGGACCAAAGCGGGTGGTGCCCGGACTGTCTAGAATTGCGGCTCATCACTGGCACTGAAAGTTATAGCAGTGTCGTTCCACGGATTTATTTTTGCCACATGGCAAATTTTAGCGAAATTTCGATGAGATCGCTTGCGCCTATTGTTTGAGGCGAAAGTCTTGAAGACTGTTAGTACCGTATTGTTTTCTTTGGTGGGATGTTGTTCTGCTTTATGGCTTACAAGAAGATCCTCGCCACTTTTTGCTACCTGCCGGAGTATCCAACATGCTCTAAGGCTATGTGTTGGTGTAGTGTCCGGCGTGCTGAGTTTACATGGCCCATTGAGCCATTCTTCCAATACGGTTCCACGCCCTAGGGTGGGCTTTGGTTTCTTGGGGATTGAATTGGCTGACTTACGAGAGTTCGCCCGTTTAGTTCGGACAAAGGTTTTAGTGAGAGCCGGACTATCGCAAATTCTGCTTGGGTTTTCCAGGCGCTCTCCATCGCACAGTACTTCTGTACTATGGCTGCTAAGTCAGCAAAGTGTGCTATGTCACGGCGACTTATAGCATTAAGGATCCCTTTGTTCGTGCAGTTTTTGCAGAAAAGTGAGATTGCGTCTTCCTCACGACAGTCCTTTACCTTGTTTAGCACAAGGAGGAATCTGGCCCAATAGCGATGTACTATCTCTTGGGGATCTTGTTTGATATGGGAGAGACGGTTTAAGTCTGGGTGGGTGGGTGTAGCTGAATCTGGATTTTGATCCGATCTAACGCCCAGGGGCAGAGGAGCCTCCAGGCTTGATAGCTCGGGATCCGGAGTGCTCCCCGAATTTTCCGGCCTGATACCCGATTCTAAATCCGGGGTCTGGGTCATGTTTTCCCGCGAGCAGGTATCCGGCTCAGAGAGCTCGGTAATGCGGACATAATTCGTCCTCGAAATAGAGGGATAATTCGTATGCGGCTCCTCCACTACCGCTATCTCGTGGGTGACCGGTGGGGATTTAATATCCCTCTGGTCGGGTTTAAGCCCGACCCGATCATAGTCTGTGGCGACTCCCAAAGCGGCGATGCGATCCAAGAGCTCATTGAAGTAGGAGAGCTCTATTGGATTCATCTGTTCGGCGAGTTCCGAATTGATGTGGAGGCTGTTTTTGATGACTTGAGAGGTCATTGTCGGCGCGGAAGCCGATCGGGCGGCCATGACGAAGCTGCCTAATCGGAGAGTCCCGGCCTACCGCCAATGCTCCCCTAGAGGTGATGTTGACCTTGACAACGAGATGGGCCATCGAGCCTCGCAGCGACGGCATAGAGGGACTCTGAATGAAAGCACCAATGTCGGTGTCAAAACCGGCGGATCTCGGGTAGGGGGTCACGATCTGTGCGTCTAAGGCAGATGGTAAAAGGAGGCAAGGGACACGATGTTTTGCCCAGGTTCGGGCCCTCTCGATGGAGGTAAAACCCTACTTCCTGCTTGATTGATATTGATGATATGGGTATTACAAGAGTTGATCTAGCACGAGATCGTAGAGGCTAAACCCTAAAAGCTAGCCTATGATGATTATGATTGTGATCGTCCCTCTATGGACTAAACCCTCCGGTTTATATAGACACCGGAGGGGGCTAGGTTTCACATGGAGTCGGTTACAAAGAAGGAAATACAATATCCGGATCGCCAAGATTGTCTTCCACGCAAAAGAGAGTCCCATCCGGACATGGGACAAAGTCTTGAGTCTTGTATCTTCACGCTCCGACAGTCCGGCCAAAGTATATAGTCCCACTACTAGGGAAAACCTTATACACAGAAACTTACCAGCAGCGCGGTCTAAAATGAGGCGCTACTACTAATTAGTAGCAGCGGGGGTATAAAACCCACGCTACAACTAAGTTGATAGTAGTAGCGAGGGGTATAAACCCGCGCTACTACTAAGTGATCTCCACCATACCCCCCAGGAAAGACCATAGTAATAGCGGGGGTATAAAACTCGCGCTACTACTGAGTTGATAGTAGTAGCGAGGGATATAAACCCGCGTTGCTGCTAAGTGGCCTCCACTTTTGCACCATCCACCCCGACCCGATCCACTCCCACCCCATCACTCTCTCTCTATCTCTCATCCCTAAAAAACTCTCTCATGCCGGCTCTTCTCCCCACGATCTCCTCGCCGCCGCCGCCACCCCATCCCCCCCGGCCCCGCATCTCTCTTTCTCTCTCGAGACAGCACTCGAGCAAATCTCCGACGATGGGCCTCCTTGATTTCAGCGGCGGTGGAGGATTCCGGCATGCGCGGCGAGGCATCCGTCCTTCCATGACGGCCTGATGGGCAGAGCGAGGTGGCACAGCATCCATGGCCTTCACCCCCAGCGGCGGCGTGCGTCGAGGAGTCGGGGGCTCTAACATGAGGTGCGGCACCGCTCTCCCCTGCATGGCGGTAGTGGCCTCCCGCCGGTGGCAGTTACGGATTTTCTCGCGGCAGATCTGAGGTCAGCGAGTCTCCGACGCCGCGGGTGGTGCTCGCAGATGCCAACGCATGGGATGGTGCGGGCTGCGCGTGGTGGTGGGGGACGCCGACGTGCTGCGCTCTGGTTTGTTTTCTCGCCGATGTGGAGCTTCTGCACGGACTGCCCAGCCCAGGCGTTGGTGAAGTCTCGTGTCATGGCACCCACTACTTCTGCTGATGTGTGTGCGGCCAGGTATTGCCACTAGTTTCTGATGATAGCATTTGTAGCGTACAGACATTAAAACCATGACGATTCACCACTACTTCTGCCTCTCATTTTAGTGTCAAGTGATGCTGGTCCGTGATAGTAGTCCTGGGATAGTAATTGATTTGGGATTTTGGATTTGATTCACTATTGGATTGATGCTACTTTTTCAGTTGTGTAAAAACAGAGCAAATTATCACCAACTGACATGGCAATTTTACAATCTTTTTATAGCTATCATCTTTTTTTAGTAAAACTAGGCCAATGCCCATGCGTTACAACGGGAAGAACAAATGTTATATGAGTGATACATTTAGATGATGCTATCAAGAATTAACTCAACAAAATACTTTATTTGGCTCTATACAACATCATCATGTACACTGCTTGGCTGCACCTTGTGCTCACGTCCAAACTTTAGGTTCAGCAAAGAAAAGCTAAAAAAGAATTTAGCTCATGCAAGTGTCACC
Organism: Aegilops speltoides; assembly: GCA_021437245.1. Lineage (NCBI taxonomy): Eukaryota > Viridiplantae > Streptophyta > Magnoliopsida > Poales > Poaceae > Aegilops > Aegilops speltoides. The sequence continues at coordinate 126,024,501 of CM038144.1, forward strand.
ACACAAATAGACTTAACGACTGACAGGCTAGGTCCAGCATCTCAACAACCAAGCGATTCATATTGGTATTGTGTCCCTAGGAGCGTTTGTCAGGATGCTATCTATACCCAACGAACTGTCGATTTCTTCAGTTAAATTGCCAACACCTTCAGTTAATGCTTGAGTAATCCACGGCAACTCTTCACTGCCGGTTGAAGCGTGGAAAGCTGCAAGTCGAGGTGGTACTAAGAACAAGCGAGACCTTCAGCCACAACAATCAAGCAAGTGCTAGATCACAAGCTACACTAAGCAAGTAAATAACGTGCTTTACACACACTGCCTAGTACAAAGCAAAAACTAAAGGACAATAGAAGATAACTACATGACCTTCACTTCACATTATGTGGTAGTCGTCGTGCTTGCAGAGGAGGAGGCCAGATGAGGCAAGCCTGGCCTAGCCGCTGACGACGGCCAAGGGTGCTCGATTGAGCTCGTGGATGATGTCTCGCCTCTCGACGGTGAAGTCGGCAAAAGACCGAATAACATGGTTCCTGTCCATGTAAGTAGCAGTGCTCTCTTCCTATAATTGCTAGAATGTAGATTGTATATATGTTCTGATCAATGCAAATGCTGAGTCATGTTCCACTTTTACTGCTCTACATTATATTTTTACTACCTGAAGGGGTTAAGTACAGCAGTTTTGGGTTTCTACAGTCACAAGGGCTTCAGAGTTCCACCTTTTTTGTATTATCTAATTATGAAATAACAAGCATGCTCTGAAGTTTACAGGGGTTGTGATTGCTAGTTCCTGCAAGGTAATCATAAGAATGCTTGGGTTATTACTCAAGGACGCCGGACACTATTTCTGAGATAATATGTTAAATGCAGAATTATCGATCTTCCTTAGTGGATGCCCATGGTTTGATCATGTGTCGGTTCCTATCAATGCAAATGCGGCATGTCCCTAAAACAAACGGAGACATTCCTTCTTTTGATGAAGCCTTTTCAGATCACCGGAGACTTCTCGACAAGTCGGTGCTGTATGGCCTGGTCATCCCGTTCCTCAACCCCAAAGGTCTATTATTTATTTCCTCCATGGTGTCTTTGCATACTTGATGCTTGCTTCCGCTTACCATGTGGAGGTGCAGATGGGGAATACTAACTTGTTTGTGTCCTGTTTTCTGTCGATGCACTACAGGCGTCCATCACCGCAAACACATGGGTGGTCAGTAGGACTCCCCATACCAAGAGTACGGATCCATCTCACTTCTCTATCATTTGGCCATGATGATGATGATGCAAGTTGTAACATTCTTAGATTGGATTTATGGATGCATCGCTTTAATGCAACAACTAACCCTCATTCGCATCCATTCAAGCGAGATCCACTGGTTGCTATTCCTTAATTATCCTAGTCAATTTGAACAAGTTTATAACATCTCTCTATGCACCCGAATTAGTCTTGTATCCCAGAAGCCATGCAGTTTAGTTTGCCCATTCATGACATGCCTGCTGTTAAAACATGTGTTCATTTGCAGCTCCTTTCAATTCAGTGTCGATGTTCATTGCGAGTTTAGTAGTACCATATGAGGAGGTGAAATAATGTTCTTATAGTTCACAACAAGTGGTCTGATGGGCCGTTGTTTGTCCTTGTTGGTCTGCTTTTGTTTTGGAAAATCATCCTATAAGATTTGTGTTGTCCTATCGAGCAATTGATCTGATGGGTTATGAGCTTTTTAGCTGTCCAGCATCACCCTATGGCAGATAATCATTTATATTATGTGTTAATGCTTTCCTTTTAAACTACTTCAAAAAAACAAAGAAATTGGATTCTTTTAGCCGTATTATCCTTTGAACATCTATATGAAATGATCTAAGTTTAAGTATATTTAGTTTTGAAGAAAACTAAAGGCAATTAATGTGAAAATTAGATATGTCCTATTACCTGGCAATATATAGTTCATCTAGGCTTGGTTGGCAATATATATTATCTAGACCATTTGTTTGTAGCTATTACATAGGCGATCTCTTGTTAATAGAAATCACTCACTTTTTTGTTTTCGTATATTTATTCCCGTAACTACTGTACATCACAACATGCAAGGAAATATATGTCTGCTGAAATTTAATTTAATTTGTTCTTTGCTCTTTACAGAAATCTTGGATTCATAAATGGGCGAAGCACATAAGGGAGAAGAAGATGATTGCAAGGATGGAGAGGGAGAAAATCATTTGGAGGGATAGAATGCCACTGTTTGGTGTTTTTATGCATTTTTGTTTGCTTTCAACTGTGTTTGCACTAGCTGGGAATAAGTGACTAGGCAATAAGTGTAGATGTATGTTATATGCTCTAATGCTCCTGGTTTACTATAAATCTTCAATTTGGAATGATATGTAACGCTGCTGGTTTATTACAAATCTGGGCTTGTTTTAGTTGTTAGAATTGTATGCATAAAATGGAAATTGTATGTGTCGGTGTCAAAACCGGCGGATCTCGGGTAGGGGGTCCCGAACTGTGCATCTAGGCGGATGGTAACAAGAGACGAGGGACACAATGTTTTTACCCAGGTTCGGGCCCTCTCGATGGAGGTAAAACCCTCGCCCCGCTTGATTAATATTGATGATATGGGTAGTACAAGAGTAGATCTACCACGAGATCAAGGAGGCTAAACCCTAGAAGCTAGCCTATGGTATGATTGTTGAGATGTATGTTCGTCCTACGGACTAAGGCCCTCCGGTTTATATAGACACCGGAGAGGCTAGGGTTACACAGAATCGGTTACAATGGTAGGAGATCTACATATCCGTATCGCCAAGCTTGCCTTCCACGCCAAGGAAAGTATCTTCCGGACACGAGCCGGAGTCTTCAATCTTCTATCTTCGTAGTCTGGGAGTCCGGCGGACATTGATAGTCCGGCTGTCCGGACACCCCCTAGTCCAGGACTCCCTCAGTAGCCCCTGAACCAGTCTTCAATGGCGATAAGTCCGGCGTGCATAATGTTCGGCATTACAAGGCAGGTTCCTCCCTTGAATAATCCGGAGAAGTTAATGAACACCAGGATAGTGTCCAGCTCTGCAAAATAAATTCCACATTCCACCGTAGAGAGAATAAAATGTACACTTAGTTCAATCTGCTGACGTATTAAGCGGCGTGACATCACACCGCAGCCAAGCCCTCATTTGAATCGTTTTTTACTATTCCACCTTAGCACGTATAGCGAAGCGGTTTCCTTGGCACGTCTTGTCGAAGCAGAGATCGTGTTCCCCTTATTCCGGGATCCTCATCAATACGTGCGTGGGTAACCCAACCGCGCCATTGATGGTGGCGCTTGGGAGATAAGCGAGTTTTACCAGGCCGGTGAGGGACGTATAGTTTTGTCCGCCTATATATAAGGGATAAGGATTTACCTTCCCACCTACGCCTTCTTCCTCCTTTGCTCATCCATCCCTGCGAACTCAAGCTCCAACGCCCAAGCTCGCGCATCTTGCCTCGACCTTTCTCTGAATATGTCCGGAGCGGGAGGTAAATGGATGGCCTCCACCGCTAAGGAGGAGGACATCACCAAGCTGCGCGACGCCGGATACCTTTCCACCGATATTGCGCATCGGCTGCCCGACGAGGGGTAGCTCATCCCTACCCCCGAGCCTCATGAGAGGGTCGTTTTCCTCCCCCACTTCCTCCGCGGACTGGGCTTTCCGCTCCATCCATTTGTCCGGGGGCTCATGTTTTACTACGGCCTAGATTTCCACGATCTGGCGCCGAACTTCGTCCTCAACATCTCGGCGTTTATCGTCGTGTGCGAGGCCTTTCTCTGCATCCAGCCCCACTTCGGCCTGTGGCTCAAGACCTTCAACGCCAAGCCGAAGGTTGTGAAGGGGACGCAAGCGGAATGCGGAGGCGCCATGTTGGGCAAGCTGCCCAACGTCCCTTGGCTAGAAGGGATCTTCGTGGACTCCGTCAAGGGGTGGCAATCGGGGTGGTTCTACATCACCGAGCCGTGCAAGCCAACATGGGCGGTGGCCCCCGAGTTTAGATCTGGGATCCCCACGCAGCTAACCTCCTGGAAAGAGAAGGGCTTGCAGTGGGGCAGTCCGGTGGAGGTGACGGGACTCCGAGCCTGCATCAAGATGGTGAGCAATAGGCTCCGGCTCGTCGATGTGGTCCAAGTCATGCTCCTCCAGCGGATTCTCCCATGCCAAGAACGGGCATTCAATTTGTGGGAGTTCATTCCGGAACAGCACCAGACGTTGAGCGGGCTCTTGATACAACACACGAAGGTGCACGGAGGGTGCTGTTCAAGGGTGCCAAGCCCCGCATCCGTGACCAAGACCTGATTCAGCTCAGCCTCTCGATCGACGAGGTAAGTGATTCAACCCCATTACGGGACACTTGTGGTAATTAGATTGACTCTAGTGAGGTTTTTAATCTGCCTCTTCCTTTGACAGAGTGGATGGAGAAGGCTGCTGCTCATCAGCCCGGCTCCCATGCCGGAAGAACCAAGTGGATGCCCGCTAGTAGGGCTGCTGGTTCCGCACCGCACGTGGTGCCGAGAAGAAGGCCAAGAAGGTGGCCACGGGACTTGAAAGAGTTCTCAGAATCAAAGGCCCGACGACGACGAGGACTTTTCCCGAAGACGAGGAGGAGGAGGAGTACTCTCTCCCGGAGGAGGGAGAGAAGAAGAGGAAGGCTTCCCCAATCGGGGCGGCTGAAGGGTCCAAGAGGGGGAGATCTATCCCCCCGGACAGTTTCGCCAACATCAGCGTTGGCGAGGATGAGTGGCCTCCAAGGGCCAGGCGTCCGGCCGGATCGTAAGTATTTGGATCGTTCATATGCCGTACCTTTCCTGTCACGTAGTATCCTTCTGACGCTGTATTCTGCCCGTAGTCCGGTCGATGACGACCTCCCCGACTCAATGAGCGGGTCGCTGGCTTCATCGGACGTAAATTCCGTCCCGACCGCCTCTACCTCCTTCACCGACGAGGACGCCGAGGTGGGATCCCAAAAGGGGACCCATCAGGAGGAGGCTCCGGAGGCGCCGTCAGGCGACCTCCCGGACTTTGCGCCGGACTCTACATCGGAACCCATAGTGGTTCCAGAGTCCGGCAAGCGGGCCCTTCGAAAGAAGCGCAGGACCGTGACGCCGGCGGCCTCCGTCCAACCGGAGGCGCCGGATAACCTGCTGGAGGCGCTTAAAGGCGCTTCCATCGAGGAAGAACACCGCACTCTCATGAGCGCGGTGATTGAGAAGGTCCAGTTCGCCAAGAGCGGGCTGACCGAAGCTTGCAGCAGCCTTCTAACAGGCTTTGAGGTAAGAAGTTAAAATTATGTAATGTAATACCGCATAGACAGTAGCCCCTGATGCTTAGTTCGGTGTTCGGAAAGAAAAGCCGGACTAAGGATCTAACAAGATATACGCAGGGTTGCTAAAAATATGTCAATATGAGTTTTGCAGGCTGCGCTGCTGACCTCTGCCGCATTAATGGCGGAGGTCGAGGTGCTGAAGAAGGACCTCGAGTGGTCCGAGCACGAGCTCGGCCATGCCAAGAGGCAGCTCGAGGAAAAAGAAGGTGAGTAACACCACTTAAAATAAGTACCTTACAGAAAAGGATTTTGGTTGCAAATTAAATTAACGAGGATAATATGTGTATTGCAGGGGCCACTAACGAGGTGGCAGCCCTGAAGGATGCCGTGTCCGCAGCCGAACGCAGTGCGGCCACGTAGCGGGTTGAGCGAGAAAAACAAGAGGCACTGGTGGCGGAAGTTCGGCAAGAGCTCCAGGCTCTCATGGAAAAGCATGAGAGTTTGGAGCGTGACTCCAAGACTCGAGAGTCCGAGCTTGCCTCGGCTCTCGAAAGTGCCAAGTCCGCCAAGGCCGAGGCCCAGAAGGCTCTTCAGGAGGTTGAGGACATAAAGAAAATAGCGGCGGGTAAGGCCATTTTCATGCAGAGCAGGCATGTTAATGTAAATTACCGGATACTTACCCGAATTCGAGCTCTCGTATGCGTTTGCGGATCTGCCGCAGAGTGCGCCGATGCCGCCGCATTCTATCGTGGCGAGGAGGGAGCTCGACGGAGAAGGTCTTCGGTCTCGGATGCCGAGGCCGCCATCTGGTGCCCCCAAGCGACCAGCTGAAGTAGCTGGTCGAACTCCACAAGGTAGCTGAGGAGGCCATGAAGGGCCTCATAGTCCGGCTGTGGCCTGGACAAGCCATGCCTGGCAGCTACTTTGGCCTAGTGCGGCGGCTGGTTGATGCGTGCCCCAGGCTGGATGTAATCAAGCGCTCCGCCTGTATTGAAGGCGCTCGTCGGGCCCTTGCCCGCATAAAGGTGCAATGGGGCAAACTAGATGCGGAGAGGCTTCTCACGGATCCGCCGCCGCCGGGCAAGGAGCATCGCACGCTGGAGCGTTATTATAAAGTTGTCCTGAAGGGAGCCTGCGATATTGCAGATGAGTGCTCCCGAGATGTAATCTTTGAGTGAACTCGCTGTGTATTTATCCTGTGCGCTGAAAACTTCGTTCATATGCGCCATTAGCAACACTTGTTTAATTTAAAATATTACCTTCTGTGCGGCCGTTTGTTAAATCTGAGAGATGGCAAGTCGTTGGCTTCAGCCCCCAAGCCACAAGTGCTGGGGTGTTCGGTGATAAACTTGAGCGCTCTTGTTCCCATTTTTGGGTCCATCTAGGGAGGCGCTCAACACGACGAACCAGGCTACCGGACTTATAATGCTTGAACACTCTCACTTAGCCATAGAATTCTATAATTTCAAATTTCGGCGAAGCCCGTGGTATTCGGAAGACCGAACCCGGGGCGCTATCCACGCCTTCGTCGGACATCATCCGGAACTTCGCTCGAAGCGGCATGAGTCTTTAAGGACCCGAAAGAACCTCTCGAACAGCGACCAGTCTCGCATTATCATGCCGCCGTTTTAGCTTTCCATCGAGGCGTTAACCTGCTCAACCGGGCGCAATCGCAGTGGTTCTCCCAGTGCTACCTTAGCCGACGGAACGGAACGTAAGGCACCAAAACATGGGAGCCGGGCAAACCCAACTATTGACCCTAGACATGATTCGGAGCTGATTCATATAATGCTATAAGTTCGGGGTGCCGTACTTGTGAAAGTGTTCGGACTTAATCACACCATAATCTGGGGTACAGAAGCCCCTGGCGTATTCGGCCGTACCAAAGTATACGGGTGCAAGATGTCATATAATGAACATATATAAAAGATAATGTACTTGCAAAAAAGAAGTGATGCGTTATTTATGAAAGAAGGTCTGCTAATAAAGCGGACTGATACAAATAGTGCGGTAAGCAAGGGATTTGGAATAAATAAACATGTCCCCCTCCAGGGATGAGCTGCAGACTTGGTGTATGTAATTGAATTCAATGCTCGTAATTGAGACCACCTGAATATTCGCCGCGGCCTCCTTTAGTCCCTGACTATTTGCATCATGAGTTCGGCAAGTGCGCCGTCGAACAGGGCTTTTGATTAACAGAGTCCTGTATACATAAAAAGAAGAAAAGATAAAAATAAAACCAAGGGGGGCGCTCGCGTGAGCCCCTGGTGTGGTCGAGCCGCACTCTTGGTCCCTTGTGGTCGAGCCCCTTCCCCTGCGCCCATGGTATCTCCAAAGCGTAATGATGTACGCGGAGTGTTATTCTTGTGATCATGCGCGGGCGAGGGTTGGGGCCGCATTGCTACGCGTGCTCTGATCGCGCCAGGTGGTCTTGGTTAGTATTGCTCCGGGCGCGCTTTGATGTATCCGGCTTTTTAGCTGCCGGACTTGAGAATTGCCGTGAAGGCTACTCAGACTTCTCCGCGAGAGCATTGTATGTTCCTCCGCTCGAGGGAGCGCCCGTATTCCCATTGACCGTGATGACTCCACGAGGGCCTGGCATCTTGAGCTTTAGGTATGCATAATGCGGCACCGCGTGAATTTTGCAAACGCGATTCGTCGAAAGCAGAGCGTGATAGCCATCGCGAACGGGACTATGTCAAGATTAACTCTTCGCCCGAAATTATCCGTGATCCAAGACCACTTCTAGTGTGACCGAGCCTGCATAGCTTGGCTTCCACTCTGGGATGACATCTTTAAAGGTTTTCTTTGTAGGTTTGATCCTGGATGGGTCTATGCCCATTTTGCGCACTGTATCCTGATAAAGCAGGTTCAGGCTGCTGCCGCCGTCCATTAGGACTCTTGTGAGGTGAAATCCATCGACGATTGGGTCTAAGACCAATGCGGCGAATCCGCCATGGCGTATGCTGGTCGGATGGTCTCTTCGATCGAGTGTGATCGGATAGGAGGACCATGGATTGAACTTTGGGGCGACTGGCTCCATCGCATAGACGTCCCGTAGTGCGCGCTTCCTCTCCCTCTTGGGTATGTGGGTCGCGTATATCATATTCACCGTCCGCACTTGTGGGGGGAAGCCCTTCTGTCCTCTATTGTTCGGCAGCCGGGTCTCTTCCTCGTCATCGCTATTTAGCCCCTTGTCATTGTTTTCAGCAATTAACTTGCTAGCCTGCTTGAACACCCAACAATCTCTATTGGTGTGATTAGCTGGCTTTTCGGAGGTGCCATGTATCTGGCATGAGCTGTCGAGTATTCGGTCCAAATTGGACGGACCCGGAGTGGTTCTTTTAAATGGCTTCTTCCGTTGACCGGGTTTGGAGCCTCGGAATCCGGCATTGACTGCCGTATCCTCCTTATCGTCGTCGTTAATGCGGCGCTTGTTTTTGATTCGACGTGACCTGCCGTTGTTGTCCTTAGTGTCCGGACTGCCAGAATTTTTGCGGAGATTGTTGCTGCGGGCTAGCCAGCTGTCCTCTCCCACACAAAAGCGGGTCATTAACAATGTGAGGGCTGCCATGGATTTCGGATTTTCCTGCCCCAGGTGCCGGGCTAGCCATTCGTCCCGGATGTTATGTTTGAAGGCTGCAAGGGCCTCCGCATCCGGACAGTCGACGATTTGATTTTTCTTCATCAAGAACCGTGTCCAGAATTGCCTGGCCGATTCGTCTAGCTGCTGAATAATGTGGCTTAGGTCATCGGCGTCTGGTGGTCGCACATATGTGCCTTGGAAGTTATCAAGGAACGCGGTCTCCAGGTCTTCCCAACACCCAATTGACTCTGCGGGCAAGCTGTTAAGCCAATGCCGAGCTGGTCCTTTAAGCTTCAGTGGGAGATATTTGATGGCGTGGAGATCGTCGCCGCGGGCCATATGGATGTGGAGAAGGTAATCTTCGATCCACACCGTGGGGTCTGTTGTGCCATCGTAAGATTCGATGTTTACGGGTTTGAACCCTTTGGGGATCTGATGATCCATTACTTCATCAGTGAAGCATAACGGGTGTGCGGCACCCCTGTATTGAGCAATATCGCGACGCAGCTCAAGGGAGCGCTGTCTGCTATGTTCGGCCCGGCCGGTGTTATGTCTGGCGCGACGGTATTCGTCGTGGGTCGTAGGGCGCCCACGTGATCCGTAGATGGATCTGGATTGCCTTGCCTTGTCCTCCAATATGTCTCGCAAGTCCGGCGCGTTCCCTTTTGGCTTCGTACTTTTGGAGCGATGCCGGGTACATTCTTGGTCAGGGCCTCGATGCCTCTCGTCGCGACCACGGGTGGTCGGTCAGCCATATCGTCTTGTTGGTGAAGAAGGTATGTATGCTTCCTCCTCTAATCGGGGGAGCAGCTTGCGTCTTGGGTAAATTTTGGAGGGACGTTCGAGTTTATACTCTTCGGCCACGAGGACTTCGGTCCATCGATCAGCCAGCAGGTCCTGATCAGCTTGAAGCTGCTGCTGCTTTTTCTTTAGGCTGTTTGCTGTGGCGATAAGCCTGCGCTTGAAGCGCACTTGCTCGACGGGATCCTCAGGTACGACGAATTCATCGTCGTTGAGGCTTGCTTCGTCTTCGGAGGAAGGCATATAGTTATCATCCTCAACCCCTTCGTCTGCCGCCCTCTCGTGGGGGCTTGCTTCTGCATCCTCCTGCGCTGAGTCGTGCAGGAGGGGATTGTCTTCGGCGCTCTCGAGTGTTGTTGTCTCTGTGCGGAATCTCCATTCTTCTGTGGCAGGATTTAGAGCGGCGCCACGACGCCGGCGTTTGGGCTGCTTCTTTAAAGAGTCTGCCTCCGCTTCTTCGCCCCTTCTTTCGGGTATCCACCATGTATACGCTATATGACGAGGTGGCCTTCCATGCCATGTAGGCGCTGGTTCTGTTCGTCTCCAAAGATCGTCGCCCATAGCGCCGATGTCTTGAGTCGTAGTCTAGCATGTCGGTTAAATCTCGGCGGTGGCTATAAAGTGGGTGGTGGGTGGGTTTCGAATTTCTTCGTTGTCAGTACTCCAACCGCCCCGCCATAGTCCGTCCGTGACTCTCCGATAACGAGAGATGCTTTAATGAGTTTAGGATATCGCCGAAAGGCGAGTGTTGGAATATGTCCGTGGCGGTGAATTCCATAACCGGCGCCCAATCTGGACCGATTGGTAGGGGCGCGGGAGGTTCGGAGTCCGGCGAGGAGTCCGGCACCTCGGATTCACGAGTTTCGCAAGGGACAAGATCGGTGTTCGGCTCCATCGCCGTGGATGTTGAAGCCCCCGGGGTGGCGTCTATCCACCGACCCTCGATCTGGGCGATCGGCTCCGGGCTGACGGCCGAAGCGGATCCGAGTGCGGCCACCAAGGTACTGTCCGACGGCAGAGCTAGATCGTGCCCATCGTCATAGTGCGGCGCGCTTGGCTCTGGCTCGAGTCCATCGAAGATCAAGTCTCCGCGGTCATCGGCCGTGAAGTTTAAGCTTTCGAATCTGACCTGACGGCCAGGGGCGTAGCTTTCGATCTACTCCAGATGGCCAAGAGAATTGGCCCGCAGTGCAAAGCCGCCAAATACGAAGATCTGTCCGAGGAGAAAAGTCTCGCCCTGGACAGCGTTGCTGGTTGAAGATGCCATCAAGCCTATCGGTGACGACACAGAGGAACTCTCAATGAAAGCACCAATGTCGGTGTCAAAACCGGCGGATCTCGGGTAGGGGGTCCCGAACTGTGCGTCTAGGCGGATGGTAACAAGAGACGAGGGACACAATGTTTTTACCCAAGTTCGGGCCCTCTCGATGGAGGTAAAACCCTACGTCCTGCTTGATTAATATTGATGATATGGGTAGTACAAGAGTAGATCTACCACGAGATCAAGGAGGCTAAACCCTAGAAGCTAGCCTATGGTATGATGGTTGAGATGTATGTTCGCCCCACGGACTAAGGCCCTCCGGTTTATATAGACACCGGAGAGGCTAGGGTTACACAGTAGTCGGTTACAATGGTAGGAGATCTACATATCCAGACGCCAAGCTTGCCTTCCACGCCAAGGAAAGTACCTTCCTGGACACGAGCCGAGTCTTCAATCTTCTATCTTCGTAGTCTGGGAGTCCGGCGGACATTGATAGTCCGGCTGTCCGGACACCCCCTAGTCCAGGACTCCCTCAGTATGCATAAAATGGAATTGATGGATTTTATTTTTTTAATTCCTAATTAGTTAGTAGTAGCATGGGGGTGAAATGGAGCGCAACTAGTATTCAGGATACTAGTAGCGTGTGGTACTATAGACGCGCAACTACTATTTCATTAGTAGTAGCGCGGGTGACATCCGCGCTACTAGTAAATTGTTAGTAGTAGCGCCGGTTTACCCCGCGCTACTACTAACTATTAGCTGTAGCGCGATACTAGTAGCGCGGGTACCCGCGCTGCTAGTAGCCTTTTTCCTAGTAGCGTCCGGCTATCCGGATACCCCCTAATCCAGGACTCCCTCAGTCGTCTTGCTTTTTCAATGACATGCGAGGATCGCATGTGAGCAAAGGGCATCTCCAACGTTGCCACGACCGCAGCTGACTATCCTGGCACACCAAAAACCCTCGTCCCTCGCGCCGTCGTGCGATTCGTTCCCAGCCGGCGCCAGCTGCCCGCATTCATGTCGTCCGTCCGTATGTCGTAGTTAAGAGGCTCGGTTCCCGAGGAACCAACTCCGGCGAATTAATGACGCACCCGAATGCTTGGCCTCACCGAAATGCGCTACTTAAAGCGGCAACGCCCAACTAACCTCCACACCATAGCGCATCGTCCTCCTACCTGGCACCACATCCGCCATGACCGCAAGAGCGAACGCTCTGCGGGAGAGCTTGTCTTTGGGGATGAAGCTCGAGGTCGCCGCCCTCGCTCAAGTCGCCTCTCGCGACGCAATAGCGCGTAGCCGGACACGAACGCGAACGCACAAGTGGTGGCCACGTTGGCGGCCAACAACGGGAGCACCGTCAGCCACGCGTCCTACTGGCCGCCGTCCAGCGTCCGGCACCGCCAAGGTCGGGGACTCCTCCGAGGATGAGTAGGGCATGGGAGGCGGCGGGGCATGGTGTGCCAACTGGCCGGTCCGTATCCCGTGTTCTACTCTTCCTCGTCGGAGACTGCACCTTCACTTCACGGGTCTTGAACCCTGCCCCCGTACATAGAGATCGCAGATGGAGGACATCGGTCGCCGCCGTAGAATAGGTTTAGGGTCGGGTTTCTTTTATTTTTCTGTCCTATAAAAGTTCGAAATGTAATGAAAATCTATCGTGTTTGCATTAATCTCGGCCGGTGTATATGAACTTTCACAATAATATGGTATATTGTAGGTGTACTAGCAAGATGCCCGTGCGTTGCACGGAACATCAAGATCTTGTGGGAGAAAAGGATGAACGAGGGAAGGCCTTATCTGCAAATGTGGAGAGGAGTGCGGGTAAATTGTCATAGTTTCCTTCCTATCTGTTAGATATAGATCGGACAACCTATATTGTAGGATGACAGGCACACCATCATCACCAACTCTGCTTTTTACTGAACCGAGACAAACCTAACATGCAAAGTAAATAAACACATAGGGTCTATGCATACACAATTTATCTTAGGCACTCCAATAGTACGTCCACTACACATTCATGCATTTCACATCTTTCTACATCTACGGGAACCTACGAAAGGGTTAACGTAAATTGCCTCTCTCTCCTCCCCTGATTTTCATGGTGGTGGGCCCCTCCCTCCCCCCAATCTACAATCAACAGCTCACACGTTTCACATTACATTAATTACGTAACTGGGATTATGTGGGTGTAGCATTACTCATCCTAAAAAACCAACTAAGCCAACCTCCCAGCATATCGCGCGGGAAAAGACCCGGCCGGGCCGTTTTAGTCGGGATTACTGGATTACTAGTAGTGGTATCGATAGATCGCCCGAAGCACCAAGTTTTTTTAGGGGGCGAAGCACCAGGAAAAAAGGCGGTACACTCACATCACCCATGTCGCGGTCGCATTGCATCCCACACACACGTTCGGTCCTGCACACGACTCACGCAAACGGAACTCGCTTCGGCTTGCCTCTTCACTGACACGTGGGACTGCACTTGGAGAAACCGACCAAGCGCCAAACTCCCCTCGCCCATCGCGCGAAAATCCTCCCCCCCCCCCAAAAAAATTCCCCCCAAATCCTAAATTCAACCGCCCTTCGGCCAACTAGCCAATAATATTCCCCCCCCCCCCCGTCCCCCTCCACTCCATTCGCTCCGCCAAAGCCGCCCTCCCCGCCGCGCCGATACGTCGGCGCCGCGGTTCGTCGAGGGGACGCACGGCGATCCTCTTGCTCCCACAGTACGCTCTCATAGACTGTCGTCCTCTAGTCGCGCCGCCACTGCTGGTGGCGTTCTTGTGGAGGCACACAGCGGTCAGCACCGCTACCACTGGCGACGTTTGTGTGGAGATGAACGGCGGTCAACTTATCCCACGGTACGCGCGTTCTAGACTGAGGCCCCGTGCATGTCAGTATAGCGCTGAATGTTAGCTGATAGACGTTGTTAATCTCACTGTTTGCCGAAGTAGTTTACAGTCAATATGCTCTGCTTAAGAAGCTTCCTTGCCCTATTCTGCACTCAATCTGCTTAGCTGAGATCGCATGCCAAGGCCGATTAGTTGCTAAAATATCCTGCCATATATTTATTGTGGCGTAGATTGCCATGGTCTCGTAGCCAATCTGTTAGGTGAAATAGCTCTACACCGTTTTATACTCGATCTTTGTTGCTGCAATGGCCTTCGATAGTTCGATGGCTGTGTGTTCGGCCTCATTGACTGCTGAAACAACCTGCCATAATTTAGCACTCAAATATGTTTGTTGAATTAGCTTTACATATATTTCGTTACTTAGATCTGCTCGTCCAAATATCTTGCCATAGCTTTAGACATCAACCTAGGTATTTTTTTCTGGACTTCATAAAAAAGCATATATGTTTTTCCTGTAATATCTAGTAGAAGAACTAATTTGTATGTCTAACAGATGGATAGGACTTGGATAACTTCTGCTCGAAGATTCTTCGCTGCATGTGTCGAGGGGGTTGAAAACTTGATGAACTTTATCATAGCTGAGTACGGTGGTCCGAAATCAGATGTGCTCTGCCCGTGTAGGAGTTATATGAATTCAGTTACAAGACCCCAGTCAACTGTGCAAAATCATCTACACTTGTATGGGATGTCGGTCACATATACTAGGTGGGTTCATCATGGTGAAGCTGTGAACGTCAATGTTATTGACTACGTGGAAGCAGCAGATCACCATCTTGATCTGCCTGATGCTCGGGTGGAAGAGGAGGAGGAGGTGGTGGCGGCGGAGCTAGTGAGTTTGACCAACATTGAAACAATGCTACGAAATGCTCGTGCATTTTGTGAACTTTCACCTGCAGAACAAAAATAGTGGGCCCACATGTTGGAACAATGCAACGTGGCTGTCACCCTAGGAAATAAGCTGTCAGTATTCTCAGCTATGGTCACCTTTCTTCAGGTGAAGACATCTGAGCGGATGACCAACAAATCATTCGATGCAATGTTGGCTGCTTTCCGCAAATCTTTCCCAGATGCGTCTGAGCTGCCACACACCTACAGTAAAATGAAGAATTTCCTTTGTGCAGTTGGAATTGGATATGATATGATCCATGTTTGTAAGAATAATTGTGTTCTGTTCCGGAAGGATTACTGAAAGCACAAGTGCTCCCTAGGTGGTTTTGGTAATTAATGTCAACATATCTCTTGTTGGACTAATACTTTTATCTACTATGTTTCAGACAAGTTCAACAATGGAGTGGCATGGACTAAAGGATGTGGGAACTTCTTCAAGATGCTAAGGACAAAGGATTGGCTCAAGCTTCAAGCTCAAGACTCTTCATCTTACATTTTAGTGATCCAAGATCACATTGAGTCTATAGGAAAAGCCAATACTATCAAGAAGGGATGAGGTGTTGCTTAATGAGTTTCTTGCTCCACAGTGCTTAGTGATATGCTCCAAAACCCTCAACTACTTTCCCACTTCCACACATGTGTCCTAAAACCTAAAGTCAAACTCGGCCCCACTGATTCTTTCTATCCGGCGCCATCGAGTTTGGATGTCATAGCCACTGCCACAAACCCTAGACAAATCGGTCTCACTGATGGGGATCTCGGTCTCACCGAGATGGGATTGTAATCTCTCTGTGTATGTCCATTACCAAAATCGATCTCACCGAGTTTGAGAAATCGGTACTACCGAGATTACAATGCAAACTTCCTGGTTGACACATTACCAAAATCGGTCCCACCGAGTTTGTGTAATCGGTCCAACCGAGTTTGCATGACCAACTCTCTGGAAAGCTTATTACCAAAATCGGTCTCACCGAGTTTGTGTAATCGGTCTTACCGAGATTACGTTATGCCCTAACCCTAACCGGATCGGTCCTACCGAGTTGCATATGGGTCCCACCGAAAATCCTAACGGTCACTAGGTTTACTAAATTGGTCTGACCGAGTCTGTTGAATCGGTCCCACCGAGTTTGGTAAATTGTGTGTAATGGTTAGATTTTGTGTGGAGGCTATATATACCCCTCCACCTCCTCTTCATTCATGGAGAGAGCCATCAGAACAAACCTACACTTCCAGCATACATTTTCTGAGAGAGAACTACCTACTCATGTGTTGAGGCCAAGATATTCCATTCCTACCATATGAATGTTGATCTCTAGCCTTCCCCAAGTTGCTTTCCACTCAAATCTTCTTTCCACCAGATCCAAATCGTATGAGAGAGAGTTGAGTGTTGGGGAGACTATCATTTGAAGCACAAGAGAAAGGAGTTCATCATCAACGCACCATTTGTTACTTCTTGGAGAGTGGTGTCTCCTAGATTGGCTAGGTGTCACTTGGGAGCCTCCGACAAGATTGTGGAGTTGAACCAAGGAGTTTGTAAGGGCAAGGAGATCGCCTACTTCGTGAAGATCTACCGCTAGTGAGGCAAGTCCTTCGTGGGCGACGGCCATGGTGGGATAGACAAGGTTGCTTCTTCGTGGACCCTTTGTGGGTGAAAGCACAAGTGCTCCCTAGGTGGTTTTGGTAATTAATGTCAACATATATCTTGTTGGACTAACACTTTTATCTAGTATGTTTCAGATAAGTTCAACAATGGAGTGGCGTGGACTAAAGGATGTGGGAACTCCTTCAAGATGCTAAGGACAAAGGATTGGCTCAAGCTTCAAGATCAAGACTCTTCATTTTACATTTTAGTGATCCAAGATCACATTGAGTCTATAGGAAAAGCCAATACTATCAAGGAGGGATGAGGTTTTGCTTAATGGGCCTCTTGCTTCATGTGCTTAGTGATATGCTCCAAAACCCTCAACTACTTTCCCACATCCACAAATGACCTAAATCCAAAGCCAAAATTAGTCACACCGATTCTTCCTATCCGGTGCCACCGATTCCAAAAGTCATAGCCACTGCCACAAACCCTAAGCAAATCGGTCTTACCGATAGGGATCTCGGTCTCACCGAGATGGGGTTGTAATCTCTCTGTTTCCCTTCGTAATGTTTCGGTCTAACCGAAGTGAGCGATCGGTCCCACCGAGATTGCAATGTAAACTCTCTGTTTCCTTTTTGTAACATTTCGGTCTCACCGAAAAGAGCAAGTCGGCCCCACCGAGTTTACCTGACCAACTCTCTGGAAAGCTTATTACCAAATCGGTCTCACCGAGTTTGTGTAATCGGTCTTACCGAGATTACGTTATGCCCTAACCCTAACCGAATCGGTCTCACCGAGATGCATGTCAGTCCCACCAAAAATCACTAACGGTCACTAGGTTTACTAAATCGGTCCGACCGAGTTTAACGATTCGGTCCCACCGAGTTTGGTAAATTGTGTGTAACGGTTAGATTTTGTGTGGAGGCTATATATACCCCTCCACCTCCTCTTCATTCGTGGAGAGAGCCATCAGACTGAACCTACACTTCCAGCATACATTTTCTGAGAGAGAACTACCTACTCATGTGTTGTGGCCAAGATATTCCACTCCTACCATATGAATCTTGATCTCTAGCCTTCCCCAAGTTGCTTTCCACTCAAATATTCTTTCCACCAGATCCAAAACCTATGAGAGAGAGTTGAGTGTTGGGGAGACTATCATTTGAATCACAAGAGCAAGGAGTTCATCATCAACGCACCATTTGTTACTTCTTGGAGAGTGGTGTCTCCTAGATTGGCTAGGTGTCACTTGGGAGCCTCCGACAAGATTGTGGAGTTGAACCAAGGAGTTTGTAAGGGCAAGGGGATCGCCTACTTTGTGAAGATCTACCGCTAGTGACGCAAGTCCTTCGTGGGCGACGACCATGGTGGGATAGACAAGGTTGCTTCTTCGTGGACCCTTCGTGGGTGGAGCCCTCCGTGGACTCGCGCAGCCGTTACCCTTCGTGGGTTGAAGTCTTCATCAATGTGGATGTACGATAGCACCACCTATCGGAACCACGCCAAAAACATCCGTGTCTCCAATTGCGTTTGAATCCTCCAAACCCTTCCCTTTACTTTCTTGCAAGTTGCATGCTTTACTTTCCGCTGCTCATATACTCTTTGCATGCTTACTTGATATGTATTGTGAATGTTGAAATTGTGCATAACTCCACTTAAACTCAAAGAAACTTAAAAACTGCAACTTTGGTACTTAGTGTCTAATCACCCCCCCCCTCTAGACACCTCTTCTCAAGGTCCTACAAGTGGTATCAGAGCATTGGTCTCCATTGCTTTGGTTTAATCACCATTGGAGGAAGATGGATGAGTCTACTATTGGGATTCTTAGACATAGAGTGCCTATTCTTGATGGAGAGTATTTTCATGAGTGGAAAAATGAGATGCTTGTAATTTTCAATCAATATCATTTGAACAAGTACATTGCTAGTCCTTGTGCACCTCATGTTGATCCTATGCATCCTACCCATGATGAGTCTATTGACATGATTAGGAATCTTAGAACTGCCAAACTTATCATTAGAGGATTGCCTAGAAACTTGCTTGGATGTTTGCCCACTTTTAAGTGTGCCTACACTATATGGAAATTTCTTGAGGAACGATTTCTAGATTACTCCTTGAAAAATCTTGATGAAATTCTCCATAAGTCTATTGCCTTGAGTAAGATGAATACTAGTGATCCTATGTTTGGTGATCGTCTATTTGAGCTTACCAACCTTATGCGTGCCAAAGGAAATGTTGGTATTATTAGTGATATTATTTCCGAAGCTATAAGAATTCATAAGCAAGATTATTGTCAAACTCATTCTAATGAATCACCCTCTCTAGGACTTGATCCACCACATGACAATGTTGAACATGGATACTATGATGAGGATGATGACAATGACTTCAATCTTGATGATGCAATGAGACATTTTGGTCTTATGGCAAATCTTCGGGGATATATGTCAGGAGGAAAGGAATGGGTTCTTGATAGTGGATGTACTGATCACATGACCGGAGATAAAGACATGTTTCGTGAGCTTGCTGATAATGATAGTCCTCGAAAGTATGTCACCTTCGGTGACAACTCAAAGGGTAAGGTGGTTGGCCTCGGTAAGGTGGCCATATCACATGATAGCTCCATACAAAATGTCATGCTCATTGAATCTCTTGGATACAACTTACTTTCAGTATCTAGACTTGCTGATTTCGGTTTCAATGTTCTATTTACTAAAGTAGATTGCCATGTGTTTCGTCGAGATAATCATAAAATGGTCTTTACCGGTGTGCGGAGAGGTGATCTATACATTGTTGATTTCACTAAAAAGGCTCAACCTAAAACTTGCTTCATTGCTAAATCCTCAAAAGGTTGGTTATGGCATAGACGACTAGGTCATGTTGGTATGGGAAACCTTGAAAAGCTTATTAAAGGAAATCATATCCTTGGAGTTAACGATGTCATATTTGATAAGGATAGACTTTGCAGCGCTTGTCAGGCAGGTATACAGGTTGGAGGAAGGCATCCCGTGAAGAACATCATCACTACAAGGAGGACACTCGAGCTACTTCACATGGATTTTTTTGGTCCCAACTCTTATAAGAGTCTCGGTGGAAACTCTTTTGGTCTAGTTATAGTTGATGATTTTTCAAGATTTACGTGGGTGTTCTTTCTCGATGATAAATCGCAGGTCCAAAAGATCTTCAAAAACTTCGCAAGGAAGGCCCAAAATCAATTTGAAGTGAAGATCAAGAAGGTTCGCAGCGACAACGGAACAAGGTTCAAGAACGCAAATGTGGACACCTTTCTTGACGAAGAAGGGATCTTACACGAGTTCTCGGCTACGTACATACCTCAACAAGATGGAGTTGTTGAGAGGAAGAACCGGACGCTCATTGAAATGGCGAGAACGATGCTTGATGAGTACAAGACGCCGAAGCACTTTTGGGCAGAAGCGGTTGAGACAGCTTGTCATGCAACAAATCTCTTGTACCTTCACAAGCTACTCGGCAAGAAGGCATACGAGCTCCTCACCGGTAACAAACCCCAAGTTGGATACTTTCGAGTATTCGGCTCAAAGTGCTACATTCTTGATAAGCATCGTCGCTCTAAATTTGCTCCTAAATCTCATGAAGGTTTCCTACTAGGTTATGGCTCAAACTCTCACACTTACCGCGTCTACAACAATTTCACCCGAAAGGTTGAAGAGACGGTAGATGTGAAGTTTGATGAATATAACGGCTCGCAAGTAGAGCAATTGCCAATTGATGTAGGTGACAAAGATCCTTCGGAAGCAATTCAAGACTTGGCTATTTGCAAGGTTCGTACAATGGAGGTGAAGGAGAGTACCTCGTCCGTCCAAGTGGAAGCTTCAACTTCACAACAAGGTGAACCAAGAGTTGATACGGAAGCATCCACAAGCGAGACACACCAAGATGAAGAAAACGAGGAAGTGCATCAAGATGAACGTCAACAACCTCCTTCTCCACCACGACAAGAGAACGACAATGCCAATAATGAAGAAGGCCAAGAAGAAGAAGAAGAAGATGAATAAGATGTTCAACGAAGACCCAAGCAAAAGCTTTCACGAGTTCGAGCAAGAATTGCTAAAGATCATCCCGTCGAGCAAATCTACAATGGCATTCAAACTGGGAGAATCACTCGCTCTAAAACTCGTTTAGCTAACTTTTGTGAAAACTATTCTTTCATCTCTAGCATTGAACCTATGAAGGTTGAAGAAGCGTTGGAAGATCCGGATTGGATAAATGCTATGCATGAAGAGCTACATAACTTTGAAAGGAACCAAGTTTGGACAATGGTTGAGAAGCCTGACAACAACCACAACGTCATCGGTACCAAATGGGTGTTTCGCAACAAGCAAGATGAAGATGGACAAGTAGTTCGCAACAAAGCACGTCTCATCGCCCAAGGCTACACACAAGTCGAAGGTATGGACTATGGTGAGACTTACGCCCCCGTTGCTAGACTTGAGTCCATTCGCATCTTACTTACCTATGCTAATCATCATGATATCACCTTGTACCAAATGGACATTAAAAGTGCTTTTCTAAATGGTGAAATAGAGCAAGAAGTTTATGTTAAGCAACCTCCCGGCTTTGTCAATCCTAAGAAACCCAATCATGTTTACAAACTTCACAAAGCTCTTTATGGTCTTAAACAAGCTCCTAGAGCTTGGTATAAATGCTTGACCAAGTTCCTTATTGAAAAAGGCTTTGAAATTGGGAAAATTGATTCTACTCTTTTTACTAAAAGGGTTAATGGAGAACTATTTGTGTGCCAAATCTATGTTGATGATATTATATTTGGTTCAACTAACCCTCATTTTAGTGAAAAGTTTGGGAAGCTAATGTCGGAGAAGTTTGAGATATCCATGATGAGTGAACTCAAATTCTTTCTTGGGTTGCAAATCAAGCAAACTAAGGAAGGTACCTTGTTTCTCAAACAAAGTACACCAAGGACTTATTCAAGAAGTTCAATATGCAAGAATTCAAAGGTATGTCTACACCCATGCCTACTAGTGGACATAATGACTTGACCAAAGTCGGTGAACCGGTTGATCAAAAAGTTTATCGCTCTATGATCGGTTCATTGTTATATCTATGTGCTTCACATCCTGATATCACGCTAAGTGTGTGCATGTGTGCACGATATCAAGCTGCTCCTAAAGAATGTCATCTTAAGGCTGTGAAAAGGATAGTGAGATACTTAATCCATACACCAAACTTTGGCATTTGGTATCCCAAGAGGGCCTCTTTCGATCTTGTTGGCTATTCTGACTCGGACTATGCCGGAGACAAGGATGATAGAAAGTCCACTTCGGGTACTTGTCAATTTCTTGGTAGATCTCTTGTCTCTTGGTCCTCCAAGAAACCAAACTCGGTATCCTTATCCACCGCCGAAGCTGAATATATTGCCGCTGGTTAATGTTGTGCTCAATTACTTTGGATGACCCAAACTCTTAAAGATTATGGGATATATGTAAGACATGTTCCATTGCTTTGTGACAATGAAAGTGCTATCAAAATTGGTCATAATCCTGTGCAACATTCTCGAACTAAGCATATTGAAGTTCGTCATCATTTCATTCGAGATCATGTTGCTAAGGGTGACATTGATCTTAAGCATGTTCGCACCGAAAAGCAATTAGCGGATATATTCACTAAACCTCTTGATGAGAAAGTGTTTAGCAGGTTAAGAGGAGAATTGAACATCATTGATGCTTCGAACTTGGAGTAGAAACTCCATTGGATACATGCAAGACATGAGCTTATGACTAATCCTCGATATATCTCTTATGATCAATATCTAATGTCTTGGATATATTTGTATCTTGCATGTTATCTAAACCATGTAGGTACTTGGTGGAATCAAATTCCATGAGATTGTAATCTACTCACATCTTGAGCAATCTCTACATCACCAAGTTTCTACACTATGGTGGTTGAAGACAAGGAAGCACGAAACCACTCAAACATATCCTTTGACGAATTCTATGTTGAGCTTCATGATTGTCATTTTTGGATACACAAGTGCTCTTCCTTGCAAGAACTAACCCATGTAGGTAGATGGACTAAAATTCCAAGTGGTGCTCCAAATTCTTGATGAGCTACATCAACCTTGAGCAACCCACACAAGTTCAACTACATGGACAACACCACCAACCAAGGTATGTTATTCCATCTTAGAGAAGCTTTACTCCAAGTCATGAGCTAAACCAACTTGACAAGATGTGAATACATCAAGATGCTTAAACGAAAAATGGCAACCCCATTTTGAGCTTAAACGATGAGTATGACCTATGATCAAGTGATCTCACTTGACTCCTAAGTCAATATACTCTAACATAGGTGACTTTGTCGCCGACCATCTCTAGATGAAGTTCTCTTGTGTTCTTTTCTGTGTTTTTGCATTTGTCTCATGCATATTTGTTTCCCCTTTCAAAAAACACTTCATCTAGATTTCTTTCTTTCTGTTTGTTCTGCATTTTCTGCATTCCAATTCATTGCACATCTTTCAGTAAATTCCTTGCACATCTTTGTGAGATCTTACTAGTCTAAGTGAGCTGAGGTGACAAGTGTTTTCTCTGCGATGAGCTCGGTTTCACCGATTTGTTATTTTCGGCCCAACTGAATCCTTTCGGTACGACCGAAGAATACCACTCGGTGCCACCGATTTCACAACAGGAAAAACAGTTTGCCACGTAATTCTGTGTTTCTTCTGACCCAGCTCCACTCAATGAATCTTGTCCTCTACAAGCATCACATTTTTATCATTGCTTTGTTCTGTGTCTCAAGGACCAAACCCATTCGACAGATTCCAGAAGACCCTTCTTGGAAATTGATGTCAAAGGGGGAGAGAGAGAACATCAAAGCTTATCATTTGAAGAGAGAGAGAGAGAGAGCATCAAAGCTTATCACCTTCCTAAGGGGGAGAGAGATATCATCTCCTAAAGGGGGGGAGAGTCCTTCTAAGGGGAGAGACCCTCAAAGGGAAGATAGAGATCTCCAGGGGGAGAGAATACTTAAGTAGAAAGTATTTCTCAAGGATCCCAGATGCTTGGTGTTCAAGAGGAGAGATGTCCACATGTCTTCTTGAGGGGAGAGACATGTTCATATGTTCTTTTGTGCCTATTTGCATTAGCATGCATCAGCTCTAATCATCATTCATATCTTTCAGGCTCTGATCATCATTCATATCTTTCAGCTCTGTTTTCCTTTAGCTCTGATTTTCTGTTCCCTATCTTCTCCCAGTATCCCATGTTAGATTCGGGGGGAGCAAGACATCTAAGCGAAGGAGATCATTTAAATTCATTCCATATCTTTACTCTTGGGGACATGTCTAATCCAATGTGGTACTTAGTACTCACTCTTTACATGTCATCCCAGTCTTGGTATTCTTGTGGTTTCTTCTGTTTGCTCTGGCTAGTAGATGTATCTATGTTATCTAACCTTGTTTACGCAGGTTCATCTCATCCTAAGACAACTCAAGACCACAAGGTAAGTATATGCATCACAATCATGTGTATGAGGAATTCTTGCTGATGTACATATTGTTTGCAAGAAGGACTCATGAGCATGAAGGTATTTTCTTCAACATTCTTTGCTCTGATGCATATGGCCAAGATACATGTAACACATTGCCTGCTCTATCATATTTATGCTCTCACATGCTCTTACATCCCACATTCACATGATTGCATACATGTAGGGGGAGCCTATGTTTGTTACATGTCTTTCCAAAGCTTTACTTGCTATTCCTTATATCTTTATCTAAAGCTTTGATGTATGTTGTCATCAATTACCAAAAAGGGGGAGATTGAAAGCACAAGTGCTCCCTATGTGGTTTTGGTAATTAATTTCAACATATCTCTTGTTAGACTAACACTTTTATCTAGTATGTTTCAGATAAGTTCAACAATGGAGTGGCATGGACTAAAGGATGTGGGAACTCCTTCAAGATGCTAAGGACAAAGGATTGGCTCAAGCTTCAAGATCAAGACTCTTCATTTTACATTTTAGTGATCCAAGATCGCATTGAGTCTATAGGAAAAGCCAATACTATCAAGGCGGGATGAGCTGTTGCTTAATGAGCCTCTTGCTTCATGTGCTTAGTGATATGCTCCAAAACCCTCAACTACTTTTCCACATCCACAAATGACCTAAACCCAAAGCCAAAATCGGTCACACCGATTCTTCCTATCCGGCGCCACCGATTCCAAAAGTCATAGCCACTGCCACAAACCCTAAGCAAGTCGGTCTTACCGATAGGGATCTCGGTCTCACCGAGATGGGGTTGTAATCTCTCTGTTTCCCTTTGTAACGTTTCGGTCTAACTGAAGTGAGCGATCGGTCCCACCGAGATTGCAATGTAAACTCTCTGTTTCCTTTTTGTAACATTTCGATCTCACCGAAAAGAGCAAATCGGTCCCACCGAGTTTACCTGACCAACTCTCTGGAAAGCTTATTACCAAATCGGTCTCATCGAGTTTGTGTAATCGGTCTTACCGAGATTACGTTATGCCCTAACCATAACCGAGTCGGTCTCACCGAGATGCATGTCAGTCCCACCGAAAATCACTAACGGTCACTCGGTTTACTAAATCGGTCCGACCGAGTTTAACGATTCGGTCCCACCGAGTTTGGTAAATTGTGTGTGACAGTTAGATTTTGTGTGGAGGCTATATATACCCCTCCACCTCCTCTTCATTCGTGGAGAGAGCCATTAGACTGAACCTACATTTCCAGCATACATTTTCTGAGAGAGAACTACCTACTCATGTGTTGAGGCCAAGATATTCCACTCCTACCATATGAATCTTGATCTCTAGCCTTCCCCAAGTTGCTTTCCACTCAAATCTTCTTTCCACCAGATCCAAAACCTATGAGAGAGAGTTGAGTGTTGGGGAGACTATCATTTGAAGCACAAGAGCAAGGAGTTCATCATCAACGCACCATTTGTTACTTCTTGGAGAGTGGTGTCTCCTAGATTGGCTAGGTGTCACTTGGGAGCCTCCGACAAGATTGTGGAGTTGAACCAAGGAGTTTGTAAGGGCAAGGGGATCGCCTACTTCGTGAAGATCTACCGCTAGTGAGGCAAGTCCTTCATGGGCGACAGCCATGGTGGGATAGACAAGGTTGCTTCTTTGTGGACCCTTCGTGGGTGGAGTCCTCCGTGGACTCGCACAGCTGTTACCCTTCGTGGGTTGAAGTCTCCATCAACGTGGATGTACGATAGCACCACCTATCGGAACCACGCCAAAAACATCTGTGTCTCCAATTGCATTTGAATCCTCCAAACCCTTCCCTTTACCTTTTGCAAGTTGCATGCTTTACTTTCCGCTGCTCATATACTCTTTGCATGCTTGCTTGATATGTATTGTGAATGTTGAAATTGTGCCTAAACTCCACTTAAACTCAAAGAAACTTAAAAACTGCAACTTTGGTACTTAGTGTCTAATCACCCCCCTCTAGACACCTCTTCTCAAGGTCCTACAGTGGGTGGATCCCTCCGTGGACTCGCGCAACCGTTACCATTCGTGGGTTGAAGTCTCGATCAACGTGGATGTACGATAGCACCACCTATCGGAACCACGCCAAAAACATCCATGTCTCCAATTGCGTTTGAATCCTCCAAAACCCTTCCCTTTACATTCTTGCAAGTTGCATGCTTTACTTTCCGCTGCTCATATACTCTTTGCATGCTTGCTTGATATGTATTGTGAATGTTGGACTTGTGCCTAAACTCCACTTAAACTTAAAGATCTTAAAAATTGCAACTTTGGTACTTAGTGTCTAATCACCCCCCCTCTAGACACCTCTTCTCAAGGTCCTACAAGTGGTATCAGAGCTTTGGTCTCCTTTGCCTTGGTTTAATCACCATTGGAGGAAGATGGATGAGTCTACTTTGGGGAGTCTTAGACATAGAGTGCCTATTCTTGATGGAGAGTACTTTCATGAGTGGAAAAATGAGATGCTTGTAATTTTCAATCAATATCATTTGAACAAGTATATTGCTAGCCCTTGTGCACCTTATGTTGACCCTATGCATCCTACCCATGATGAGTCAATTGACATGATTAGGAATCTTAGAACTGCCGAACTTATCATTAGAGGATTGCCTAGAAACTTGATTGGATGTTTGCCTACTGTTAAGTGTGCCTACACTATATGGAAATTTCTTGAGGAACGCTTTCCAAATTATTCCTTGAAAAATCTTGATGAAATTCTCCATAAGTCTATTGCCTTGAGTAAGATGAATACTAGTGATCCTATGTTTGGTGATCGTCTATTTGAGCTTACAAACCTTATGCGTGCCAAAGGAGATGTTGGAATTATTAATGATATTATTTCCGAAGCTATAAAAATTCATAAGCAAGATCATTGTCAAACTCACTCTAACGAATCACCCTCTCTAGGATTTGATCCACCACATGACGATGTTGAACATGGATACTATGATGAGGATGATGATAGTGACTTCGATCTTGATGATGCAATGAGACATTTTGGTCTTATGGCAAATCTTCGGGGATATATGTCAGGAGGAAAGGAATGGGTTCTTGATGGTGGATGTAACGATCACATGACCGGAGATAAAGACATGTTTCGTGAGCTTTCTGAAAATGATAGTCCTCGAAAGTATGTCACTTTCAGTGACAACTCAAAGGGTAAGGTGGTTGGCCTCGGTAAGGTGGCCATATCACATGATAGCTCCATACAAAATGTAATGCTCGTTGAATCTCTTGGATACAACTTACTTTCAGTATCTAGACTTGCTGATTTCGGTTTCAATGTCTTATTTACTGAAGTTGATTGCCAAGTGTTTCGTCGAGACAATCATAAAATGGTCTTTACCGGTGTACGTAGAGGTGATCTATACATTGTTGATTTCACTAAAAAGGCTCAACCTAAAACTTGCTTCATTGCTAAATCCTCAAAAGGTTGGTTATGGCATAGACGATTAGGTCATGTTGGTATGCGAAACCTTGACAAGCTTATTAAGGGAAATCATATCCTTGGAGTTAATGGTGTCATATTTGATAAGGATAGACTTTGCAGGGCTTGTTAGGCAGGTAAACAGGTTGGAGGAAGGCATCTCATGAAGAACATCATGACCACAAGGAGGCCACTCAAGCTACTACACATGGATCTCTTTGGTCCCAACTCCTACAAGAGTCTCGGTGGAAATTCTTTTGGTCTAGTTATAGTTGATGATTTTTCAAGATTTACGTGGGTGTTCTTTCTCGATGATAAATCGCACGTCCAAAAGATCTTCAAAAACTTCGCTAGGAAGGCCCAAAATCAATTTGAAGTGAAGATCAAGAAGGCTCGCAGCGACAACGAAACGGAGTTCAAGAACGCAAATGTGGACACCTTTCTTGATGAAGAAGGGATTTCACACGAGTTCTCGGCTACGTATACACCTCAACAAAATGGAGTTGTTGAGAGGAAGAACCGGACGCTCATCGAAATGGCGAGAACGATGCTTGATGAATACAAGACACCGAAGCACTTTTGGGCAAAAGCGGTTGAGACAGCTTGTCATGCAACAAATCGCTTGTATCTTCACAAGCTACTCGGCAAGACGGCATATGAGCTCCTCACCGGTAACAAACCCCAAGTTGGATACTTTCGAGTATTCGGCTCAAAGTGCTACATTCTTGATAAGCATCGCCGTTCTAAATTTGCTCCTAAGTCTCATGAAGGTTTCCTACTAGGTTATGGCTCAAACTCTCACACTTACCGCGTCTACAACAATTTCACCCAAAAGGTTGAAGAGACGGTAGATGTGAAGTTTGATGAATCTAACGGCTCGCAAGTAGAGCAATTGCCAATTGATGTAGGAGACAAAGATCCTTCGGAAGTAATCCAAAACTTGTCTATTGGCAAGGTCCGTCCGGCGGTGGTGAAGGAGAGTACCTCGTCTGTCCAAGTGGAAGCTTCTACTTCACGACAAGGTGAACCAAGAGTTGATACGGA
This sequence comes from Aegilops speltoides, assembly GCA_021437245.1. Classification (NCBI taxonomy): domain Eukaryota; kingdom Viridiplantae; phylum Streptophyta; class Magnoliopsida; order Poales; family Poaceae; genus Aegilops; species Aegilops speltoides. Next base: position 126,052,796 of record CM038144.1, read on the forward strand.
AGCATCCACAAGTGGGACACACCAAGATGAAGAAAACAAGGAAGCGCATCAAGATGAACGTCAACAACCTCCTTCTCCACCACGACAAGAGAACGACAACGCCAACAATGAAGAAGGCCAAGAAGAAGAACAAGATGAAGAAGAAGTTCAACCAATAAACAAGCAAAAGATTTCACGAGTTCGAGCAAGAATTGCTAAAGACCATCCCGTCGAGCAAATCTACAATGATATTCAAACCAGGAGAATCACTCGCTCTAAAACTCGTTTAGCTAACTTTTGTGAAAACTATTCTTTCATCTCTAGCATTGAACCTATGAAGGTTGAAGAAGCATTGGAAGATCTGGATTGGATAAATGCTATGCATGAAGAGCTACATAACTTTGAGAGGAACCAAGTTTGGACATTGGTTGAGAAGCCCGACAACCACCACAACATCATCGGTACCAAATGGGTGTTTTGCAACAAGCAAGATGAAGATGGACAAGTAGTTCGCAACAAAGCATGTCTCGTCGCCCAAGGCTACACACAACTCGAAGGTATGGACTATGGTGAGACTTACGCTCCCGTTGCTAGACTTGAGTCCATTTGCATCTTACTTGCCTATGCTAATCATCATGACATCACCTTGTACCAAATGAACATTAAAAGTGCTTTTCTAAATGGTGAAATAGAGGAGGAAGTTTATGTTAAGCAACCTCCCGGCTTTGTCAATCCTAAGAAACCAAATCATGTTTACAAACTTCACAAAGCTCTTTATGGTCTTAAACAAGCTCCTAGAGCGTGGTACAAATGCTTGACCAAGTTCGTTATTGAAAAAGGGTTTGAAATTGGGAAAATTGATTCCACACTTTTTACTAAAAGGGTTAATGGAGAACTATTTGTGTGCCAAATCTATGTTGATGATATTATATTTGGTTCAACTAACCCTCATTTTAGTGAAAAGTTTGGGAAGCTAATGTCAGAGAAGTTTGAGATGTCTATGATGAGTGAACTCAAATTCTTTCTTGGATTGCAAATCAAGCAAACTAAGGAAGGTACCTTTGTTTCTCAAACAAAGTACACCGAGGACTTATTCAAGAAGTTCAATATGCAAGAATGCAAAGGTATGACTACACCCATGCCTACTAGTGGACATCTTGACTTGACCAAAGATAGTGAACCGGTTGATCAAAAGGTTTATCGCTCTATGATTGGTTCATTGTTATATCTATGTGCTTCACGTCCCGATATCATGCTAAGTGTGTGCATGTGTGCACAATATCAAGATGCTCCTAAAGAATGTCATCTTAAGGCCGTGAAAAGGATAGTGAGATACTTAATCCATACACCAAATTTCGGCATTTGGTATCCTAAGAGGGCCTCTTTCGATCTTGTTGGCTATTCTGACTCGGACTATGTCGGAGACAAGGTTGATAGAAAGTCCACTTCGTGTACTTGTCAATTTCTTGGTAGATCTCTTGTGTCTTGGTCCTCCAAGAAAAAAAACTCGGTATCCTTATCCACCGCTGAAGCGGAGTACATTGCCGCTGGTTCATGTTGTGCTCAATTACTTTGGATGACCCAAACTCTTAAAGATTATGGGATATATGTGAAACATGTTCCATTGCTTTGTGACAATGAAAGTGCTATCAAAATTGGTCATAATCCCGTGCAACATTCTCGAACTAAGCATATTGAAGTTCGTCATCATTTCATTCGAGATCATGTTGCCAAGGGTGACATTGATCTTAAGCATGTTCGCACCGAAAAGCAATTAGCGGATATATTCACTAAACCTCTTGACGAGAAAGTGTTTTGCAGGTTAAGAGGAGAATTGAACATCATTGATGCTTCAAACTTGGAGTAGAGACTCCATTGGATACATGCAAGACATGAGCTTATGACTAATCCTTGATATTTTTCTTATGATGAAAATTCTACGTCTTGGATATATTTGCATCTTGCATATTATCTAACCCATGTAGGTACTTGGTGGAATCAAATTCCATGAGATTGTAACCTACTCATATCTTGAGCAATCTCTACATCACCAAGTCTCTACACCATGGTGGTTGAAGACAAGGAAACACGGAACCATTCAAACATATCCTTTGACAAACTCTACGTTGAGCTTCATGATTGTCATTTTTTGATACACAAGTGCTCTTCCTTGCAAGAACTAACCCATGTAGGTAGATGGACTCAAATTCCAAGTGGTGCTCCAATTCTTGATGAGCTACATCAACCTTGAGCAACCCACACAAGTTCAACTACATGTTCAACACCACCAACCAAGGTATGTTATTCCATCTTAGAGAAGCTTTACTCCAAGTCATGAGCTAAAGCAACTCGAGAAGATGTGAATACATCAAGATGCTTAAATGAAAAATGGCAACCCATTTTGAGTTTAAACGATGAGTATGACCTATGATCAAGTGATCTCACTTGACTCCTAAGTCAATATACTCTAACATAGGTGACTTTGTCGCCGACCATCTCTAGATGAAGTTCTCTTGTGTTGTTTTCTATGTTTTTGCATTTGTATCATGCATATTTGTTTCCCCTTTTAAAAAAACTTCATCTAGATTCCTTTCTGTTTGCTCTGCATTTTTTGCATCCAATTCATTGCATATCTTTCAGTAAATTCCTTGCAAATCTTTGTGAGATCTTATTAGTCTAGTGAGCTGAGGTGACAAGTGTTTTCTCTGCGACGAACTCGGTTTCACCGATTTGTTGTTTTTGGTCCAACCGAATCCTTTCGGTACAATCGAAGCATACCACTCGGTGCCACCGATTTCACAACAGAAAAAATAGTTTGCCACATATTCTGTGTTTCTTCTGATCCAGCTCCACTCAATGAATCTTGTCCTCTACAAGCATCACATTTTTATCATTGCTTTGTGCTGTGACTCAAGGACCAAACCCAATCGACAGATTCCAGAAAAACCCTTCTTGGAAATTGATGTCAAAGGGGCAGAGAGAGATCACATCAAAGCTTATCATTTAGAAAGAGATCACATCAGAGAAAAAGTATATCAGCTCCTCAGGGGGAGAGAGATCCTCAGGGAGAGAGAGAGATCTCCAGGGGGAGAGAATACTTAAGTAGAAAGTATTTCTCAAGGATCCCAGATGCTTGGCGTTCAAGAGGAGAGATGCCACATGTCTTACTAAGGGGAAAGACATGTCCATATGTGCTTATTTGCATTAACTTGCATTAGCTCTGTTCATCATTTATATCTTTCAGCTCTGATTTTCTATTCCCTATCTTCTCCCAGTATTCCATGCTAGATTCGGGGGGAGCAAGACATCCAAGGGAAAGAAATCATTCAAATTCATTGCATATCTTTACTCTTGGGGACATGTCTAATCCAATGTGGTACTTAGTACTCACTCTCTACATGTCATCCCAGTCTTGGTATTCTTGTGGTTTCTTCTGTTTGCTCTGGCTAGTAGATGTATATGTGTTATCTAACCTTGTTTACGCAGGTTCATTCCATCCTAAGCCAACTCAAGACTACAAGGTAAGTATATGCATCACAATCATGAGTATGAGGAATTCTTGCTGATGTACATACTGTTTGCAAGAAGGACTCATGGGCATGAAGGTATTTTCCTTAATATTCTTTGCTCTGATGCATATGGCCAAGATACATGTAACACATTGCCTACTCTATCATGGTTATGCTCTCACATACTTCTATATTCCATATTCACATGATTGCATACATGTAGGGGGAGCCTATGTGTCGGTGTCAAAACCGGCGGATCTCGGGTAGGGGGTCCCGAACTGTGCGTCTAGGCGGATGGTAACAGGAGACAAGGGACACGATGTTTTTACCCAAGTTCGGGCCCTCTCGATGGAGGTAAAACCCTACTCCTGCTTGATTCATATTGATGATATGGGTAGTACAAGAGTGGATCTACCACGAGATCAAGGAGGCTAAACCCTAGAAGCTAGCCTATGGTATGATTGTTGTTGTGATTGTTGTCCTACGGACTAAAACCCTCCGGTTTATATAGACACCGGAGAGGGCTAGGTTTACACAGAGTCGGTTACAATGGTAGGAGATCTACATATCCGTATTGCCAAGTTTGCCTTCCACGCCAAGGAAAGTCCCATCCGGACACGGGATGAAGTCTTCAATCTTGTATCTTCATAGTATTGGAGTCCGGCCGATGATGATAGTTTGGCTATCCGGACACCCCCTAGTCCAGGACTCCCTCAGTAGCCCCCGAACCAGGCTTCAATGACGATAAGTCCGGCGCGCACATTGTCTTCGGCGTTGCAAGGCGGGTTCTCCTTCAAATTCCATATGTTTGCCGAATAGTGTTCGGCTTCCTTATAAATGTTGCGCTCCTTGGCTTCTGCGCCCAATAATGGCCCTCTTCCACGTGTCGTACGAATGCGAAAGGCCAGGGTATTTTTACATTTCACCCCCTAGCTGCGTGAATAAGCTGCCTATAAGAGAGGCAAGAATCCAGATCCAAATCACACCATCCTCCTTCCGCGAGTACTCATCGGAGCGCCTCTGACCAAAAATCCACTCCATCATGGACCGCCGACGCGGCTCCTCCTCTCGCGCTCCCAGCCCTCAGCCAGGAGACTGGAGGAGATGTTCATTCCCGCACAACGAGCTGGTGACGCTCCAGGCAGAGGGATACCTTCCCCCGGCCTTTATGGTCCCGGTTCGAGCCGGGCTGGCCACCTACAAAGGTGGAAAGCAGGCGGTGAACACCCCCAGTCCCTCCAAAGGAGAGCGGGTGTGTTTCGTCCCTCATGTAATAAGGGGGCTCGGATTTCCCATACATCCGTTTCTCCGGGGGCTTCTGGAGTTCTACGGACTCCAACTTCATCACCTCACGCCCGCCTCCATTCTGCACATTGCAGGATTCGTAGCTCTTTGCGAGCTGTTCCTGGGCAACGAGCCCCATTTCGCGCTGTGGAAAAGACTGTTTTGCCTCGTACCCCGTTCTCACGAGGGGTCGATATATCAAGTGGGCGGAGCCGAAATATGGCGCATCGCCGGGGCCGGGTATCTATCCGGAACCCCAAAGAAGACTGGCCCTCGAAATGGTTTTATGTGGAAGATGCTCCACTGCCGGACCCAGTTCGGATCGGCCTCCCGGAGTTCAGTAATGTAAGTGCATCTAGTGCCCCTTAGTGATTTTGGTGTATTGAAGACTTATAGGTTAAGGGACTAATGCGTTTGTGAGTGTACACAGGTCTATAAGTCTATGAGGAGTTTGATATTTACAGAGAAAGTCGACCCTAAAAATGAAGTTCTTCGATGAAGACTTTGATATTCAAGACTTTACAAGACTTTGAAAGTGAAGAAATTGGTGTGACCTTGAAGACTTGGTATTCATTTGTGGAACATGAAGCGTGAAGACTTTTGTTTTCGTAGTTTCATTTTCTCTTTCTTGAGTCATAGGAAACACCGTACTGTTAAAGGGGGTCGAGGAAATACTAAAGAAAAATTTCCATGTGATGCTCAACTCAAAATCCTACACCTACCAATCCCCTCAAGTGAAGCCTTTGGAAATCTCATACAGTTCAGTCACTTTCTTGATGGATGAGACGAAATTCTTCAGTCACTGATGAATTTGTTCGATCGAGGAGTTAGGAATTCGCCAGATCGAATTGCCTACACATGAGGAACATGATAGCCCGAGGAATTTGAGAGTCAATTTCCGACCGTTCTTTGTGCTCTGCGCCACCTGTCCCAAAATATCTTATCCACCTAACGGTCATATCATTGAAGGGCATTTATGTCTTATCATGTCGGGCTGCTCCCTAGGCTATAAATAGCCGCCCGCTACAACCACTAGCTGGTTGGCTGCTCCGAGAGAACTTGACACTTGTCATTTGAGAGCAACCCATCCTCCGAGGACTTTGAGTGAAAATCATCAAGTGAGAAAAACCCAAAACCAAACCCCTACAAACCCAAAGTGATTGAGCATCACTGAAGAAATTGATCCTGCATGGATCTGACGCTTGTTACCTTTGAAGACTGTGCTTCTTCCAGACGGTTAGGCGTCATGGTCTAGAGCATCCAAGAGGAATTGTGGATCGCCGAGTGACCAAGTCTGTGAAGGTTTGGAAGTCGCCTGAAGACTTACCACGAGTGATTGGACGAGGTCTGTGTGACCTTAGTTCAAGGAGAATACGGTGAGGACTGGGTGTCCTGAGCTGCGTGCTCAGCGACTGGGTGTCCGGGACTGTGTGTCCTCGAGTTTAAATACTCGGCCGCTCCAACCAGACGTACAACTGAGACAGTAGTTGGAACTGGTCTACCAAATCATTTTCTTCACCAACCTAACTGGTTCTATTTCCTCAACTCTTTCATTTCCTCATTACTATGTTGAGTGTTTGTTCATATCTGTGCGTGAAGACTTTGACTGAAGACTTTCTCAATTTCCTCAGTTCAATTTCTTCAGTCTGTTTGTCTTCATCTTGTGTTATCCTGTGATTACGCTTTCTGTACTCTGTGCTAGTCTTCATTTCATCATGATGACCATGCTTGTATTTTGTTATGCTTACTTCTGAGTACTTATTCCGCTGCTAGTAGTTCTTCGCTAAGGAATTTCCTCATCGGCAAATTCCTCAGTGAAGAATTCATAAAAATCGCCTATTCACCCCCCTCTAGTCGATATAACGCACTTTCAATTGGTATCAGAGCAAGGTACTCCCTTGTTCTGTGTGATTTTGGTTTAACCACCTGGAGTTTTAGTTATGTCGACCGCAGGTATGATCAAGGTCTCGGCTGGGTGTCCTACCTTTGATGGGATGGACTACCCCTCTTTGAAAAACAAGATGCGAATGCATCTTGAGGCAATTGACAACGATCTACGGTATGTTGTGGAAAATGGTGTTCCTCTGTCTCACCCTCATTTGAACGCTACCGATGCGAAGAGATTCAAGCAACTCGATTCTCAAGCGAAGAATATCATATGTGGCCATCTGGAGTAAAGGACGGTATGGAAGAGTGAGTGCTTTGGAAACTGCTAAGCTTATCTGGGATAGGCTGTCCAAAGTAAATGAAGGAGTCTCAACTCAGCGTGACTCTCGAGTTGATGTTCTTCGGAATCTCTTCAACCGCTTCAAAAGACTCGACAATGAAAATGTCCAACAAACCTTTGATCGCCTCACTAACATCTCAAATGAGCTTCAAGCCCTCGGTGCCACTGACATCACTGACCATGAGGTGGTGAAGAAACTGTTGAGATCGCTTGATTCCTCATTTGATACTCTGGGACTGATGATACAAGAACGGGCTGACTACAAGTCTCTTGATCCTGCCGATATCCTTGAAAGGCTAAATACTCACGAGTTCCAGCTTGCTGAAAAGAGAGATCTCTATGGTTCGAGCTATGGCAAACCACGTGCCCTGAAGGCCAAGGTTGTGTCTGAGTCTGAATGTGAGGATTCTGGTAGTAGCCTTGGCGATTCTGAAGAATTGAGCCAGGAGCTAGCACTGCTCGTGAAGAAATTCCAGAAGTTCTCAAGACGTGGTCGCTTTGGAAAATCCTCAAGAAGAAGTGATTCCTCATCAAGTGACTATAAGAGAAGGTTGTGCCACAAATGCAAGAAACCTGGTCACTATATTCAAGATTGTCCTCAGTGGGAAAAGGAATTGAAGAAGAAGAAATACAAGGATTACAGTTCTAATGATGCGAAGAAGAAGAAGAAATTGTTAAAATCTTCGTCATCAAAATCCTCGAAGTCTTCATCTCACAAGAAGAGCAGCTCTAAGAAGGCTCGGGCATTCATTGGCAAGGAAATGGACTCTAAAGCTGAATCTGAGGAACATGAGGAAGAGGAGGCGTCTCAAGAATCCGAATCTGGTGTGGCGAGTCCGCCTTCGCTCGCTTTAGTTAGCAAGTCCATCTTCAACATCAAGAAACCGACCCCACCGACAAGCCCGATGAAGATAATGATGACTACGCTCCACCTATTGCTTCATGGCGAAAGGTGCAAAGGTACTCAAATACACCTCCTCTGAATCTAGTGAAAATGAATCTGATGAGGATCTCAAGCCCAGCTACTCTAAACTTGCTAAGATTGTTGTAAAACAACAAAGGGCTTTTGAAAAGGTTCAAAACATGCTAGACAAAAGTGATGATATGTTGGGTGAAGAAATGGATCGCACTAAAGCCCTGACTAAAAATCTTCAGAGACTTCAGTCTAGGTTTGATAACCTTCAAAGTCATCATAACACTCTCTTATCTGATCATGAGAAACTTTCTTATGAATTTCTTCAAAGAAAGCAAGATCTTGAGAAGCTAAGAGTGAGTTATGAAGATCTTCAGAAGGAGCGCGATTCATTACTAGCTCAACAAATCAGCGCTTCTCAGGAACAATTTGATCCTCCATGCTTAAAGTGCATTGAACGAGAATCTGCTAATTCTTCACCTGAATGTTCAAATGCTTCAACTGTTACAAATTCTTCACCTGCCTCTGCTATCACTAATTCCTCATCTGAGGACATTGCTAGTACCACTGACGATGCAAGGCTGAAGGAATTGTACACGACAGGCATGTACAAAAGCCTCAAAGGGCATCAGACTCTTTGTGATGTGCTTAAAAAGCAGATCCTCAACAGAAACCCTAGGAAAGAGGGTATCGCCTTTGAGAGGAAACTCAATGCTTGATGGAACATATTGGAAGCCCGAGCGGTACCCCAAAACCTCATGGGTTCTTTGCAAAGGGACCTCCATTGATCCATCTAACTTATCTGGCTTTACATGTGAATCTCCTCATTCTTCTGATGAGTCATTTGACTCCAACTATAAACTGTTCAAAAATCAAAATGGTGAAGTATTTGCTAGATATGTTGGCACTAACTGCAGGAATGGTTCTCCTATGAAGAAAATCTGGGTTCCCAAGAAGTGTCTCGAAAGTCTTCAGGTGAATTTCCTCATGACACCACCTGTGAAGAACAGGAACCCCAGATCAAATTCTTCATATGGACCAAATTCTTCATATGGATCCAAGTCCTCATACGGACCAAATTCCTCACGTGGATCAAATTCCTCAAAAGGATCAAAGTCCTCATATGATTATCATCGTGCTAACAACTCTATTTCGCAGGGTAGAGCTAAGGGCTATGAATATGTGCATTATTCTTCAAACCATTATGTTCATAAGTCCTCGAAGAATTTCTCTGCTTATTCATATGCTTACCCTAACCCCTCTTATGTGAAACGAAATGGTTTGGCCTCTATGCCACCATTCTCGTATGGTGCTCGCAGAGTGATAAACTCTTTGCCACCCCTTCAGATGTGGGTGGTGAAGAAAAAGAACTAATCTCTTCTGCAGGGTCAGGTCTCCAGACGTGCTTTAACATCTGAAGAATTTGCTGGGGACCTGACAAAATTGCCTAAAAGGACGCAGGCAAATCATGATGAAATGAACCTTCATTTCACATGTCCTCATACTGCTATATCTGTTTACTGATTGATGAAATTCATCTGATGAACTTGATATCATATTCTTCACAAATGAAGCATATGAGATTGTAAGCTACACTAATTCATCTGCAGGATGATCAAACCAAAGCCACTGAGTGGGTCCTCGATAGTGGATGTACGAACCACATGACTGGTGACAAGAATCTATTGATGGATGCTCCCTTATCACCGTCACATCTGAAGCATATCATGTTTGCTGACAAAGGCAAAAGTCAGGTATTGGGTCTTGGTAAGGTTGCAATCTCTAAGGATAAACACATGGACAAAGTCATGCTTGTTGAGTCCTTAGGATACAACCTCATGTCAGTCTCAATGCTTTGTGATCTTGATATGGTTGTTGTCTTTGGCAAGTATCGCTGTGTTGTGATTATGGAAGCTGACAATTCCAAAGTACTTGAAGGCTTTAGGAGAGGAGATTTGTATATTGTTGATTTCTCTCTGGGACCACAGCCAGCCGTGTGTCTACTTGCAAAAGCTTCGAAGGCTGGCTATGGCATCGATGACTTGGTCACGCAGGCATGAGGAATTTGCACACGCTTGCGAAGAAGAAGCATGTCATTGGCATTGAGAATGTCAAATTCCTCAAGGATCACTTATGCGAACTGTGAAGCTGGAAAAATGACCAAGGCCAAGCATCCAAAGAAGACTATCATGACCACTACTCGTCCATTCGAATTGCTTCACATGGACCTCTTCGGACCTAATCATTACTCAGCAGTCACTAATGATGCATCTCTATATGGTTTTGTCATTGTTGATGATTACTCTCGATATACATGGGTACACATTGTTACTTACAAACATGAAGTGCAGGAAGTCTTCAAACGTTTTTCCTCGAGGGCTTCAACCAACTTTGGTGTGAAGATCAATCACATCAGAAGTGACAATGGAACTGAGTTCAAGAATTCCGGTCTTGATGACTATCTTGATGAACTTGGTATTACTCATGAGTTATCTGCTCCCTATACTCCTCAGCAAAATGGCGTCGTGGAGCGCAAGAACAGAACTCTTGTTGAGATGGCTCGCACTATGCTTGATGAATACAAAACGCCTCATCATTTTTGGATTGATGCAATTGATACTGCGTGCCACATCATCAACAGAGTATATCTTCACAAATTCTTCAAGAAGACGGCCTATGAACTCCTCACTGACAAGAAACCCAATGTGAGTTATTGTAAGTGCATCTAGTGCCCCTTAGTGATTTTGGTGAATTGAAGACTTATAGGTTAAGTGACTGATGCGTTTGTGAGTGTACACAGGTCTATAAGTCTATGAGGAGTTTGATATTTACAGAGAAAGTCGACCCCTAAAAATGAAGTTCTTCGATCAAGACTTTGATATTCGAAGACTTTCGAAGACTTTGAAAGTGAAGAAATTGGTGTGACCTTGAAGACTTGGTATTCATTTGAGGAATATGGAGCGTGAAGACTTTTGTTTTCGTAGTTTCATTTTCTCTTTCTTGAGTCATAGGAAACACCGTCTTTGTTAAAGGGGTCGAGGAAATACTAAGGAAAAATTTCCATGTGATGCTCAACTCAAAATCCTACACCTACCAATCCCTTGAGTGAAGCCATTGGAAATCTCATACAGATTCAGTCAATTTCTACAAGATGTGAGACGCAGTTCTTACAGTCACCGAGGACTTTGCTCGATCGAGGAGTTAGGAATTCGCCAAGGCTGAATTACCTACACATGAGGAACATGATAGCCCCGAGGAATTTGAGAGTCAAATTTCCGACCGTTCTTTGTCTTCTTGCTACCGCTGTCCAAAATATCTTATCCACCTAACGGTCATATCATTGAAGGGCATTTATGTCTTATCATGTCGGGCTGCTCCTAGGCTATAAATAGCCGCCCCTACAACCACTAGTTGGTTGGCTGCTCCGAGAGAACTTGACACTTGTCATCCGAGAGCAACCCTTCCTCCGAGGACTTTGGCGAAAATCATCAAGTGAGGAAAATCCCAAAACCAAACCCCCACAAACCCAAAGTGATTGAGCATCATCAAGAAATTGATCTGCGTGGATCCGACGCTTGTTACCTTTGAAGACTGTGCTTCTTCCGACGGTTAGGAGTCAAGGTCTAGAGCATCAAGGGAATTGTGGATCGCCGAGTGACCAAGTCTGTGAAGGTTTGGAAGTCACCAAGACTTACCACGAGTGATTGGACGAGGCCTGTGTGGTCTTAGTTCAAGGAGAATACGGTGAGGACTGGGTGTCTGAGTTGCGGCTCGAGATCGGGTGTCGGGATCGTGTGTCCTCGAGTTTAAATACTCGGCCGCTCAACCGGACATACAACCGAGACAGGGGCAGCTTGGAACTGGTTTACCAAATCATTGTCTTCACCAACCGACCGGTTCTATTTCCTCAACTCTTTCATTTCCTCATTCTTGTGTTGTATGTTGTTCATATCTGTGCTTGAAGACTTTGGTGAAGACTTTCACAAATTCCTCGCTTCAATTTCTTGATCGTTTTGTCTTCATCTTGTTATCCTGTGTTTACGCTTTCTGTACTCTGTGCCAGTCTTCATTTCATCATGATGACAATGTTTGTATCCTGTTATGTTTACCTCTGAGTACTTATTCCGCTGCTAGTAGTTCTTCGCTAAGGAATTTCCTCACCAGCAAATTCCTCAGTGAAGAATTCATAAAAATCGCCTATTCACCCCCCTCTAGTCGATATAACACACTTTCAATTGGTATCAAAGCAAGGTACCCCCTTGTTCTGTGTGATTTTGGTTTAACCGCCTGGAGTTTTAGTTATGTCGACCGCAGGTATGATCAAGGTCTCGGCTGGGTGTCCTACCTTTGATGGAACGGACTATCCCTACTGGAAGAACAAGATGCGAATGCATCTTGAGGCAATTGATAACGATCTCTGGTATGTTGTGGAAAATGGTGTCCCCTCTATCACTCCCTCACTGAACGCTACCGATGTGAAGAGATTCAAACAACTCGATTCTCAAGCGAAGAATATCAAATGTGGTCATCTGAGCAAAGGACAGTATGGAAGAGTGAGTGCTTTGGAAACTGCTAAGCTTATCTGGGATAGGCTGTCCAAAGTAAATGAAGGAGTTTCAACTCAACGTGACTCTCGAGTCGATGTTCTTCGGAATCTCTTCAACCGCTTCAAAAGACTCGACAATGAGAACGTCCAACAAACCTTTGATCGCCTCACTGACATCTCAAATGAGCTTCAAGCCCTCGGTGCCACTGACATCACTGATCATGAAGTTGTGAAGAAACTGTTGAGATCGCTTGACTCCTCATTTGATACTCTGGGACTGATGATACAAGAACGTGCTGACTACAAGTCGCTTGTTCCTGCTGATATCCTCGAAAGGCTAAACACTCACGAGTTTCAGCTTGCTGAAAAGAGAGATCTCTATGGCTCAAACTATGGCAAACCACGTGCCCTAAAGGCCAAGGCTGTGTCTGAATCTGAATATGAGGATTCTGGTAATAGCCTTGGTGATCCTGAAGAATTGAGCCAGGATCTAGCACTGCTTGTGAAGAAATTCCAGAAGTTCACAAGACGTGGTTGCTTTGGAAAATCCTCAAGAGGCAGTGATTCCTCATCCAGTGACTATAAGAGAAGGCTTTGCCACAAATGCAAGAAGCCTGGTCACAATATTCAAGATTGTCCTCAGTGGGAAAAGGAAATGAAGAAGAAGAAATACAAGGATTACAGTTCTGATGATGCGAAGAAGAAGAAGAAATCGTCAAAATCGTCGTCATCAAAATCTTCGAAGTCTTCATCTCACAAGAAGAGCAGCTCCAAGAAGGCTCGGCCATTCATTAGCAAGGAGATGGACTCTGAAGCTGAATCTGAGGAAAATGATGAAGAGGAGGCGTCTGAAGAATCTGAGTCTGGTGTGGCGAGTCTGGCCGTTGCTACTGCCTTCGTCAGCAAGTCCATCTTCAACACTGAAGAAACTGACTCCACCAACAAGCCTGATGAAGATAATGATGGCTACGCTCCCACCTATTGCTTCATGGCGAAAGGTGCTAAGGTACTCAAATACAACTCCTCTGACTCTAGTGAAAATGAATCTGATGAGGATCTCAAGCCCAGCTACTCTAAACTTGCTAAGATTGCTGTGAAACAACAACGAGCTCTTGAAAAGGTTCAAAACATGCTAGATAAAAGTGACGATATGTTGGGTGAAGAAATGGATCGCACTAAAGCCTTGACTGAAAATCTTCAGAGACTTTAGTCTAGGTTTGATAACATTCAAGGTCATCATAACTCTCTCTTGTCTGATCATGAGAAACTTTCTTATGAACTTCTTCAAGAAAAGCAAGATAACGAGAAGCTTTCTCTTGAAACTCTTCAAAGAAAGGAAGATCTTGAAAAGCTAAGAGTGTGTTATGAAGATCTTCAGAAGGAGCGTGATTCATTACTAGCTCAACAAATCAGCGCTTCTCAGGAAGAATTTGTACGCCCATGCATAAAGTGCATTGAACGTGAATCTGCTAATTCTTCACCTGAATGTTCAAATGCTTCAAATGTTACAAATTCTTCATCTGCCGCTGCTATCACTAATTCCTCACCTGAGGACATTGCTAGTATCACTGACAATGCAGGGCTGAAGGAATTGTACATGACGAGCATGTACAAAAGCCTCAAAGGGCATCGACACTTTGTGATGTGCTCAAAAGCAGATCCTCAACGAAACCCTAGGAAAGAGGGTATTGCCTTTGAGAGGAAACTCAATGCTGATGGAACATATTGGAAGCCTGAGCAATACCCCAAAACCTCATGGGTTGCTGCAAAGGGACCTCCAGTTGATCCATCTAACTTAACTAGCTTTACATGTGAATCTCCTCATTCTTCTGATGAGTCATTTGACTCCAACTATAAACTGTTCAAAAATCAGAATGGTGAAGTATTTGCTAGATATGTTGGCACTAAGCTGCGAGAACGGTTCCCCTATGAAGAAAATCTGGGTTCCCAAAAGTTGTGTTGAAAGTCTTGGTGAATGTCCTCATGACACCACATGTGAAGAACAGGAACCCCAGATCAAATTCTTCATATGGACCAAATTCTTCATATGGATCCAAGTCCTCATATGGACCAAATTCTTCACATGGATCAAAGTCCTCATATGATTATCATTGTGCTAACAACTCAGTCTCGCAGGGTAGAGCTAAGGGCTATGAATATGTGCATTATTCTTCAAACCATTATGTTCATAAGTCCTCGAAGAATTACTCTGCTCATTCATATGCTTACCCTAACCCCTCTTATGTGAAACGAAATGGTTTGGCATCTTTGCCACCTTTCTCATATGGTGCTCGCAGAATGATGAACTCTTTGCCACCCCTCCAGATGTGGGTGGTGAAGAAAAAGAACTAATCTCTTCTGCGGTCAGTCTCGGGCGTGCTTTAACGTCTGAAGAATTTCTTTGAGGACGACAAAAATGCTCAAGGGGCGCAGCGAATCACGATGAAATGAACTTTCATTTCACACGTCCACATATTGCTATATTTGTTTACTGCTTGATGAAATTCATCAGATAAACTTGATATCATATTCTTCACTGATGAAGCATATGAGATTGTAAGCTACACTAATTCATCTGCAAGATGATCAACCCAAAACCACTGAATGGGTCCTTGATAGTGGATGTACAAATCACATGACCGGTGACAAGAATCTATTGATGGATGCTCCTTATCACCGTCACCATCAAGCATATCATCTTTGCCGACAAAGGCAAAAGTCGTATTGGGTCTTGGTAAGGTTGCTATCTCTAAGGATAAGCACATGGACAAAGTCATGCTTGTTGAGTCCTTAGGATACAATCTCATGTCAGTCTCAATGCTTTGTGATCTTGATATGGTTGTTGTCTTTGGCAAATATCGCTGTGTTGTGATTATGGAAGCTGACAATTCCAAAGTCTTCGAAGGCTTTAGGAGAGGAGATCTGTATATTGTTGATTTCTCTACGGGACCACAACCAGCCATATGTCTACTTACAAAAGCTTCAGAAGGCTGGCTATGGCATCGACGACTTGGTCATGCAGGCATGAGGAATCTGAACACGCTTGCGAAGAAGAAGCATGTCATTGGCATTGAGAATGTCAAATTCCTCAAGGATCACTTATGCGGAGCATGTGAGGCCGGAAAAATGACCAAGGCCAAGCATCCAGCGAAGACTATCATGACCACTACCCTTCCATTCAAATTGCTTCACATGGACCTCTTCGGACCTAATCATTACTCAGCAGTCACTAATGATGCATCTTTATATGGTTTTGTCATTGTTGATGATTATTCTCGATATACATGGGTACACATTGTTACTTACAAACATGAAGTGCAGGAAGTCTTCAAGCGATTTTCCTCGAGGGCTTCAACCAACTTTGGTGTGAAGATCAAGTATATCGAAGTGACAATGGGCCCGAGTTCAAGAATTCGGTCTTGATGCATATCTTGATGAACTTGGTATTACTCATGAGTTATCTGCTGCCTATACTCCTCGGCGAGAATGGCGTCGTGGAGCGCAAGAACGAACTCTTGTTGAGATGGCTCGCACTATGCTTGATGAATACAAAATGCCTCGGCGTTTTTGGATTGATGCAATTGATCTTGCTGCCACATCATCAACAGAGTATATCTTCACAAATTCTTCAAGAAGACGCCTATGAACTCCTCAACGACAAGAAACCCAATCACATGAAGGTTTTTGCTTGGTTACTGGAAGGACTACGCACACCTCTGAGTCTTCAACATTGTTCTTCACAAGATTGTTGACACTGTAGATGTGCGGTTCGATGAAACTAATGGCTCTCAAAGAGAGCACCTACCTTCTGTGTTAGATGAACCAGCACCTGAAGATGCTATCAAGCTCAAGGCAACTGAGGATGGCATTCCTACTGAATAATCTGCTGAAGAATTCATTCCTGTTCATGAAGAACGTCGAGCCGATGCACCTGAAGAACAAGATGAGGAAAATGGTGCTGAAGAAAATGTTGATCAAAATCCTCAGCGACAACCAACTCATCCACGCGTTGCAAAAGAAGTGCAAGTGGAGAAGATCATCGATGACATTAGCGCACGAGGTCCTCTTACACGCTCAAAAGCATCACATTTATCTAACTTTTGTGGGCACTATGCTTTTGTCTCTATCACAGAGCCCACTAAGGTAGATGAAGCATTTACGGGCGGAGTGGATTCAGGCTATGCAAGAAGAATTACATCGATTCGAGCTGAACAATGTCCGAATTGGTCAATCGCCTGATCCTCGCAAGCATAATATCATTGGCACAAAGTGGATCTACCGCAACAAGCAAGATGAAAATGGCCTTGTGGTGAGGAATAAGGCACGACTAGTAGCTCAAGGCTACACACAGGTTGAAGGAATTGATTTCGATGAAACTTTTGCACCTGGTGCTAGACTTGAGGCTATTCGCATATTACTAGCTTACGCTAACCATCATGATATCATATTATATCAAATGGATGTGAAAAGTGCATTCCTCAATGGTAAGCTTGAGGAAGAAGTATATGTTGCTCAACCCCCAGGTTTTGAAGATCCAAAGAATCCTGACAAAGTCTTCAAACTCAATAAGGCTCTCTATGGCCTCAAGCAAGCCCCTCGGGCATGGTATGATACATTGGAGGAATTCTTCGTGAAGAATGGCTTCACACCCGGTTCACTCGACCCTACTCTTTTTACTAAATCATATGATGGTGAACTGTTTGTGTGCCAAATATATGTTGATGATATTATCTTTGGCTGTACTAACCAACGATATAGTGATGAATTTGCCTATATGATGAGTGAAGAATATCAAATGTCTATGATGGGAGAGTTGAAATTCTTCTTAGGTCTTCAAATTCATCAGCAGCGCAATGGCATATTCATATCTCAGGAGAAATACCTCAAAGATGTACTGAGGAAATTCGGCATGCAAGATTGCAAAGGCGTCAAAATTCCTATGCCCACAAATGGCCATCTATGCACTGATGAAAATGGTATTGACTTTGATCACAAGGTATACCGCTCCATGATTGGTTCCTTATTGTACTTATGTGCATCTAGGCCAGATATAATGCTTAGTGTTTGCATGTATGCCCGATTTCAAGCTGCACCAAGGAATCACACCATAAGGTGTGAAGCATATTCTTGATATCTAGCTCACACACCAACACTAGGATTATGGTACCCCAAGGGCTCTGCTTTTGACCTCATTGGATATTCGACTCGATATGCTAGTGATCGTGTGGACCGCAAGTCAACATCGGCACTTGTCATTTTCTCGGACGATCTTTGGTGCTGTTGGTCCTCGAAGAAAGCGAGCTGCGTATCACCGCTCTTCGCTAAAGCTGAATACATTGCTGCTGGCTCATGTTGTGCTCAACTGCTTTGGATGAAGCAAACCCTCAAGGACTATGGCGTCAGCGTGAAGAATGTGCCTCTCCTCTGCGACAATGAGAGTGCCATCAAGATTGCTCACAACCCAGTTCAGCACTCGAAGACTAAGCACATCCAGATTCGTCATCATTTTCTTCGTGATCATGTGTTGAAGGGCGACATCTCCATCGAGCATGTGAAGACTGAAGAACATCTAGCTGATATCTTCACCAAGCCCTTGGACGAGAAGAGATTTAGCAAGTTGCGGTGTGAGCTAAATATCTTAGAATCTTCGAATGTTCTTTGAAAAGGACACACATCCTAACCCTTATGCAGAATTGATGACTTAGATGTGCAACACATGAAGAAACGTTTTTCTTCAATCAATGAAGAATAACACTCTAAGTGTGAAGAAGTTAATGAAGAATTTGATTCTCAGAACCCTACGACAATTGTACGCGGTGTCTGAAATCATCATTCTTATACGGTGGGTCACGCCACCACAAAATCTTCAATTTGAGTTTTTCCTCATTTTTGAAATTCTTCAGTCTTTCAAATTCTTCAACTTTGCAAAATCTTCACTGTTTCCGTCGTTTTTCTTCATTGGCTATATATATATGTGTGAGTTTATGTCCTCTACAGCATTCACTTATTGCTATTTCTTCAAGTTGCGGTTTCTGCTAAGTGAATGTGATCGAACCCTTCCCCCTCTATGCTACACTCAACCCAATCTATTCACAAATTCTTCATGTGCGTTCTGATTGAAACTCGTTCAAAGCCTTCACTGTGTCCTTGTCAGCTGAAGAAATTGCGAACGAAATTTTAAAACAAATCTTATCCAGATTTTCGGTTTTACCGCTCAAACCGTTCCGCATCCCACGATGCATTATTTTATTCACCCACGATCTTACACGATCTCATCTGCATAGTACGTGGGTGACACATGTCGCGTGAAGAAGAAAGGGCAGGGGCATGTTCGTCCCAAAATCTTCGGGCGAACAGTTTTTACCGTGGCTATAAATACCCCTCTCCCCTTCCTTACTTCATTTACTCCGCTCGGTCGCTGCCTCCCGCTCGAGCTCTCCTCAAACCCTAGCGCCGCCGCTACTCCATCGCCGCCGGTGAGGAAGTGCTTCACTGCCTCGACCTCGTCGCCGTCGTACTCGTGCCGGCTGCGGAAATCTTCACTCCGCCGCCGCCGTAGTCGTCTCCCTCTGCCAAGTTAGGGCGTGGGAGATCTAACTTGACGAACTTCATCGCTGTTCATCTCTGTTCATCGTGTTCTTCAGTTCGGGTAATTAAAAGTCACTTTTATTACTCGCTTTGATTCTCAAACTTTTCTGGAAATCCTCAAAGGTGTTTTATTTTTCAAATCTTCACATATGAACACCTCACACACTGTATGCTCTTGATCCATCTCTCTAAGCAGTCATTTCTTCAAGATTCCTCAATTGTGCGGATTTTTGATCTGTACAACTCTGGAACCTAAGACAAGAACGCTTAGTGAAATTCCTCAAGGCTCAACTGGTCAAATTCCTCAAAACTTATCTTTTCGAAAAATCTTACGAGAATGCATATGACCTCTCCAAATTCCTCGCACCTACACTCTGCTCACAGGTACTCATGTCCGCTCTTTGAATCACTAGGTTCTCATCAACTTAACTCATTTGCAGCGTTCCTCGAAGAAAAACTGCATACTTCTTGAGTGTTCAATTGTTCAAATTCCTCATCTGAAGAAAATGGTGAAGGAAAGAGACCACGAAAGGAGGAAAGAGACCGGAGGTCATGATCGCTTTGAGATCCCGATGAAATATACAAGGATTATTGCACACTGATGAAGCCAAGTTTGGCAAAGAAAATAAGAATCAGCGCAAAGTGCGCATTCAGAGGATTGAACGAAGATGGGCACGAGAATGGAGGGAATATCGATATGTTACTCCAAAGTACATGAAGAAATTCGCCTTAAATCCTCCATGCCCAAGAGCTCCATTGGCACCTGGCCAAGTCGCTGATCCCACTAGTATCAAAAGTGGTGAAGACTTTCCTGAAGAATGGGCTAGGCGCCAAGCTAAATTGGCAAGACAAGCCAAGGAGGCAGTGAGGAAATTCAATGAGGATTCTGCTGCTGCTGCTGCCCCTGAGACCTCGGTCAAGCCGAGGAAATCAATGCCAATGAAGCCTGCTCGCAAGCCAAGTGCTTCACCATCAGCGTCCTCACGGCCAAGTTCCTCAGCCGCGCCCTCACGGCAAATTCCTCAGACTACTGCTGCTCCACCAAAGTCCTCAGCAGCTCCCTCCAAGTCCTCAACTCCTGTGCATCTGGCTACATGTCAAAGGACTCAGGGTTTCTCAATTGCTTCTGGTGTCTCAGCGAGTTCCTCAGCTGCACCAATGTCCTCATCAGGCCCCACTCTGCTGAAGACAAAAGCAACAGCTAGACGCGGTCCTCGGCCAAGTCCAAGAAAGAAACAGGTTGCTTTCCAAGTGCCCTCTGATGACGAGGCTTCTGATGAAGAACTTGCAGAAATCATCAAAGACAGGCAAGCAAAGGCCGCTAGAGCCAAAGGAACACATGTGCCCCTGCTTCTGGATCCGAAGAAGATCCTCGACTACATTGACTTATGGCATAAGGATCCCAACACTCCAATGCCTGATCTGCCTTTGACTCCTGGTCAAAGTCATATGCTAACCCATTTCATCGCTCAAGAGAAATGGAAGTTTGAAAAGGCTCGTGAGATAAAGAGAGCACAAGCCAGAAAGGAGAAGCTTCTGAAGAAGAACGTTGTCAGACTAACTCCTGAAGAACTTATCAAGGCTCAATCTGAGATCCAAGCCCTCAGCAAAGATTTCGATGCATACCATGCTGATTGGCAAGGAGCCAAAGTGAGATTCGTCAATTTGACGAAGAAAATGACAACTGTTGCAGCCTCATCGCAACAAGAAAATCCTCGAGCTGCGACTCTGCTCAGCCTGCTGAAGAACATGCCAAGATCGCTGATGACTTTCAGCCTGCCGATGAGAATACAAGTTCGAGGCTGATGACTCCATTCCAGCCATCGAAGAAATTCCTGGGCATCCACTAGTGGTGCGCTGAAGAAATCGAAGAGATCGAGGCAATCGCACGATTGCCAAGAAAATGAACCACAGTCCTTAGCTCCTCCTGCACCAATATCAACTCCAATTCTTCCTTCTGCTTATGAAGTGAAGAAGACCAAGGCTGCAGAGCGAGCTGCAGTGAAGAAAAGGAAGGCATCAGCTGCGTCAAATTCTTCGGCCGCGAAGAAAATGAAGCCAATGACCAGCTCGCTTGAAAATCCTATTGATGCCATTCCGATTTCCTCCATGTCATCAAAGGAAATTGTTCCTTATGGAGAAGAGTACAAGATCCCAAGCGGATCTGATGAAGAAAATCATTCTGTTGCTACCTCAGAGCAGTTTGATGATGAAATTGAAGTGGAAACATTCCCTTCAACGCCAGTCGTTTCCTCACCTATGCCTCAGTTCACAGCTGAAGAGGCTGGTGTTGAGGAAATTGAAAAAGAAGATGAAGATGTGGATATTGGATGCACTACACCGATAATGAACGATGACTTTTGGGAAAGTCAACATCCCAATACTCCTCTCTTCACTCCTATTCAACAAATTCCTCAGTCCCCGGCTACAACTGTTCAAATGGGCTCTGAAGAAACTCATCCCACATCGTCTGTTCATGAAGAGATTCCACCCGCTAGTGCTGAAGAACCTGCTGCTAATCCCCAAACTGCACAAGAAGAGGAACCAGAAATTCCTCAGCCTGAAGCACCTGAGATCGTCATTCCTGAGGTTGTGCTGCAAATCACTGACACTCCTCTGCCCAAACCAAGAATCCGTTCTCTAGCAAGCAAAAATTCAAGGTGAAGACTTCTTTTACGAGCATGTGTTCTTCATCGATTACAATCCATATGACTCTGCTCGCATAAGGAAAAGACGTTTACGGACTGCTACTCAAGCCAACTTCTATTCCTCGGTGCTCTTTGACAAGGACAAAATCTTGATCATGAGCACATTCCTCATGTGGATATGGAATCTCTGTCGTGCTTGAGCCAGTCCTTGAGTTATTCACGATGCGGGACTCTGAATTTCTGCTTGATATCTGTGATTGGAATGAAGAACTCATTCTTGATTCTATGCCACTTTGCATATCACGGAGATCTTTGAAGATGTCAATTCCTGGGTGCTGGATTGGATGACAGAAAAGACTCACTATAAGGCACCAGCAACTGAATTGCTTCGTGTCCTTCCTCTTGATCCTCCCCATGATAGTGCACGTTGCATCTACAATGACCGCGAACTAACAGATCATTATATGCAAGTGCTCATGAAGCCTTTGAAGCCAGGGCAGGCCCCTCGAACCAAATTCCTCGTCAAGGAATTGCTGTATGTGCCTCGGACTGTCTATCGAATCCTGACGAAGACAATGAGTCCTATCAAAGGCCATGACTCAAATGATGAAGATGTCGTTGGCATCATGAAGAACATGCTCTTCAACATCATTCATGCCGTTCCCGTCAACTTCCATGATTTCTTCATGAGGACTCTGGCTAATGTTGCTATGTCAAGTTTTGAGCTGAAGCCCTATGCGCCTTGGATTATGAGATTCATAAGGGCAAGATCTTCACCGAATTACAGGTGACACTCACTCAACCATGGTAGCTACTTGCCGCCCATTGAAGTCCTCAAGCGACCGTTTCATCATCGATGATAAGGGCAAGGCAGCTGCTGTGATCGATGAAGGCACTCGTCCATTGGATGGTCAATTCCGTCTAGCTACATCTTACTCCACCAATGACGATTCGCAACACATGACACCGCCGCAAATACATCACCAAGCAAAAGCCTCAAGCAACAAAGCACCGTGGTGATGACCGACCGTGAGTTACTCCTCGGTCTTCATCGGAAGGTTGATCGCAATCACAAATGGGTGAAACGTCAATTTGCTGCAATTGTTCACAACATGACCTCAACCCATAATGCAGTGAAGAAAAATCAGTATCACCTTCATGAAACCCTCAACCGCACCTGGGCTGTTCTCACTCATGTATATTCTGCGGAAGAACTGAAGATTATGGGTCTCCAGGAAGCATTTGACTGGTCTGCACCACCTCCGAAGAAATACAAGAGAGTCAAAGTTCCTGATCTGGTGGCCAGTTCTTATTCTTCATCGCGTGAAACTGATGAATATGAAGATTTGGATGACACTGCGGCAGGCCCTACTTTAACAAACAACCCCGACAACGCTGGCGCTCCTCCATCGACTTGAAATTCTTGAGGCGTTAGTCCTCGCCAACCCTTTTGGTCATTTGATCACAAAGGGGGAGAAATCTGAGTTAGTCTTCAAGCGGGTTTATATTATGGGCGTTTTTGCTAAGTTACAACTTTTGCTCTTCTGAAACTTTTATTGGATCGAGTTGTAATCTTAAATCCGATGGTGCCCTGATACTTTTGAACGGTGCATTGTGCTCTGACTTTGATGCACTGTGCTCTGATACTTTTGATGTGTTATTCTGCATGCTTATTCCTCGTTAATATTATTGCACGCATGCTGAATCTCATCAGGCACCATATTTCATCATGCATTTCAAATTCTTCATATTATATATCAAATGCGTGTATGAATTACAAGATATAGGGGGAGATCTCCATGATTCAATTCTTCAAATGTGCATTGCCTCAAAAGCAAATTCCTCACTATGCACACATTCAGGGGGAGTTCTTCTATGTATTGCAATCAAATTCCTCAATATCAGTCTTTACACTTCATATGTTTATCCCCGTTGAAAACTTAACCTATGTTGTCATCAATCACCAAAAAGGGGGAGATTGTAAGTGCATCTAGTGCACCTTAGTGATTTTGGTGTATTGAAGACTTATAGGTTAAGTGACTGATGCGTTTGTGAGTGTACATAGGTCTATAAGTCTATGAGGAGTTTGATATTTACAGAGAAAGTCGACCCTAAAAATGAAGTTCTTCGATCAAGACTTTGATATTCAAGACTTTACAAGACTTTGAAAGTGAAGAAATTGGTGTGACCTTGAAGACTTGGTATTCATTCGAGGAATATGGAGCGTGAAGACTTTTGTTTTCGTAGTTTCATTTTCTCTTTCTTGAGTCATAGGAAACACCGTCTTCGTTAAAGGGGTCGAGGAAATACTAAGGAAAAATTTCCATGTGATGCTCAACTCAAAATCCTACACCTACCAATCCCTTGAGTGAAGCCATTGGAAATCTCATACTGATTCGATCAATTTCTTGATGTGAGAGCAGTTCTTCTAGTCCTTGAGGACTTTGCTCGATCGAGGAGTTAGGAATTCGCCAGTCTTGAATTACCTACACAAAGATGAGGAACATGATAGCCCCGAGGAATTTGAGAGTCAAATTTCCTACCGTTGTTGTCTTCTTGCTACCGCTGTCCAAAATATCTTATCCACCTAACGGTCATATCATTGAAGGGAATTTATGTCTTATCATGTCGGGCTGCTTCCTAGGCTATAAATAGCCGCCCCCCTACAACCACTAGTTGGTTGGCTGCTCCGAGAGAACTTGACACTTGTCATCTGAGAGCAACCCATCCTCGGAGGACTTTGAGCAAAAATCATCAAGTGAGGAAAATCCCAAAACCAAACCCCCCACAAACCCAAAGTGATTGAGCATCACTGAAGAAATTGATCCTGCGTGGATCCGACGCTTGTTACCTTTGAAGATTGTGCTTCTTCCAGACGGTTAGGCGTCAAGGTCTAGAGCATCCAAGAGGAATTGTGGATCGCCGAGTGACCAAGTCTGTGAAGGTTTGGAAGTCACCTGAAGACTTACCACGAGTGATTGGGCAAGGCATGCGTGGTCTTAGTTCAAGGAGAATACGGTGAGGACTGGGTGTCCTGAGTTGCGGCTCAGAGACTGGGTGTCCGGGCGTGTCCTCGAGCTTAAATACTCAGCCGCTCCAACCAGACGTACAACTGAGACAGCAGTTGGAACTGGTTTACCAAATCATTGTCTTCACCAACTGACTTGTAAGTGCATCTAGTGCCCCTTAGTGATTTTGGTGTATTGAAGACTTATAGGTTAAGTAACTGATGCGTTTGTGAGTGTACACAGGTCTATAAGTCTATGAGGAGTTTGATATTTACAGAGAAAGTCGACCCCTAAAACTGAAGTTCTTCAACTGAAGACTTTGATATTCTGAAGACTTTCTGAAGACTTTGAAAGTGAAGAAATTGGTGTGACCATGAAGACTTGATATTCATTCGAGGAATATGAAGCATGAAGACTTTTGTTTTCGTAGTTTCATTTTCTCTTTCTTGAGTCATAGGAAACACCGTCTTTGTTAAAGGGGTCGAGGAAATACTAAGGAAAAATTTCCATGTGATGCTCAACTCAAAATCCTACACCTACCAATCCCTTGAGTGAAGCCATTGGAAATCTCATACTGATTCAGTCAAATTCATCGATGTGAGACGCAGTTCTTACATTTCTTGAGGACTTTGCTCGATCGAGGAGTTAGGAATTCGCCAATCTGAATTGCCCACACAAAGGAGGAACATGATAGCCCCGAGGACTTTGAGAGTCAAATTTCCGACCGTTCTTTGTCTTACAAGCGTGACCAAAATATCTTATCCACCTAACGGTCATATCATTGAAGGGCATTTATGTCTTATCATGTCGGGCTGCTCCCTAGGCTATAAATAGCCGCCCCCTACAACCACTAGCTGGTTGGCTACTCCGAGAGAACTTGACACTTGTCATTTGAGAGCAACCCATCCTCCGAGGACTTTGGCGAAAATCATCAAGTGAGGAAAATCCCAAAACCAAACCCACAAATCCCAAGTGATTGAGCATCATCAAGAAATTGATCCTGCGTGGATCCGGCGCTTGTTACATTTGAACAACATGCTTCTTCCAGACGGTTAGGCGTCAAGGTCTAGAGCATCCAAGAGGAATTGTGGATCGCCGAGTGACCAAGTCTGTTAAGGTTTGAAGTCACCAAGACTTACCACGAGTGATTGGGCGAGGCTGCGTGGTCTTAGTTCAAGGAGAATACGGTGAGGATGGGTGTCTGAGTTGCGGCTCGAGATCTGGGTGTCTGGGGCTGTGTGTCCTCGAGTTTAAATACTCGGCCGCTCCAACCAGACGTACAAGCGAGACAGCGAGCTGGGAACTGGTTTACCAAATCATTGTCTTCACCAACTGCTGGTTCTATTTCCTCAACCCTTCCATTTCCTCATTCATGTTGCATATAGTTCATATCGTGCTTGAATACTTTGGTGAAGACTTTCACAAATTCCTCGCTTCAATTTCTTGATCTGTTTGTCTTCATCTTGTTATCCTGTGTTTACGCTTTCCGTACTCTGTTCTAGTCTTCATTTCATCATGCTGACTATGTGTGTATCCTGTTATGTTTACTTCTGAGTACATATTCCGCTGCTAGTAGTTCTTCACTAAGGAATTTCCTCACCGGCAAATTCCTCAGTGAAAAATTTCATAAAAATCGCCTATTCACTACCCCCCCCCCTCTAGTCGATATAACGCACTTTCAATTGGTATTAGAGCAAGGTACTCCCTTATTCTGTGTGATTTTGGTTTAACCACCTGGAGTTCTAGTTATGTCGACCGCAGGTATGATCAAGGTCTCGGCTGGGTGTCCTACCTTTGATGGAACGGACTACCCCTACTGGAAGAACAAGATGCGAATGCATCTTGAGGCAATTGATAATGATCTTTGGTATGTTGTGGAAAATGGTGTCCCCTCTGTCACTGAAACACTGACCGCTACCGATGTGAAGAGATTCAAACAACTCGACTCTCAAGCGAAGAATATCATCTGTGGCCATCTGAGCAAAGGACAGTATGGAAGAGTGAGTGCTTTGGAAACTGCTAAGCTTATCTGGGATAGGCTGTCCAAAGTAAATGAAGGAGTTTCAACTCAGCGTGACTCTCGAGTTGATGTTCTTCGGAATCTCTTCAACCGCTTCAAAAGACTCGACAACAAAAATGTCCAACAAACCTTTGATCGCCTCACTGACATCTCAAATGAGCTTCAAGCCCTCAGTGCCACTGACATCACTGATCATGAAGTTGTGAAGAAATTGCTGAGATCGCTTGATTCCTCATTTGATACTCTGGGACTGATGATACAAGAACGTGCTGACTACAAGTCGCTTGATCCTGCTGATATCCTCGAAAGGCTCAACACCCATGAGTTCCAGCTTGCTGAAAAGAGAGATCTCTATGGCTCAAACTATGGCAAACCACGTGCCCTGAAGGCTAAGTGTTGGAGATATTACCGCTAGGTGTAAACCGGCCAAACTTGGGCCGGGTTAGCTCCGCTAGTGGTGTAATCATGGAAAGGCCCAAGGCCTGTAGAACTTGTAGCCGTAAACCGGCCTGATGTATGACTTGTATTGTAAGTTAGGAATAGAGAGATACCAACCGGGATACGAGTATGAACCGGTTGGACTCTTCAAACCGACGGGCGTCACTCGTGTATATAAGGGGACGACCCGGCGGCGGTTCAAGGAGGGACAACCACAACTCGAGCCTAGGCGAAGCTTATTTGCTCCCTAGCCATCGAGACTACATCAATTCCATCACAACTAGACGTAGGCTTTTACCTTCATCGAAGGGGCCGAACTAGTATAAACCCTTGTGTCTTTGCGTCCGCTTTAACCCCTGCAAGTTAACCCGTAGCGATGGCTCCACGACTAAGTCCTTATGCTAGGACATCTGCCGTGACAAATCCACGACAGTTGGCGCCCACCGTGGGGCTATCGCACGATGGTTTGACGATCTTGGAGGGCAAGCTCAAAGGACTCGAAGGCTACGTCGTGGGCTGGATGACCAAGAGTCGTCGCGGCCGGATCTACATCGGCGATCTTTGGATGGGGTCGAGGCCGATTCAATCGAGTATGGATACGGGTCCCCTTGGCGGCATACGTTTTCATCGGCAGGATCGGAGGGCCTGGACCTGAGCCGGACATCTGCACCGACCTCGTCGAGACGTCTCAGCGCGCGCGACCAGCCCGGGCTAAACCGGCCGTGAAGCATGTCTTCGTTGGAGTCACCCATGGAGGGGAGTACGATGCCGGTTCAGAGCACGGTAGCGAGACCGTCGTTTACTCCGGCGATGAATCTTCAGCGGGAGAGACCGAGTCATTGTACCATTCTGAGATGATATGATCGGGGCTGTTCCGACGGTGACGATATTCCGGACCCCCAAGCCAGCTAAACCGGTCGGAGTGTTCATGGCGATGCATAGCGATAAACCTCTCTTCAACCGCAGCAGCAATGCTTTCGGTTCAGCAGCGGTAGCGAGGGACAGAGGCCGGTCGCGACCGCCGTTCAAGTTCTGTCGAACTGTTTGATACACTAGCAGCACTCATGGCGGAGGACAATCCAGCAGATCAGGAGGCTCATAACGCAGAAATCGCGAAGGTGAAAGAGCAGATCACGCAAGCCAAAGCGGATCTAGTGGCAGAGAAGGAGCGTATGGCTGCAGAGCGGGCCGCTTTAGATGCACAAGCCTACAAACTCATGCTCGACCAGAGCGCGTCGCAGGAGGTGTTAAGGCGGAAGTACAGATCGCGCCTGCCATCAGGATTCGACCCTAGAAACCTCTTTTTCAGACCCGAGCGGACCCATAACCCGCCCAAAGACAGGGAGGTAAACCGGATTGAGGCACCAGGAGCAGGAGCGCCGGTCCAACCGCGCCTGATGGAGCCCCCGCAGCAGAACACGGTGATTCCTCCGCGGTCTGACGCCCGGGCCATTACTCCAACCCTATGGACAACCTTGTTGCGGCTGCGGCACGATTGGAGGCGATCGATCGAAGGAGATTCCCCTGGCGGTTGAGACACGCCGGGTTAAGGAGCTTCTCGCACCGATCCAAAGAGAAGCGTATTCATACAGCCGCGATCGGATTCACTCGCCCGTCAAGCGGAGCTACAAGAGCGCATGGATGAACCGCCCTATCAAGTAACGCGCGGGACCGTGAAGCGGCCCGAGGCAATCACCAGATAGGCGGCGTTCGTGGCCGCCGAGAGGTGGTGGATCGGGCCGCACGCAGAGAGGCTGAGTTAGCGGCGCAGGATGATGCGGATCAACACACACCGGTTCGCCTACCACCTTCGCGGACCAGAGTCACGTCCGCTTTGGGAGTACCTGTTTAATCCCCGCCACGCAATGTGCGCCCGCTAAAGGATTTTAAAGGCCAGCGCAAGGTGCGAATTACACTGCAGATCTATCCCCTGAAGCGTGGGTCGAGAGTTATGAGATGGCCATGGAGATGCTAGATGTTGATGAAGCCGCGTGTGCAAAATACTTCACCATGATGATGGAGGGCACAACGCGTACTTGGTTGAAAAGCTTACCGCCCAATTCTATCAGTTCATGGGGTCAGTTACGAGCCCGGTTTATCCAGAACTTCAAGGACAAATCCACGACACTAAGGTTGTGTCTGACTCTGAATTTGAGGATTCTGGTAGTAGCCTTGGAGATCCTGAAGAATTGAGCCAGGATCTAGCTCTCCTTGTGAAGAAATTCCATAAGTTCACAAGACATGGTCGTTTTGGAAAATCCTCAAGAGGAAATGATTCTTCATCCAGTGACTACAAGAGAAGACTTTGCCACAAATGCAAGAAGCCTGGTCACTATATTCAAGATTGTCCTCAGTGGGAAAAGGAAATGAAGAAGAAGAAATACAAGGACTACAGTTCTGATGATATGAAGAAGAAGAAGAAATCATCAAAATCTTCCTCTTCAAAACCATCAAAGTCTTCATCTCACAAGAAGGGCAGCTCCAAGAAAGCTCGGGCATTCATTGGCAAGGAAATGGACTCTGAAGCTGAATCAAGAAAAAAATGATGAGCAGGAGTCTCAAGAATCCGAGTCCAGTGTGGCGAGTCGGCGTTGCTCTTATCTTTCGTCGGAAGTCCATCTTCAACATCAAGAAACTGACTCCACCGACAAGCATACTGAAGATAATGATGGCTACGCTCCCACCTATTGCTTCATGGCAAAAGGAGCTAAGGTACTCAAATACAACTCCTCTGACTCTAGTGAAAATGAATCTGATGAGGATCTAAAGCCCAGCTACTCTAAACTTGCTAAAATTGCTGTGAAACAACAACGGGCTCTTGAAAAGGTTCAAAACATGCTAGATAAAAGTGATGATATGTTGGGTGAAGAAATGGATCGCACTAAAGCCCTGATGAAAATCTTGAGACTTGGTCTAAGTATGATAACCTTCAAGGTCATCATAACTCTCTCTTGTCGATCATGAGAAACTTTCTTATGAATTTCTTCAAGAAAAGCAAGACAATGAGAAGCTTTCTCTTGAAGCTATTCAAAGAAAGGCAGATCTTGAAAAGCTAAGAGTATGTTATGAAGATCTTCAGAAGGAGCGCGATTCATTACTAGCTCAACAAATCAGCGCTTCTCAGGATGAATTTGTTCCTCCATGCTTAAAGTGCATTGAACGTGAATCTGCAAATTCTTCACCTGACTGCTCAAATGCTTCAACTGTTACGAATTCTTCATCTGCCTCTGCTATCACTAATTCCTCATCTGAGGACATTGCTAGTATCCTTGACAATGCAGGGCTGAAGGAATTATACATGACAGCATGTACAAAAGCCTCAAAGGGCATCGACACTTTGTGATGTGCTCAAAAGCAGATCCTCAACGAAACCCTAGGAAAGAGGGTATTGCCTTTGAGAGGAAACTCAATGCTGATGGAGCATATTGGAAGCTTTGGCGATCCCAAAACCTCATGGGTTCTTTGCAAAGGGACCTCCATTGATCCATCCAACTTGTCGGCTTTACATGTGAATCTCCTCATTCTTACGATGAGTCATTTGACTCCAACTATAAATTGTTCAAAAATCAGAATGGTGAAGTATTTGCTAGATATGTTGGCACTAACTGCAGGAACGGTTCCCCTATGAAGAAAATCTGGGTTCCCAAAAGTTGTGTTGAAAGTCTTCTGGTGAATGTCCTCATGACACCACCTGTGAAGAACAGGAACCCCAGATCAAATCTATTATATATATATTACAGGAGTCAAACAAGCTTTCACGTTCATCCACATAGAATAATTTATCTTGACCATCAATTTTATATATTAACGGTTAAGATTTAATACATGTAGCGTTACATACAAATATAGGTGTGTCAAAACAATTTGGCATGACACGTACAAATAAATCAGCACATCTTTCGTGGAAGTCATAAGTTTTTCTATTACAAAAGTCTCTCCTAGACAATCGAAATTGTACGTTCGTTGGGATTGTAAACCAATGCTGCCATCTGCCTAAAAAAGTACGACTCCCAAAAAGCTAGAAAAAGGCACAGCTGCCAAGTATAAAGAGTCCGAACGCCACCTAGAAAAACAACAGTCCGATCACAACTTCCAACCAAGTTATATGTTTTTTCTATTAAAACACTGCCCTAGACAATTAGAAGTGAGCGTGTGTTAATTGTCAAAAAAAAGTGAACGTGTGCTGGGGATTGTAAAGCAAGTCTGCCCGCTCCCGTAAAAGCAGCATGGCTACCCAACAGCTAAAATAGGCACGGCTTCCAACTATAATAAGTCAAAGTGGCCTGAAAAAAAAAACAAGAGTCCAATCTTATTATGTTTTTTCTGCTTTCGAGGGGAAAAGCGTTAGATCATAATACTACTTTTAGTGACATCATTTATGATCTCAGCCAAAAAATTGGTATATGATTTTATGAAAGTAATCAATCTGAACGACTACATTAGTGCTTCACGTGGAATAAGAAACTTTCTCTAAGTCACAAAAAAAACTTTCTCTACCCATGGGCGATAACATACTTTCTCTTCCCAGATAAAAAAGAGTGCATGTGTACGCACGTAGCATAGAGTTTCGGGGAAGCAAATTATCAATATACTTTTGTTTAATAATGAAGTATTTCTATAATAGGATCTTATCAGCAACAAAAATTGTATGGACAGCTGATACACAAAATACGTGAACCTGAAGAAGTGCCAAAAATAATATTCTTATTTAAAAACTATAAATAACTATGTGATGTTCTATAGCCAGAAAGACATGTCATGAGGCATATCCACAGGATCCAAGTATATCATATTGATTCAGAGTGTTGACCTCATGAAGATACGATATTAATTGTAAACCAATGCTGCCATCCGCCTAAAAAAGTACGACTCCCAAAAAGCTAGAAACAGGCACAGCTGCCAAGTATAAAGAGTCCGAACGCCACCTAGAAAAACAACAGTCCGATCACAACTTCCGACCAAGTTATATGTTTTTTCTATTAAAACACTGCCCTAGACAATTGAAAGTGCAACTAATCCCCGGGTGGTTTTGGTAATTAATAACAACATATATATCATTGAACTAATAGTTTCTTGAGAATCATTTCAGAAAGTTCAGTGATATGGGTATGGCAATGACTGAAGATGTGGACCCCTCAAAATGCTAAGGCAAGCATTGGCAAAAGCTCAAGACTCCATTTTTGGTTTAGTGATCTAAGATCACATTGAGTCTATAGGAAAGCCAATACTATTAAAAGGGGATGAGGTTATGTTAATGATCTGGTTGCTCAAAGTGCTTAGTGATATATCTCCTAAAACTATCAGCAACTCTCACTTCCAATATACACTCATAAGTAATCTCGGTCCCACCGATTTCCTAAACTCAGTCACACCGAGATGAACCACCTCAGCCATATAGCCAAACCCTAGAAATTTCGGATTTTCCGATTCGAACTCGGTCTCACGAAACTAGTGTTGCCAAGCTTCAGAACCTTCATCATCAAATCGGTGTCACCGAGATGATGAAGTCGGTCCCACCGAGATTGGCAAACCCTAGTCTTTGGAAGAATCGGACTCACCGAGATTGTATTTTCGGTCCCACCGAAAATCCCAACGTTCACATGTTTTGAACTTTCGGTCTCACCGAGTTGTCAACTTCGGTCGGACCGAGATTGGTCAAATGTGTGTAACGGTTGGATTTTGTGTGGAGGCTATAAATACCCCTCCACACCCTCTTCATTCGTGGAGAGAGCCATCAGAAAGAACTACCACTCCTACCTTACATTTACGAGAAGAAAACTACCTACCCTTGTGTTGAGATCAAGTTGCTCCACTCCCACCATATGAAGCTTGATCTCTAGCCTTCCCAAGTTGCTTTCCACTCAATCCTTTCTTCCACCACAGCCAAATCGGTGAGGAGAGTTGAGTGTTGGGGAGATTATCATTTGAAGCACAAGAGCAAGGAGTTCATCATCACCAACACCATCTATTACCTTTTGGAGGTGGTGCCTCCTAGATTGGTTAGGTGTCGCTTGGGAGCCTCCGTCGAGATGTGGAGTTGAACCAAGAAGTTTGTAAGGGCAAGGAGATCGCCTACTTCGTGAAGATCTACCCCGAGTAAGGTTAGTCCTCCGTGGGCGTATGCCATGATGGCATAGACAAGGTTGCTTCTTCGTGGACCCTTCGTGGGTGGAGCCCTCCGTGGACTCTCGCAGATCGTTACCCTCCGTGGGTTGAAGTCTCCATCAGCGTGGATTGACGATAGCACCACCTATCGGAACCACGAGAAAAATCTCCGTGTCTCCAAATTGCGTTTGCTCTTCTCCACCTCTCTTTACTACATGTGCAATTTACTTTCCGTGCCTATACTCTAGAATTGCATGTGTAGGGTGATACTTGACTTGATCATCATTGTGAACTTGCCAAAACTTGTCTTTATCAAAAGGCTGAATTTTATATTGTCAAGTAGTCTAATCACCCCCTCTAGACATACTTTCGATCCTCCAAGTGGTATCGAGCTTGGTCTCCATTGTATTGGTTTCCATTGCATTGGACTCCATAAGCTTGGTTTCACAACCTAGGAGAGTATGGCGTCTAGTGAGGGTAATTTTCGTAGAGGTCCTTACTTTGATGGTTCAAACTTTGCTAGTTGGAAGCATAAAATGAAAATGCATATTCTTGGACATAACCCTGCTGCATGGGGCATTATTTGTGTTGGTTTGCAAGGTGAATTCTTGAGGAAGGAAAAGTTTGGATCGTGAAGCTACAGCGGATGAATTGCGGATGTTGCAAAACAATGCTCAAGCTTGTGACATTCTCTTCAATGCTTTGTGTCCCGAGGAGTTCAACAAAATCAGCCGTCTTGAGAATGCAAAAGAGATTTGGGATACTTTGGTCGAAATGCACGAAGGTACCGAGTCCGTGAAGGAATCAAAGCTAGATGTTCTTCAAGGTCGACTTGACAAGTTCAAGATGAAGGAAGGTGAAGGAGTCGCTGAAATGTACTCTAGGCTTGCTCTCATCACCAATGAGATTGCCGGCTTAGGAAGCGAAGAAATGACCGACCGATTCATCATCAAGAAGATTCTCAGAGCTTTGGATGGAAAGTATGACACCGTGTGCACTTTGATCCAAATGATGCCAAACTACAAGAATCTCAAGCCAACCAAGTCATTGGAAGAATTGTTGCTCATGAGATGACACTTAAAGATAAGGAAGAGCTTCACAACAAGTCAAGTGGTGCTTACAAAGCTACAATTGATGCTCCCACAACCTCAAGTGACAAGCTAGTTTCCAATGAAGAGATAAGCCTAATGGTGAAGAACTTCAACAAATTCTACAAGAGTAGAAGCAAGGAAAGAAGCTCAAAGTCTAGATCATATGATGAAAAGAGATCTTCAAGTCGTGATCGAATGCTACAATTGTGGAAGACCGGACACTACTCAAATGAGTGTTCGGCTCCCCACAAGAGAAGAAGAGAATCTCCAAGAAGAAGAAGCTCAAGAGAAGAGTCACCTCGGAAGAGAGAAGGAGTAGAGATGATCGTTATGAGCGAAGACCCTCTCGGAGAAGCAAGGATTCGGAGAGGAAAGACAAGTCATCAAGGAGCTACACAAGAAGAAAACATCAAGCTCATGTAGGTGAATGGGTCTCGGCTCCGACTCCGACAATCACTCGAAAGAAGCTATCACTCCAACTCCGACTACAGATCAAGATGAAGGTGTTGCGGTCTTGCTCTCGTGTCCTCCAACTCCAACTCCTATGACTTATTTGATTCACCAAATGAGGGAATTGGAAGATGCTTCATGGCTAAAGGCCCCAAGGTATCACACCCTGAATTTATTGACTTTGATAGTGATGAGGATGACTTGCTTGGTGAAGATGAGCTTTTACATGATAAATCTAGTGAGCCTAGTAATGATGAACATGCTAGTAGTCTTTATAGTCGAGAAGAGTCGAATGACAATGCTATGAAGGAGATTGAGCGTCTAACTAAAGAACTAAACACTCTTAAGTTAGCTCATGAAACAACTCAAGAAGATCATAGAGAGCTCCTAAGATCTCATGAGAAGCTACGCTCGAGAAGCTCAATCTAGAGCAAGAACATGAGTTTCTAAAAGCAATCAATGACAATCTTGAAAGAAGAGTTCTTCATATCTTGCCAAACGACTTCTCTTGTCTAATTTCTTGCCACCCATTAAAACTAAGCATGACAAGCATAAGAAAATTCTTCATCTAGTAGTAACAATAACCATGCTAAATCCAATATTGTTGCTCCTAGTAGTTCTCTTGATTCCACTAACAATGTTTCAAGCCAAGTTACACTTGAGCAAGAAAATAGTTTATTGAAAGGGATTATAGAAAAGGTGTCTACAAGAGCCTTGCGGAAGCAAGAACTTTGAGGAAATTGTTACGCAAGCAAGGAAGACACCGGAAGAATCAAGGAATTGGTTTTGAGCGAAAGTTCAACGCCGAGGGTGTTGAATGGGAAGAAGGTCAATATCCCACTCTAAAGTTTGTTTCTCAAAAGGAGAAGTATGATCCTACTTCTTCCAATGTGGAACAAGCTCAAGATGATCTTCCACCACAAGACCACAAGCTAAAAGGCAAGGACAAGCTTCAAGAGGAGATTGATGCATTTATTGAAGCACCTAAAGCCATGGTCAAGTGGGTTCCCAAGGAAACGTCAAGTTCTACTTCGTCAAGCTCAACCACAACCCCAAGGATTCCCATCAAGATGATGTGGATCCCGAAGAAGAAGAACTAGAGAGTTCTTGAGGGTGACTCCGCCAACATACTTCACTCACATTCATTTTGGCAAGAACTTGTGCAATCAACTTCCACATCTTGCACTAGTTCATGGAGTCACAAACCCTCTTGTTGGTAAGTCAAGGGACAAGGTAATCATTGCTTTCATGGACATCATCTATTGTGTACTTCAATCTATGTCCATGGATATCCTTGTTTGTTCCTTGTGGGACTAACCCATGTAGGTATTGAAAGTGCCCAATCCAAAGGATCGCTCCCAACTCTTGATGATCTTCATCAACATCGAGCATCCACATCTTCAACATCTACATGAAGTCTTCTCGACAACCCAAGGTTAGTTTGACCCTTTAAAAGGGGTTCTCACATCTAGGGGAGCTTTGCTCTAAAGAATTGAGCTAAAGCATCTTCAAATGATGTGAACACATCAATGCTTTATGTAAAAGTGGTAACCCCACTTGTGCTTAAACGATGAGTATGACCTAAGATCAAATGTTCTCATTTGACTCCTAAGTCAATATACTCATATATAGATGACCTAGTCATCGACAAATTGTGTGATAGTAGCTAGAGTTTTTGTTGGTGCATGTTTGACACATATTTCATTTGCTATCTTATTGTGTGAGCATGTTGGATGCATGATTTTATCCATTCAAGGACATCCATTTGTGGTTTTGGTCGTTTTGATTTTTCTGACCAAATGGATGGACAAGAATGCCTAAGTTCCTACCCTAGCTATCTATGCTTTCTTGTCTCAAATTCTATTCATGCTTATATCACAAACTTTGAAAAAGCCATTTTCGGACACACCGAGTTAGGAGCACTCGGAGCCACCGATCCGTCAAAGGCTAAACCTCCAAAACCTTCTAAGTGATTTCGGTCAGACCAACCCACTCAAACTCGGTCAAACCGAAAGCACTTGGATTGATCTAGGTTTTCACCTTGGTGAAACCGAGTTGCAAATTTCGGCGTGACCGAAATGTGTAACTGCCCTGCAGTTATCCATCTCGGTGCCACCGAGTTTTACAACTCGGTCCCACCGACAGCTAAGGGGTATATATACTCCGTGGGTCGCGCGCATTGATTCCTACTTCAAAACGCCTCGCCCCCACACCCCTTGCTGCCGTCGCCGTGGTCTCCGGATCGTCTCCGTAAATCGCTTTGTGCGCCCTCGCCGCAGGTCTCCGTCGCCGTCAACGGACATTCTCTCCGCGCCGTTGCCGCCGTAGAGGAACTCCACCAAGTTAGGGTGAGTTTCGATCCCTCTCATGCTCCCATCTCCGATTCAATGCACGAATGGTTTGCCTAGCATCTTGCCACGTTTGAGATCTTCCTATACACCAGATTAGTTCGTTAGAACGAAATTCGAGTAAAAGTTTTAGGGTTAGGTTTCCACCGAACACATCTCGGTGAGACCGATTCTACATTCTCGGTATGACCGATTTGGCCTCTGGCCATTGCACTGCACCTTTCGGTCCAATCGAGTTGTGCAAATCGGTGCGACCGAAATGAGGATTTAGTGAAACCCTAGTGTTTTCGGCAGGACCGAAACCCATTTCGGTCCAACCGAAAGTGGTGTGAATGCTTCTGTTTGGACACATCGGATTCACCGAATTTTAGACTCGGTCTGACCGAAATGCATTCTGTGAAAACCTAAAACTGAAATTTGAACTCATTTCTTTTGCAAAATCTTCTGCAGTTTGTGATAACTCTTCTACTCGCCTACACCTAATCTATTCACAGGTTGTCACCATGTCGATGCCGGTGACAGCGTAACAGGTCTGAGTCATAAATTGCTGAAATTCCAGAGGCAGGCACTAGTCCTGAGGCCAGCAGCTTTTCAGATGATGGTGAAAGGAGCACACCAAGTGGTTTGCCTCCTGCAGCCACCAGGGCCAGAAAGAAGAGAAATTCTGATGAAGAAGATTCTGATTTCATTGCTGAGTAAGAGGTTTCCTCCAAGCCAAAGAGAAAAGTTGTTGCCAAAGAGCATCAAGGGCAGCAAACCAAGAAAGGCACCAGTAAAGTGAAGAAGTCCACTGTTGCTAAGAAGCTGAGTATGGAAGAGGAAACTTCAAGCAAGGTGAAGAAAACTTCCAAGAGGAAGAGGATTGTGCATGATGAAGCAGCAGATGATGATGATGAGGAGGAAGCACCCCAGCCTCCTCGAAGCCTAAGCTCATGGGTGATGCCATCGAGCGGAGCCCTTCTAAGTCCAAACCATCTACTCCAAAGAAAGGCAGCTCAAGCCAAGCTGCTTTGCCAAGCCCAAGAAGACTGTCAGAACATTCCACTTCAGAGAAGAAGAAAGATAATGTGCCACCAGCTGAGTCAGATGATGAGGCACCTGTCTTGCTGAAACTTCATCAGAAACTGCCACTCCACAATGATGCTCATCCTCAAGCTGAGAACATGAAGGAAAGAAAGGATAGAGGTCTCAGGCTATGGAGACAAGCTGATCCATATGCTGTGAGGAGAAGAACTGCTGTTGATCCACGATTCCACACCAGAGAGCAGCAGGACTTCTATGAGACTGTGCTGATGGACAAGAAGCCCATTGTTGCAGACACTAGATATGTTGACTGGGCATACATTGACAGTGAAGAGCACAGAGATTTCTTTCCACATGTGCATGAGAGCTTCACTGCATGTGGTGTTGCAGATTTTGTTGGTCAGAAGCTGACAGATTGGAATGATGAGATGATCATGCAATTCTATGCCACAGCTCATTTCTATCCAGATGGAAAGATCACATGGATGACTGAAGGCCAAAGATTCTCTTCAACTGTTGAAGAATGGGCAGAACTGCTGAATGCTCCAGTGCCAAGAGAAGATGATGTTGATGTCTATGGTATTCCCAAGAAGAACCATGAGTCTATGAAGAACATGTACAAAGAGGTTCCACTAAGGATGTGGAAATCTGGAAGCTCGGCTCGATGTATCATCTCGAGCAGGTCTACCTACCACAAACAATTACGAGGCATACCTTGATGCCCAAGTCTGGAGATCATCGCATGATCAGAGGATATTCTATCAACATGCTGCATATACTTGATGAGAAGGCACCTTTCAAGGTGATGGACTTGATAGTTGAGACTATCAAGAGGACTGCAGCAGACCAAGAAGAGGTCATGTGGATTTGCCCGCACATTCAGATGCTTATCAATGCCAAGTTTGGCACGGGCACATACTTGTTGGATAGACCACACTTGCCACTGCAGCCTGAGCATGAGGACAATGAAGTTGTGATGGATGAGGAGGACCCAACGTCAGTTGAAGGTCAAGCAAAGACTGAAGCTGCCAAGAAAGCTAAAGTCGAGAAGGAAGCAGCGGCGGCAGCAGCTAAACCCAAGAGTGTTGGAGAGCAGCTCCTTGAAGCTACCGGAGGATTGAACAACGCCTGCCAGCATTGTGCGATCTCGGGAGAGTCTTGAGAGGATTGTTGAAGATAAGATCCATGCTCGGATGTCAAGTCGATCAAGTGCAAGTCACTTGTCAACAAGCTTGAGGCGAGATATCGAGGAAGCAAAGAGGAGAAGGAAGAGCTCATGCGTGAGATGCAGGATGACCTAGTCCAGGATGATTATGAACAGCCTACTCCGGTTCCCACAAGACCCCGATCAGCTGCTATTCGATGGATGACACGGGACTACAGCCTCAGCACCTCTCACAGCTCCATCAGTTCCAGCTCCAGCTCCAGTGACCACTCCTCCAGCAGCACAGACATCAGCTGAAGCCTTTGCAGATGCAGCCATCTCAACTCCAACCTCAACCCAAACAGGAGCCGCCAGCAGAGTCCCCAGTGACGTTTAGCTCTATACCTTTTCGAACTTTTTGGTAACTTGTTGCCAAAGGGGGAGAAATTGTATAGATCATAGGACTTCGAGAGAGAGAGTGCTTTGTCTTTGCGCTTTTGCTCTTTCGTTCATTAGCGGTCTTTTTGAGATACTTTTGAGATTTTCAAGACATTCCGTGTGTTTGATACTACGTTTGCTCTACTTTGATGAGTGCTTGGTCGTACTATGCCTTAATGTGTGCTTAATGCTTATCATATGCTATTCATATCTTGTATGACCATTTACTCATGTCTTGGTGATTGGGTGCATGCTATTCATTCTTATCATTTTGTGCGCTCCACCAAGATGTATGTGACATGGAAGAGTGGCCCATGATCCTAATCGATTGTGCATTTGCATTCAAACGCAAATCTTAAATAATGCACAAATTTAGGGGGAGCTCTTGCTTATCACATACTTCTCAAAGCGACGATATTATTCATTGATTATATCCTTTGTCGAAGCTTTGATCTATATGTTGTCATCAATTACCAAAAAGGGGGAGATTGAAAGTGCAACTAATCGCCGGGTGGTTTTGGTAATTAATAACAACATATATATCATTGAACAAATAGTTTCTTGAGAATCATTTCAGAAAGTTCAGTGATATGGGTATGGCAATGACTGAAGATGTGGACCCCTCAAAATGCTAAGGCAAGCATTGGCAAAAGCTCAAGACTCCATTTTTGGTTTAGTGATCTAAGATCACATTGAGTCTATAGGAAAGCCAATACTATTAAAAGGGGATGAGGTTATGTTAATGATCTGGTTGCTCAAAGTGCTTAGTGATATATCTCCTAAAACTATCAGCAACTCTCACTTCCAATATACACTCATAAGTAATCTCGGTCCCACCGATTTCCTAAACTTCCACACCGAGATGAACCACCTCAGCCATATAGCCAAACCCTAGAAATTTCGGATTTTCCGACTCGAACTCGGTCTCACGAAACTAGTGTTGCAAGCTTCTATAACCTACATCATCAAATCGGTGTCACCGAGATGATGAAGTCGGTCCCACCGAGATTGGCAAACCCTAGTCTTTGGAAGAATCGGACTCACCGAGATTGTATTTTTGGTCCCACCGAAAATCCCAACGTTCACATGTTTTGAACTTTCGGTCTCACCGAGTTGTCAACTTCGGTCTGACCGAGATTGGTCAAATGTGTGTAACAGTTGGATTTTGTGTGGAGGCTATAAATACCCTCCACCCCTCTTCATTCGTGGAGAGAGCCATCGAAAAAGAACTACCACTCCTACCTTACATTTACGAGAAGAAAACTACCTACCCTTGTGTTGAGATCAAGTTGATCCACTCCCACCATATGAAGCTTGATCTCTAGCCTTCCCAAGTTGCTTTCCGCTCAATCCTTTCTTCCACCACAGCCAAATCAGTGAGGAGAGTTGAGTGTTGGGGAGATTATCATTTGAAGCACAAGAGCAAGGAGTTCATCATCACCAACACCATCTATTACCTTTTGGAGGTGGTGCCTCCTAGATTGGTTAGGTGTCGCTTGGGAGCCTCCGTCGAGATGTGGAGTTGAACCAAGAAGTTTGTAAGGGCAAGGAGATCGCCTACTTGTGAAGATCTACCCCGAGTAAGGCTAGTCCTCCGTGGGCGTATGCCATGATGGCATAGACAAGGTTGCTTCTTCGTGGACCCTTAGTGGGTGGAGCCCTCCGTGGACTCTCGCAGCCGTTACCCTCCGTGGGTTGAAGTCTCCATCAACGTGGATTGACGATAGCACCACCTATCGGAACCACGAGAAAAATCTCCGTGTCTCCAAATTGCGTTTGCTCTTCTCCACCTCTCTTTACTACATGTGCAATTTACTTTCCGCTGCCTATACTCTAGAATTGCATGTGTAGGGTGATACTTGACTTGATCATCATTGTGAACTTGCCAAAAACTTGTCTTTACCAAAAGGCTGAATTTTTATATTGTCAAGTAGTCTAATCACCCCCCCTCTAGACATACTTTCGATCCTACAACAATTAGAAGTGAGCGTGTGTTAGTTGTCAAAAAAAAGTGAACGTGTGTTGGGGATTGTAAAGCAAGGCTGCCCGCTCTCGTAAAAGCAGCATGGCTACCCAACAGCTAAAATAGGCACGGCTTCCAACTATAACAAGTCAAAGTGGCCTAAAAAAACAAGAGTCCAATCTTATTATGTTTTTTCTGCTTTTGAGGGGAAAAGCGTCAGATCATAATACTACTTTTAGTGACATCATATATGATCTCAGCCAAAAAATTGGTATATGATTTTATGAAAGTAATCAATCTGAACGACTACATTACTGCTTCACGTGGAATAAGAAACTTTCTCGAAGTAACAAAAAAACTTTCTCTACCCATGGGCGATAACATACTTTCTCTACCCAGATAAAAAAGAGTGCATGTGTACGCACGTAGCATAGAGTTTCGGGGAAGCAAATTCTCAATATACTTTTGTTTAATAATGAAATATTTATATAATAGGATCTTATCAGCAACAAAACTTGTATGGACAGCTGATACACAAAATACGTGAACCTGAAGAAGTGCCAAAAATAATATTCTTATTTGAAAACTATAAATAACTATGTGATGTTCTATAGCCAGAAAGACATGTCATGAGGCATATCCACAGGATCCAAGTATATCATATTGATTCAGAGTGTTGACCTCATGAAGATACGATATTAATAGAGAGAACATAAATAATTCTTTATGTTTATTATATGATGGGTCCTAATTCGATAGTTGACATTAAAAACTGGAACTAAAAGTTATATGTGTATTAGTAGCGGATCAGCTATGATGAAAATCAATCGGAAGCAATCCATATTGCATGAAGTGCATGCAATACCATAATTGCAGATGGCACCGATTAACCAAGTAATCATTCGATCGGTTTTATATAGATTATGAGAATCAATCTTATTTGATAGCCATAAAATAACATCTGAATATGGTTTTCCCCGCAAGCACCCGCAAGCAAGAATGCAACAAAAAAGTTACTTATATGTCATGATAAAATTTATTCTCTAAGTTTGGTTAAATAATCCACAATGATGGCACCTTGCAATTTCTTCATGTAACAAAAGAACACTACTAATTGAAAGACATATGTGGTAGTAAAATATTTAGTAGAGACTCAATAGAAATATAAGTATGATTTTGATAAGGATATTAAAATAGTAGTTCCGTGAACAGAAGCCTAAAAATGATTATATCTAGCTAAGTAACACGTCTCCTTGGAATTCAATTTTGCGAACTTCCTGTGGACAATCTATAGGTGAATATAATCAAGCTAAGTAACACTACTAATTATTGACAAAAAAACTATGTACCACAATATGTAATAAATTTACGGCCACAAATGCACGAGCCACCATGCCGGTAATGTTGAGCCCCGCGGAGGACGAAAACCTATAATAGGATGTAAGAAATTCATATTTATATTTATTCCAATGTTGGAGTTTATTTATATATTGAAAATAACAAAAAGACTTATGCCTCCTTTGAGGTCATTGCAAA
Source organism: Aegilops speltoides (assembly GCA_021437245.1). Classification (NCBI taxonomy): domain Eukaryota; kingdom Viridiplantae; phylum Streptophyta; class Magnoliopsida; order Poales; family Poaceae; genus Aegilops; species Aegilops speltoides. The sequence goes on from CM038144.1 coordinate 126,096,054, forward strand.
TCGGCGATGAATGTAAAATAGACCGAGAGCGAGAAGAATGTGTGTTGCCTAACTTCCTAATATTAGCTGCTAATATATTCATGATATTTTGATTGTCGATGAAAATAGTGTCCATTTAACATTTATTTCCTTAATATACCAACATCCTATGTGGCATATTCATATGAAAGTAATGAACAAATTGGTTACAAGTTAAAAATCTAGCCGCGCGAATGCGCGGGACACTCTGCTAGTTCTTCATATGGACCAAACTCTTCATATGGATCCAAATCCGCATATGGACCAAATTCTTCACGAGGATCAAATTCCTCAACTGGATCAAAGTCCTCATATGATTATCATTGTGCTAACAAATCTGTCTCGCGGGGCAAAGCTAAGGGCTATTAATATGTGCATTATTCTTCAAACCATTATGTTCATAAGTCCTCAAAGAATTACTCTGCCTATTCATATGCATACCCTAACCTCTCTCATGCTAAGCGAAATGGTTTGGCATCTTTGCCACCTTTCTCACATGGTGCTCGCAGGATGATGAACTCTTTGCCACCCCTCCAGATGTGGGTGGTGAAGAAAAAGAACTAATCCCTTCTGCAGGGTCAGGTCTCGGGCGTGCTCTAACGTCTAAAGAATTTCTTTGGGGACGACAAAAATGCTCGAAAGGGCCTTGAGCGAATCATGATGAAATGAACCTTCATTTCACACGTCCTCATCTTGCTATATCTGTTTCTCGCTTGATGAAATTCATCTGATGAACTTGATATCATATTCTTCACTGATGAAGCATATGAGATTGTAAGTTATACTAATTCATCTGCAGGATGATCAACCCAAAACCACTGAATGGGTCCTCGATAGTGGATGTACAAATCACATGACTGGTGACAAGAATCTATTGATGGATGCTCCTTTATCACCGTCACCTCTGAAGCATATCATATTTGCTGACAAAGGCAAAAGTTAGGTATTGGGTCTTGGTAAGGTTGCTATCTCTAAGGATAAGCACATGGACAAAGTCATGCTTGTTGAGTCCTTAGGATACAATCTCATGTCAGTCTCAATGCTTTGTGATCTTGATATGGTTGTTGTCTTTGGCAAATATCGCTGTGTTGTGATTATGGAAGTGACAATTCCAAAGTCTTGAAGGCTTTAGGAGAGGAGACACATATATTGTTGATTTCTCTACAGGACCACAACCAGCCATGTGTCTACTTGCAAAAGCTTCAGAAGGCTGGCTATGGCATCGATGACTTGGTCATGCAGGCATGAGGAATTTGAACACGCTTGCGAAGAATAAGCATGTCATTGGCATTGAGAATGTCAAATTCTTCAAGGATCACTTATGCGGAGCATGTGAAGCCGGAAAAATGACCAAGGCCAAGCACCCAGCGAAGACTATCATGACCACTACCCGTCCATTCGAATTGCTTCACATGGACCTCTTCGGACCGAATCATTATTCAGCTGTCACTAATGATGCATCTCTATATGGTTTTGTCATTGTTGATGATTATTCTCGATATACATGGGTACACATTGTTACTTACAAACATGAAGTGCAGGAAGTCTTCAAACGATTTTCCTCGAGGGCTTCAACCAACTTTGGTGTGAAGATCAAGCATATCAGAAGTGACAATGGAACTGAGTTCAAGAATTCTGGTCTCGATGCCTATCTTGATGAACTTGGTATTACTCATGAATTATCTGCTCCCTATACTCCTCAGCAGAATGGCGTCGTGGAGCGCAAGAATAGAACTCTTGTTGAGATGGCTTGCACTATGATTGATGAATACAAAAGCGCCTCGGCGTTTTGGATTGATGCAATTGATCTTGCTGCCACATCATCAACAGAGTATATCTTCACAAATTCTTCAAGAAGACTGCCTATGAACTCCTCAACGACAAGAAACCCAATGTGAGTTATTTCAAAGTCTTGATTGCTAAATGTTGGATTAGAGATCCTCACCACAATTCTAAATTTGCACCGAAAGCACATGAAGGTTTTATGCTTGGTTACGGAAAGGACTCACACACCTCTGAGTCTTCAACATTGTTCTTCACAAGATTGTTGACATCAGATGTGCGGTTCGATGAAACTAATGGCTCGCAAAGAGAGCACCTACCTTCTGTGTTAGATGAACCAGCACCGAGGATGCTATCAAGCTCAAGGCAACCGAGGATGTCATTCCTCTTGAAGAATCTGTTGAAGAATTCATCCTGTTCGTGAAGAGCGTCGAGTGATGCACTGAAGAACATGATGAGGAAAATGGTGTTGAAGAAAATGCTGATCAAAATCCTCAGCGTCAACCAACTCATCCACGCGTTGCAAAAGAAGTGCAAGTGGAGAAGATCATCGATGACATTAGCGCACCAGGTCCTCTCACTCGCTAAAAAGCCTCACACTTATCTAACTTTTGTGGGCACTATGCTTTTGTGTCTATCTCAGAGCCCACTAAGGTAGATGAAGCTTTTCTGGAGCCGGAGTGGATTCAGGCTATGCAAGAAGAATTACATCAGTTCGAGTAGAACAATGTCTCGGAATTGGTCAATCGCCCAGATCCTCGCAAGCATAATATAATTGGCACAAAGTGGATCTACCGCAACAAGCAAAATGAAAATGGCCTTGTGGTGAGGAATAAGGCACGACTAGTAGCTCAAGGCTACACACAGGTTGAAGGAATTGATTTCGATGAAACTTTTGCACCTGTTGCTAGACTTGAGGCTATTAGCATTTTACTTGCCTATGCTAACCATCATGATATCATCTTATATCAAATGGATGTGAAAAGTGCATTCCTCAATGGTAAGCTTGAGGAAGAAGTATATGTTGCTCAACCCCCAGGTTTTGAAGATCCCAAGAATCCTGACAAAGTCTTCAGACTCAATAAGGCTCTCTATGGCCTCAAGCAAGCCCCTCGGGCGTGGTATGACACATTGAAGGAATTCTTCGTGAAGAATGGCTTCACACCCGGTTCACTCGACCCTACTCTCTTTACTAAATCATATGATGGTGAACTGTTTGTGTGCCAAATATATGTTGATGATATTATCTTTGGCTGTACTAACCAACGATATAGTGATGAATTTGCCTATATGATGAGTGAAGAATATCAAATGTCTATGATGGGAGAGTTGAAATTCTTCTTAGGTCTTCAAATTAAATCGACAGAAATGGCATATTCATATCTCGGAGAAATACCTCAAAGATGTCTTGAGGAAATTGGCATGCAAGATTGCAAAGGCGTCAAAATTCCTATGCCCACAAATGGCCATCTATGCAATCGATGAAAATGGTATTGATTTCGATCAAAAGGTATACCGCTCCATGATTGGTTCTTTATTGTACTTATGTGCATCTAGGCGGATATAATGCTTAGTGTTTGCATGTGTGACCGATTTCAAGCTGCACCGAAGGAATCACACCATAAGGCTGTGAAGCATATTCTTCGATATCTAGCTCACACACCAACACTAGGACTATGGTACCCCAAGGGCTCTGCTTTTGATCTCATTGGATATTCGACTCGACTATCTTTGGTGATCGTGTGGACCGCAAGTCAACATCGGCACTTGTCATTTCCTCGGACGATCTTTGGTCCATTGGTCCTCGAAGAAATAGAACTGTATCACCGCTCTCTCTGCTTTGAAGCTGAATACATTGCTGCTGGCTCATGTTGTGCTCAACTGCTTTGGATGAAGCAAACCCTCAAGGACTATGGCGTCAATGTGAAGAATGTGCCTCTCCTCTGCGACAATGAGAGTGCCATCAAGATTGCTCACAACCCAGTTCAGCACTCGAAGACTAAGCACATCCAGATTCGTCATCATTTTCTTCGTGATCATGTGTTGAAGGGCGATATCTCCATCAAGCATGTGAAGACTGAAGAACATCTAGCTGATATCTTCACCAAGCCCTTGGATGAGAAGAGATTTAGCAAGTTGCGGTGTGAGCTAAATATCTTAGAATCTTCGAATGTTCTTTGAAAAGGACACACATCCTAACCCTTATGCATAATTGATGACTTAGATGTGCAACACATGAAGAAACGTTTTTCTTCAATCAATGAAGAATAACACTCTAAGTGTGAGGAAATTAATGAAGAATTTGATTCTCGTAACCCTCGACAATTATGCGGTGTCTGAAATCATCATTCTTATCTGATGGAGCTACGCCACCACAAAAGTTGAAAATCTTCAATTTGAGTTTTTCCTCATTTTTAAATTCCTCGTTTTCAAATTCTTCAACTTTGCAAAATCTTCAATGTTTCCGTCGTTTTTCTTCATTGGCTATATATATATATGAGTTTATGTCCTCTACAGCCTTCACTTATTGCTATTTCTTCAAGTTGCGATTTCAGCTAAGTGAATGTGATCGGACCCTTCCCCCTCTATGCTATACTCAATCCAATCTATTTACAAATTCTTCATGTGCGTTCTGATTGAAACTCGTTCAAAGTCTTCACTGGTCCTTGACAGCTGAAGAAATTGTGAACGAAACTTTTAAACAAAACTTATCCAAGTTTTCGGTTTTACCGCTCAAATCGTTCCGCATCCCACGATGTATTAGTTTAATCACCCACGATCTTACACGATCTCATCTGCACAGTACGTGGGTGACACATGTCGCGTGAAGGAGAAAGGGCAGGGGCACGTTCGTCCCAAAATCTTCGGGCGAACAGTTTTTCACCGTGGCTATAAATACCCCCCTACCCTCCTCACTTCATTTACTCCGCTCGATTGCTATCTCTCGCTCGAGCTCTCCTCAAACCCTAGCGCCGCCACTACTCCATCGCCGCCCGATGAGGAAAAGCTTCACTTGCCTCGACCTCATCGCCCGTCATACTCGCGCCCGATCGCGGAAATCCTCACTCCGCCCGCTGCCGTAGCCGTCTCCCTCTGCCAAGTTAGGGCGTGGGAGATCTAACGTGATGAACTTCTCTGATTCCTCCTGTTAAATCGTGTTCTTGATTCGGGTAATTAAAAGTCACTTTTATTACTCGCTTTGATTCTCAAATCTTTCTGAAAATCTTCAAAGGTGTTGTTGCTCTTCAAATCTTCACATATGAACACCTCACACACTATATGCTCTTGATTTATCTCTCTAAGCATTCATTTCTTCAAGATTCCTCAATTGTGCGGATTTTCAATCTGACAACTCTGGAACCTAAGGCAAGCGCTTAGTGAAATTCCTCAAGGCTCAACTGGTCAAATTCCTCAAAACTTGTTCCTTTTGAAAAATCTTCTGAGAACGCATATGACCTCTCCAAATTCCTCGCACCTACACTCTATTCACAGGTACTCATGTCCGCTGCTGAATCACTAGGTTCTCATCAACTTAACTCATTTGCAGCGTTCCTCGAAGAAAAACTGCATACTTCTTCAGAGTGCTCTATTGTTCAAATTCCTTACCTGAAGAAAATGGCAGAAGGCAAGAGACCACAGAAGGGAGGAAAGAAACCGGAAGTCATGACTGCCTTTGAGATTCCTGAGGAAATATACAAAGACTACTGCACACCTGATGAATCCAAGTTTGGCAAGGAGACCAAAAATCAGCGCAAAGTCGATCTGAGAGGATAGAAAGAAGATGGGCACGAGAATGGAGGCAATACCGCTATGTCACTCCCAAGTACATGAGGAAATTAGCTTTAAACCCTCCATGCCCAAGAGCTCCACCGCACTGCCAAGTCGTGATCCCACTAGCATCAAGAGTGGTGAAGACTTTCTGAAGAATGGTCCAGGCATCAAGCCAAATTGGCAAGACAGGCCAAGGAGGTAGTGAGGAAATTCAATGAGGATTCTGCTGCTGCTGCTGCTGCTGAGCCCTCGGTCAAGCCGAGGAAATCAATGCCGAAGAAGCATGCTCGCAAGCCAAGTGCTTCACCGTCAGCGCCCTCACGGCCCAGTTCCTCGGCCAGCGCCCTCACGGCAAATTCCTCGGGCTGCTGCTGCTCATTCAAAATCCTCGGCAGCTCCTCCAAGTCCTCAACACTGTGCATCGGCTACTTGTCAAAGGACTCGGGGTTTCTCAATTGCTTCTGGTGTCTCAGCAAGTTCCTCAGCTGCACCAATGTCCTCAACAGGCCCCACTCTGCTGAAGACAAAAGCAACAGCTAGACGCGGTCCTCGGCCAAGTCCAAAGAAGAAACAGGTTGCATTTAATGTGCCTTCTGATGATGAAGCCTCTGATGAAGAACTTGAAGAAATCATCAGAGACAGACTGACCAAGGCCGCTAGAGCCAAAAGGACAAGTGTGCCTCTGCTTTTGGATCCAAAGAAGATCCTTGACTTCATTGACCTGTGGCATCAGGATCCAAACACTACCATTCCGGATCTGCCACTGACTCCTGGTCAAAGTCACATGCTGAACCATTTCATCGCTGAAGAGAAATGGAAATTTGAAAAGGTTCGTGAAAGTGCGTTATATCGACTAGAGGGGGGGTGAATAGGCGATTTTTATGAAATTCTTCACTAAGGAATTTGCCGGTGAGGAAATTCCTTAGCGAAGAACTATTTGCAGCGGAATAAGTACTCAGAGGTAAACATAACAGATTACACACATAGTCAGCATGATGAAATGAAGACTAGAGCAGAGTGCAAGCGTAAACACGGGATAACAAGATGAAGACAAGCAGTGAAGAATTTGAACGAGGAATTTGTGAAAGTCTTGATCAAAGTCTTCAAGCACAGATATGAACAACATGCAACAGAATGAGAAATGAATGAGTTGAGGAAATAGAACCGATCGGTTGGTGAAGACAATGATTTGGTAGACCAGTTCCAACTGCTGTCTCGGTTATGCGTCTGGTTGGAGCAACTGAGTATTTAAACTCGAGACACACAGATCCGGACACCCGATCTCGAGCATAACTCAGGGACACCCGATCCTCACCGTATTCTCCTTGAACTAAGACCACGCAGGCCTCGTCCAATCACTCGTGGTAAGTCTTGGTGACTTCAAACCTTCACAGACTTGGTCACTCGGCGATCCACAATTCCTCTTGGATGCTCTAGACCTTGGCGCCTAACCGTCTGGAAGAAGCACGATCTTCAAAGGTAACAAGTGTCGGATCCACGCAGATCAATTTCTTGATGATGCTCAATCACTTTGGGGTTTAATGGGTTTGGTTTTGGGATTTTCCTCACTTGATGATTTTCGCTCAAAGTCCTCGGAGGATGGGTTGCTCTCAAATGACAAGTGTCAAGTTCTCTCGGAGCACCCAACCAACTAGTGGTTGTAGGGGGCTGCTATTTATAGGCTAGGAGCAGCCCGACATGATAAGACATAAATGCCCTTCAATGATATGACCGTTAGGTGGATAAGATATTTTGGTCCGCCGCCAAGAAGACAACAACGGTCGGAAATTTGACTTTCAAAGTCCTCGGGGCTATCATGTTCCTCCTTTGTGTAGGCAATTCATGGCGAATTCCTAACTCCTCGATCGAGCAAAGTCATCGATGACCGGAAGAAGCTGCGTCTCATCCTTTGAAGAATTTGATTGAACTGTATGAGATTTCAATGGCTTCACTCGAAGGGATTGGTAGGTGTAGGATTTTGAGTTGAGCATCACATGGAAATTTTTCCTTAGTATTTCCTCGACCCCTTTAACGATGACGGTGTTTCCTATGACTCAAGAAAGAGAAATGAAACTACGAAAACAAAAGTCTTCACGCTTCATATTCCTCGAATGAATATCAAGTCTTCATGGTCACACCAATTTCTTCACTTTCAAAGTCTTTAGAAAGTCTTGAGAATATCAAAGTCTTGATCGAAGAACTTCATTTTTAGAATTCGACTTTCTCTGTAAATATCAAACTCCTCATAGACTTATAGACCTGTGTACACTCACAAATGCATCGGTTACTTAACCTATAAGTCTTCAATACACCAAAATCACTAAGGGCACTAGATGCACTTACAATCTCCCCCTTTTGGTGATTGATGACAACATAGGTTAAGTTTTCAACGGGGATAAACATATGAAGTGTAAATACTGATATTGAGGAATTTGATTGCAAGATATAGAAGAACTCCCCCTGAATATGTGCATAATGAGGAATTTGCTTTTGAGGCAATGCACATTTGAAGATTTGAATCATGGAGATTTCCCCCTATATCTTGTAATTCATACACGCATTTGATACATATACTATGAAGAATTGAAATGCATGATGAAATATGGTGCCTAATGAGATTCAGCATGCATGCAATAGTATTAACACGTATCAAAAATATCAGAGCATAGTGTTAACATGCAATAGTATCAGAGCTCAAATATCACATTCAGAGCTTAGTGCTTCAAAAGCATCAGAGCATAACACGTATCAAAATCAGAGCATCAGAAGCACGATCGAAAGTATTAGAGCACAAAGGCAAAGTCAGCACAATGCACGATCAAAAGTATCGAGGCACCATCGGTTTAAGATTACAACTCAATCCAATAAAAGTTTGGAAGAGCGAGTTGTAACTTAATAAAACGCCCATAGTATAAACCGGCTTGAAGACTAACTCAGATTTCTCCCCTTTGTCATCAAATGACCAAAAGGATCGGCGAGGACTAACGCCCGAAGATATTCAAGTCGATGGAGGCGCCAAAGATTGTCGGGGTTGGTTGTTGAAGTAGGGCTGCCGCGATGTCGTCCAAATCTTCATATTCATCGGTTTAGCGATGAAGAATAAGAGCTGGCCACCAAATCTGGAACTTTGACTCTCTTGAATTTCTTCGGAGGTGGTGCGGACCAGTCATATGCTTCTTGAAGACCCATGGTCTTCAATTCTTCCGCGGAGTAGACATGATTCAGAACAGCCCAGGTGCGGTTGAGGGTTTCATGAAGGTAGTACTGGTTTTTCTTCACAGCATTATGCGTTGAGGTCATATTATGTAGAATTGCAGCAAATTGGCGCTTGACCCATTTCTGATTGCGATCAACCTTCGATGAAGGCGAGGAGTAACTCACGATCGGTCATCACCACAGGTCTTTGTGGCTTGAGGTTGTTGCTTGGTTGAGGTATTTCTTGGCGGTATCATGCGTGGCGAGTCGTCATTGGTGGAGTAAGATGCAGCTTTGCGGCCGACCATCAATGGATGAGTGCCTTCATCAATTACAGCTGCTGCCTTGCCCTTGTCATCGGATGATGAAATTGGTCGCTTGAGGACTTCAATGGGCGGCGAAGCTGCCATGATTGAGTGTCGACCTTGTAGTTCGATGAAGATCTTGCCCTTATGAATCTCATGATCCAAGGTGCATATGGCTTCAGCTCAAAAGGTGACATTGCAATATTGGACGAGAGTCCTCATGAAGAAATCATGGAAGTTGGTGGAGCGCCATGAATGATATTGAAAAGCATGTTCTTCATGATGCCAGCACGTCTTCATCTTTTGAGTCGTGGCCTTTGATTGGACTCATAGTCTTTGTCAAGATTACGTACGCGATCCGAGGCACATATAGCAAATCCTTGACGAGAATTTGGTTAGAGGGGCTTGGCGAGATTGATGGCTTCATCGGTACTTGCATGAAGTGATCGAGACGATTCACGTTCATTGCGAGAGGCAACGCAGATTCATGGGGAGGATCAAGAGGAAGGACACGAAGCAATTCGATTCTTTGGTGCCTTGTAGTGAGTATTTTCAGTCATCAATCCAGAACCCATGAGTTGATGTCTTGACATCTCCGGTGATGTGCGGTGGCATAGAACGAAGAATGAGTTCTTCATTCGATCCACAGATATCGGTGCGAGAAATTCAGCAGCCCCGCATCGTGAAGAACACGAATCTTGGCTCGAAGCACGGCGGTGATTCCATATCCACATGAGGAATATGCTCATGGTGAAGATCTTGTCTTTGTCGAATAGCGAGGAATAGAAGTTTGCTTGTGTTGGAGTCGAGCGTCTTTTCCTCATTGAGCGAGTCATAAGTTGTAGGCGATGAAGAACACATGCTCGAAAAAGAAATCTTCAGCCTTGAATTTCTGCTTGCTTGAAACGGATCTTTGGCTTGGGCGAGAGGAATATCGGTGATTTGCGGCACAACCTCTGGAATCGCGAGCTCGGGTTCTTGGTGAGGAATTTCAGGTTCCTCTCCTTGTGCGGTTTGAGGATCGCGATGGGTTCTTCAAATAGCTAGTGGCTGGAATCTCTTCGTTGACGATGATGTGGGATGAGTTTCTTGAGCCCATTTGAGCAGTAGTTGTTGGTGGTGAGGAACTTGTTGAAGCGGAGTGAAGAGAGGAGTATTGGGGTGCTGACTTTCCCAAAAGTCATCGTTCATTACTGGTGTAGTGCTCCCAATATCCACATCTTCATCTTCTTTTCAATTTCTTCAACACTGCCTCTTGATTTGTGAACCGAGGCACGGTGAGGAAGCAACAGGAGTTGAAGGAAAGCTTCCACTTCAATTTCTTCATCAAGTTGTTACGAAGTGGCAACAGATTGATTTTCTTCATCGATCCGCTTGGGATCGTGTATTCTTCTCCAAAGGAACAATTTCCTTGGATGACATGGAGGAAATGGGAATGGCATCAATAGGATTTTCAATAGAGCTGGTCATTGGCTTCAATTTCTTGGCAGAAGAATTTGGCCTTGTTGATGCCTTCCTTTTCTTCCTTTGTGGCTCGTTCTGCAGCCTTTGTCTTCTTCACTTCATAGGCGAAGGAAGAATTGGAGTTGGTGTTGGTGCATGAGGAGCTGAGGATTGTTGTACATTTTCTTGAGCTGGCCCCAGTGCGATTGCCTGTTTCCTTGATTCTTGAGCGCACCACTAGTGGATGCCACAGGAATTTCTTCAAGCATGGAATGGAGTCATCAGCCACGGAACTTGTGTTTTCATCGGCCTGCTGAAAGTCATCGGCAGTCTTGGCATGTTCTTCAATGAGGCTGAGCAGATTCTTGACTGAGGATTTTCTTGTTGCGATGGAGCTGCAGCAGTTGACATTTTCTTTGTCGAGTGACGAATCTCACCTTGGCTCCTTGCCGGTCGGCATTATAAGCATCAAAATCCTTCTTTGAGTGCTTGGATTTCGATTGAGCTTTAAGAAGTTCTTGAGAGACAAGTTGATGATGTTTTTCCTCGAAGCTTCTCTTTTCTTGCTTTTGCTCTCTTCAATTCACGAGCCTTTTCAAATTTCCATTTTTCTTGAGAGATGAAATGGTTCAACATGTGACTTTGACCGAAGTCGATGGCGAGATCCGGAAGAGGAGTGTGGATCCCGATGCCACAGTCAATGAAGTCTAGGATCTTCTTGGATCCAAAGCGAGTACACTTGTTCCTTTGGCTCTAGCGGCCTTGGTCGATCTGTCTCGATGATTTCTTCAAGTTCTTCATCGAGGCTTCATCATCGAGAGGAGCGTTGAATGCAACCTGTTTCTTCTTTGGACTTGGCGAGGACCGCGTCCAGCGATTGCTTTGTCTTGAGCAGAGTGGGACTGTTGAGGACATTGGTGCAGTGAGGAACTTCTTGAAACACCGAAGCAATGGAGAATCCTTGAGTCCTTTGACAAGTTGCAAGATGCACAGTGTTGAGGACTTGGAGGGAGCTCTTGAGGATTTTGCATAAGCAGCAGCAGATCGAGAATTTGCCGTGAGTGCTGGCCGAGGAACTGGGCCGTGAGGGCGCTGACGGTGAAGCACTTGGCTTGCGTCAGAGCTTCTTTGGCATTGATTTCCTCGGCTTGACCGAGGGCTCGGCAACAGCGGCAGCAGTATCCTCATTGAATTTCCTCACTTGCCTCCTTGGCTGTCTTGCCAATTTGGCTTGGCGCTGGACCATTCTTGGAAAGTCTTCACCACGTTTGTATTTGGTGGGATCGTGACAGCCGGTGCGGAGGAGCTCTTGGGCATGGAGGATTGAGGCGAATTTCCTCATGTACTTAGGAGTGACATAGCGGTATTCTCGCCATTCTCGTGCCCATCTCCTTTCTATTCTCTGTATCGCACTTTGCGTTGGTTCTTAGTCTCCTTGCCAAATTTGGATTCATCGGTGTGCGATAGTCTTTGTATATTTCCTCTGGAATCTCAAAGCGATCATGACTTCGGTTTCTTTCCTCCCTTCTGCGGTCTCTTGCCTTACGCCATTTTCTTGGTGAGGAATTTGAACAATAGAGCACTCTGAAGAAGTATGCAGTTTTTCTTCGAGGAACGCAAATGAGTTAAGTTGATGAGAACCTAGTGATTCAGCGGCGGACATGAGTACTGTGAGCAGTGTAGGTGCGAGGAATTTGGAGAGGTCATATCGTTCTCGGAAGATTTTTCAAAAGAAGCAAGTTTTGAGGAATTTGACCAGTTGAGCCTTGAGGAACTTCACTAAGCGTTTAGTCTTAGGTTCGAGTTGTCTGATTGAAAATCCGCACAATTGAGAATCTTGAAGAAATGAATGCTTAGGAGATAAATCAAGAACATATAGTGTGTGAGGTGTTCATATGTGAAGATTTTGAAGAGTAAAAACACCTTTGAAGATTTTCAGAAAGATTTGAGAATCAACGCGAGTAATAAAAGTGATTTTTAATTACCCGAGCTGAAGAACACGACGAACAGAGATGAACTGTAAAGAAGTTCGTCACGTTAGATCTCCCACGCCCTAACTTGGCAGAGGAAGACAGCTACGGCGGCGGCGGAGTGAAGATTTCTGCGACGGTAGCGAATCTGACGTGATGAGGTCGAGGCGGTGAAGCTTTTCCTCACCGGGCGATGGAGTAGCGGCGCGCTAGGGTTTGAGAGCTCGGCGAGACAGCGATCGGCGGAGTAAATGAAGTGAGGAGGGTAAAGGGGTATTTATAGCCATGGTGAAAAAACTGTTCGCCAAGATTTTGGACGAACATGCCCTGCCCTTTCTCCTTCCTGCGACGTGTGTCACCCACGTCTTGTCGAGATAAGATCGTGTAAGATCGTGGGTGATTAAACTAATACATCGTGGGATGCGGAATGGTTTGAGTGGTAAAACCGAAACTTGGATAAGATTTGTTTAAAAGTTCGTTCGCAATTTCTTGGTTTGTCAAGGACCGGTGAAGACTTTGAGCAGTTTCAATCGAACGCACATGAAGAATTTGTGAATAGATTGGGTTGAGTATAGCATAGAGGGAAGGGTCCGATCACATTCACTTAGCGAAATAGCAACTTGAAGAAATAGCAATAAGTGAATCTGTAGAGGACATAAACTCATATATATATATATAGCCAATGAAGAAAAAGCAGCGGAAATATTGAAGATTTTGCAAGGTTGAAGAATTTGAAAAAGCGAGGAATTTCAAAATGAAGAAAAACTCAAATTGAAGATTTTCAACTTTTGTGGTGGCGTAGCCCATTATAAGAATGATGATTTCAGACACAGCGTACAATTGTCGTAGGGTTACGAGAATCAAATTCTTCATTAATTTCTTCACACTTAGAGTGTTATTCTTCATTGATTGAAGAAAAGCGTTTCTTCATGTGTTGCACATCTAAGTCATCAATTATGCATAACGGTTAGGATGTGTGTCCTTTTCAAAGAACATTGAAGATTCTAAGATATTTAGCTCACACATAACTTGCTAAATCTCTTCTCATCCAAGGGCTTGGTGAAGATATCAGCTAGCTGTTCTTGATCTTCACATGCTCGATGGAGATGTCACCCTTCAACACATGATCACGAAGAAAATGATGGCGAATCTGGATGTGCTTAGTCTTGAGTGCTGAACTGGGTTGTGAGCAATCTTGATAGCACTCTCATTGTCGCAGAGGAGAGGCACATTCTTCACGTTAGCGCCATAGTCCTTGAGGTTTGCTTCATCCAAAGCAGTTGAGCACAGCATGAGCCAGCAGCAATGTATTCAGCTTCAGCATGAGCGGTGATACACAATTCTGTTTCTTGAGGACCAACGGACCAAAGATCGTCAGGAAATGACAAGTGCTAGATGTTGACTTGCGGTCCACACGATCACCAGCATAGTCGAGTCGAGAATATCAATGAGATCAAAAGCAGAGCCCTTGGGGTACCATAATCCTAGTGTTGGTGTGTGAGCTAGATATCGAAGAATATGCTTCACACCTTATGGTGTGATTCCTTGGTGCAGCTTGAAATCGGGCACACATGCAAACACTAAGCATTATATCTCGCCTAGATGCACATAAGTACAATAAAGAACCAATCATGGGCGGTATACCTTGTGATTGAAGTCGATACCATTTTCATCGATTGCATAGATGACCATTTGTGGGCATAGGAATTTTAGCGCCTTTGCAATCTTGCATGCGAATTTCCTCGATACATCTTTGAGGTATTTCTCTGAGATATGAATATGCCATTCCGTTCTTGTGAATTTGAAGACCTAAGAAGAATTTCAACTCTCCCATCATAGACATTTGATATTCTTCACTCATCATATAAACAAATTCATCACTATATCGTTGGTTAGTACAGCCAAAGATAATATCATCAACATATATTTGGCACACAAACAGTTCACCATCATATGATTTAGTAAATAGAGTAGGGTCAAGTGAACCGGGTGTGAAGCCATTCTTCATCAAGAATTCCTTGAGTGTCATACCACGCCGAGGGCTTGCTTGAGGCCATAGAGAGCCTTATTTAGTCTCAAGACTTTGTCGAGGATTCTTGGGATCTTCAAAACACAGGGGTTGAGCAACATATACTTCTTCCTCAAGCTTACCATTGAGGAATGCACTTTTCACATCCATTTGATATAAGATGATATCATGATGGTTAGCATAGGCAAGTAAAATGCGAATAGCTTCAAGTCTAGCAACAGGTGCAAAAGTTTCATCGAAATCAATTCCTTGACTTGTGTGTAGCCTTGAGCTACTAGTCGTGCCTTATTCCTCACAACGAGGCCATTTTCATCTTGCTTGTTGCGGTAGATCCACTTTGTGCCAATGATATTATGCTTGCGAGGATCTGGGCGATTGACCAATTCCCAGACATTGTTTAGCTCGAACTGATGTAATTCTTCTTGCATAGCCTGAATCCTCGGCTCGAAATGCTTCATCTACCTTAGTGGGCTCGAGATAGAGACAAAAGCATAGTGCCCACAAAAGTTAGATAAGTGTGAGGCTTTTGAGCGGGTGAGAGGACTGGTCTTGCTGATGTCATCGATGATCTTCTCCACTTGCACTTCTTTTGCAACGCGTGGATGAGTTGGTTGTCGCCGAGGATTTTGATCGGCATTTTCTTGACACCAATTTCCTCATCATGTTCTTGAGTGCATCACTCGGCGTTCTTCACGATCGAGAATGAATTCTTCACCAGATTCTTGATGAGGAATGACATCCTCGGTTGCCTTGTGCTTGATAGCATCCTCGGTGTTGGTTCATCTAACACGAAGGTAGGTGCTCTCTTTGCGAGCCATTAGTTTCATCGAACCGCACATCTCTGATGTCGACAATCTTGTGAAGAACAATGTTGAAGACTCAGTAGGTGTCTGAGTCCTTTCAGTAACCAAGCATAAAACCTTCATGTGTTTTCGGTTGCAAATTTAGAGTTGTGGTGAGGATTTCTAATCCAAAATTTAGCACGAAGACTTTGAAATAACTCACATTGGGTTTCTTGTCGTTGAGGAGTTCATATGCAGTCTTCTTGAAGAATTTGTGAAGATATACTCTGTTGATGATGTGGCGAGCGGTATCAATTGCATCAATCCAAAAAGCGCCGAGGCGTTTCGTATTCATCAAGCATAGTGCGAGCCATCTCAACAAGAGTTACATTCTTGCGCTCCACGACGCCATTTCTTTGAGGAGTATAAGGAGCGAGATAATTCATGAGTAATACCGAGTTCATCAAGATAGGCATCAAGACCAGAATTCTTGAACTTCGGTTCCATTGTCACCGATATGCTTGATCTTCACACCAAAGTTGGTTGAAGCCCTCGAGGAAAATCGTTTGAAGACTTCCGCACTTCATGTTTGTAAGTAACAATGTGTACCCATGTATATCGAGAATAATCATCAACAATGACAAAACCATATAGAGATGCATCATTAGTGACCGCTGAATAATGATTAGGTCGAAGAGGTCCATGTGAAGCAATTGAATGGACGAGTAGTGGTCATGATAGTCTTTCTTTGGATGCTTGGCCTTGGTCATTTTCGGCTTCACATGCTCCGCATAAGTGATCCTTGAGGAATTTGACATTCTCAATGCC
The DNA here is from genome assembly GCA_021437245.1 of Aegilops speltoides. NCBI lineage: Eukaryota > Viridiplantae > Streptophyta > Magnoliopsida > Poales > Poaceae > Aegilops > Aegilops speltoides. The sequence continues at coordinate 126,112,177 of CM038144.1, forward strand.
AATGACATGCTTCTTCTTCGCAAGAGTGTTCAAATTCCTCATGCACGCATGACCAAGTCGTCGATGCCATAGCCAGCCTTACGAGGCTTTTGCAAGTAGACACATGGCTGGTTGTGGTCTGTAGAGAAATCAACAATATACAAATCTCCTCTCCTAAAGCCTTGAAGACTTTGGAATTGTCGACTTTCATAATCACAACACAGCGATATTTGCCAAAGACAACAACCATATCAAGATCACAAACATTGAGGCTGACATGAGATTGTATCCTAAGGATTCAACAAGCATGACTTTGTCCATGTGCTTATCCTTAGAGATAGCAACCTTACCAAGACCCAATACGACTTTTGCCTTTGTCGGCAAATATGATATGCTTGAGAGGTGATGGTGATAAAGGAGCATCCATCAATAGATTCTTGTCACCGGTCATGTGATTTGTACATCCACTATCGAGGACCCATTCGGTGGTTTTGGGTTGATCATCCTGCAGATGAATTAGTGTAACTTACAATCTCATATGCTTCATCGGTGAAGAATATGATATCAAGTTCATCATATGAATTTCATCAAGCAGTAAACAGATCTAGCAGTATGAGGACGTGTGAAATGAAGGTTCATTTCATCATGATTCGCCTGCGTCCTTTCAAGCATTTTGTCAGGTCCCCAGCAAATTCTTCAGACGTTCGAGCACGTCTGGAGACCTGACCCTGCAGAAGAGATTAGTTCTTTTTCTTCACCACCCACATCTGGAGGGGTGGCAAAGAGTTCATCATCCTGCGAGCACCATGTGAGAAAGGTGGCAAAGATGCCAAACCATTTCGCTTAGCATTGGAAGGGTTAGGGTAAGCATATGAATAAGCAGAATAATTCTTCGAGGACTTATGAACATAATGGTTTGAAGAATAATGCACATATTCATAGCCCTTAGCTTTACCCTGCGAGACAGATTTGTTAGCACGATGATAATCATATGAAGACTTTGATCCAGTTGAAGAATTTGATCCTCATGAAGGATTTGGTCCGTATGAGGATTTGGATCCATATGAAGAGTTTGGTCCATATGAAGAATTTGATCTGGGGTTCCTGTTCTTCACAGGTGGTGTCATGAGGACATTCACCTGAAGACTTTCAACACAACTTTTGGGAACCCAGATTTTCTTCATAGGGGAACCGTTCTGCGATTAGTGCCAACATATCTAGCAAATACTTCACCATTCTGATTTTTGAACAGTTTATAGTTGGAGTCAAATGACTCATTAGAAGAATGAGGAGATTTACATGTAAAGCCAGATAAGTTAGATGGATCAACTGGAGGTCCTTTGCGACAACCCATGAGGTTTTGGGGTCTTGCTCGGGCTTCAATATGTTCCATCGGCATTGAGTTTCCTCTCAAAGGCAATACCCTCTTTCCTAGGGTTTTTGTTGAGGATCTGCTTTTTGAGCACATCACAAAGTGTCTGATGCCCTTTGAGGCTTTTGTACATGCCTGTCATGTACAATTCCTTCAGCCCTGAATTGTCAGTGATACTAGCAAAGTCCTCAGATGAGGAATTAGTGATAGCAGAGGCAGATGAAGAATTTGTAGCATTTGAACATTCAGGTGAAGAATTAGCAGATTCACATTCAATGCACTTTAAGCATGGAGGAACAAATTCTTCCTGAGAAGCGCTGATTTGTTGAGCTAGTAATGAATCGCGCTCCTTCGAAGATCTTCATAACATACTCTTAGCTTTTCAAGATCTGCCTTTCTTTGAATAGCTTCAAGAAAGCTTCTCATTGTCTTGCTTTTCTTGAAGAAATTCATAAGAAAGTTTCTCATGATCGAGACGGGAGGGAGTTATGATGACCTTGAAGGTTATCGTGCTTAGGCCAAGTCTCTGAAGATTTTCGATCGGGGCTTTAGTGCGATCCATTTCTTCACCCAACATATCATCACTTTTATCTAACATGTTTTGAACCTTTTCAAGGGCCCGTTGTTGTTTCACAGCAATTTTAGCAAGTTTAGAGTAGCTAGGCTTAAGATCCTCATCAGATTCATTTTCACTAGAATCAGAGGAGTTGTATTTGAGTACCTTAGCTGCTTTTGCCATGAAGCAATAGGTGGGGCGTAGCCATCATTATCTTCATCGGGCTTGTTGGTGGAATCAGTTTCTTGATGTTGAAGATGGACTTGCTGATGAAAGCGAGAGCAACGGCCGACTTCGCCACACGGACTCAGATTCTTGAGACTCCTCCTCTTCATCATTTTCCTCAGATTCAGCTTCAGAGTCCATTTCCTTGCCAATTGAAAGTGCAACTAATCCCCGGGTGGTTTTGGTAATTAATAACAACATATATATCATTGAACTAATAGTTTCTTGAGAATCATTTCAGAAAGTTCAGTGATATGGGTATGGCAAGGACTGAAGAAGTGGACCCCTCAAAATGCTAAGGCAAGCATTGGCAAAAGCTCAAGACTCCATTTTTGGTTTAGTGATCCAAGATCACGTTGAGTCCATAGGAAAGCCAATACTATTAAAAGGGGATGAGGTTATGATAATGATCTGGTTGCTCAAAGTGCTTAGTGATACATCTCCTAAACAATCAGCAACTCTCACTGCCATATACACTCATAAGTAATCTCGGTCCCACCGATATTCCAAACTCAGTCACACCGAGATGAACCACCTCAGCCACAGAGCCAAACCCTAGAAATCTCGGATTTTCCGATTCTGAACTCGGTCTCACCGAAACTTGAGTTGCCAAGCTTCAGAACATACATCATCAAATCGGTGTCACCAAGATGATGAAGTCGGTCCCACCGAGATTGGCAAGCTCTTGTCTTTGGATGAGTCGGACTCACCGAGATTGTATTTTCGGTCCCACCGAAAAACCCAACGTTCACATGATTTGAACTTTCGGTCTCACCGAGTTGTCAACTTCGGTCCCACCGAGATTGGTAAAATGTGTGTAACGGTTGGATTTTGTGTGGAGGCTATAAATACCCCTCCACCCCCTCTTCATTCGTGGAGAGAGCCATGAGAAAGTACTACCACTCCTACCTTACATTTCTGAGAAGAGAACTACCTACCGTTGTGTTGAGATCAAGTTGCTCCACTCCCACCATATGAAGCTTGATCTCTAGCCTTCCCAAGTTGCTTTCCACTCAATCCTTTCTTCATCATCATCAACAAGAGCAAGGAGTTCATCATCATCAACACCATCTATTACCTTTTGGAGGGTGGTGCCTCCTAGATTGGTTAGGTGTCGCTTGGGAGCCTCCGTCGAGTTGTGGAGTTGAACCAAGAAGTTTGTAAGGGCAAGGAGATCGCCTACTTCGTGAAGATCTACCCCGAGTAAGGCTAGCCCTCCGTGGGCGTAGGCCATGATGGCATAGACAAGGTTGCTTCTTCGTGGACCCTTCGTGGGTGGAGCCCTCCGTGGACTCTCGCAGCCGTTACCCTCCGTGGGTTGAAGTCTCCATCAACGTGGAATGATGATAGCACCACCTATCGGAACCACGAGAAAAATCACCGCGTCTCCAAAATTGCGTTTGCTCTTCTCCACCTCTCTTTACTACATGTGCAATTTATTTTCCGCTGCCTATACTCTAGAATTGCATGTGTAGGGTGATGCTTGACTTGATCATAATTGTGAATCTGCCAAAAACTTGTCTTTATCAAAAGGCATAATTTTTATATTGTCAAGTAGTCTAATCACCCCCCCTCTAGACATACTTTCGATCCTACAAGTGGTATCAGAGCTTTGGTCTCCATTGTATTGGTTTCCATTGCATTGGACTCCATAAGCTTAGTTTCACAACCTAGGAGAGTATGGCGTCTAGTGAGGGTAATTTTAAGTGAGGTCCTTACTTTGATTGTACAAATTTTGCTAGTTGGAAGCATAAAATGAAAATGCATATTCTTGGCCATAACCCAGCCGCATGGGGCATTATTTGTGTTGGTATGCAAGGTGAATTCTTGAGGAAGGAAAAGTTCGGATCGTGAAGCTACTAGCGGAAGAATTGCGGATGTTGCAAAACAATGCTCAAGCTTGTGACATTCTCTTCAATGCCTTGTGTCGAGGAGTTCAACAAAATCAGCCGTCTTGAGAATGCAAAAGAGATTTGGGATACTTTGGTTGAAATGCGAAAGGTACCGAGTCCGTGAAGGAATCAAAGCTAGATGTTCTTCAAGGTCGACTTGACAAGTTCAAGATGAAGGAAGGTGAAGAAGTCGCTGAAATGTACTCTAGGCTTGCTCTCATCACAAATGAGATTGCCGGCTTAGGAAGCGAAGAAATGACCGACCGATTCATCATCAAGAAGATTCTCGAGCTTTGGATGGAAAGTATGACACCGTGTGCACTTTGATCCAAATGATGCCAAACTACAAGAATCTCAAGCCAACGAAGTCATTGGAAGAATTGTTGCTCATGAGATGACACTTAAGGATAAGGAAGAGCTTCACAACAAGTCAAGTGGTGCTTACAAAGCTACAAGTGATGCTCCCACAACCTCAAGTGACAAGTTAGTTTCCAATGAAGAGATAAGCCTAATGGTGAAGAACTTCAACAAATTCTACAAGAGTAGAAGCAAAGAGAGAAGCTCAAAGTCTAGATCATATGATGAAAAGAGATCTTCTAGCCGTGATCGAAGCTGCTACAATTGTGGAAGACCGGACACTACTCAAATGAGTGTTCGCTCCCCACAAGAAGAGAAGAATCTCCAAGAAGAAGAAGCTCAAGAGATGAGTCACCTCGGAAGAGAGAAGGAGTAGAGATGATCGTTATGAATGAAGACCCTCTCGGAGAAGCAAGGATTAGGAGAGGAAAGACAAGTCATCAAGGAGCTACACAAGAAGAAAACATCAAGCTCATGTAGGTGAATGGGTCTCGGCTCCGACTCAGACAATCAATCCGAAAAAAGCTATCACTCCAACTCCGACTCTGATCAAGATGAAGGTGTTGCGGTCTTGCTCTCGTATCCTCCAACTCCAACTCCTATGACTTATTTGATTCACCAAATGAGGGAATTGGAAGATGCTTCATGGCTAAAGGCCCCAAGGTATCACACCTGAATTCATTGACTTTGATAGTGATGAGGATGACTTGCTTGGTGAAGATGAGCTCTTACATGATAAATCTAGTGAGCCTAGTAATGATGAACATGCTAGTAGTCTTTATAGTCGAGAAGAGTCGAATGACAATGCTATGAAGGAGATTGAGCGTCTAACTAAAGAACTAAACACTCTTAAGTTAGCTCATGAAACAACTCAAGAAGGTCATAGAGAGCTCCTAAGATCTCATGAGAAGCTACGCTTCGAGAAGCTCACTCTAGAGCAAGAACATGAGTTTCTAAAAGCAATCAATGACGATCTTCGAAAGAAGAGTTCTTCATATCTTGCCAAACGACTTCTCTTGTCTAATTTCTTGCCACCTATTAAAACTAAGCATGACAAGCATAAGAAAAATTCTTTCTCTAGTAGTAACAATAATCATGCTAAATCAATATTGTTGCTTCTAGTAGTTCTCTTGATTCCACTAACAATGTTTCAAGCCAAGTTACACTTGAGCAAGAAAATAGTTTATTGAAAGGGATTATAGAAAGGTGTCTACAAGAGCCTTGCGGAAGCAAGAACTTTGAGAAATTGTTACAAGCAAGGAAGGCACCGAAGAATCAAGGAATTGGTTTTGAGCGAAAGTTCAACGCCGAGGGTGTTGAATGGGAAGAAGGTCAATATCCCACTCCAAAGTTCGTTTCTCAAAAGGAGAAGTATGATCCTACTTCTTCCAATGTGGAACAAGCACAAGATGATCTTCCACCACAAGACCACAAGCTAAAAGGCAAGGACAAGCTTCAAGAGGAGATTGATGCATTTATTGAAGCACCTCAAGCCATGGTCAAGTGGGTTCCCAAGGAAGCGTCAAGTTCTACTTCGTCAAGCTCAACTACAACCCCAAGGATTCCCATCAAGATGATGTGGGTCGAAGAAGAAGAACTAGAGAGTTCTTGAGGTGACTCCGCCAACATACTTCACTCACATTCATTTTGGCAAAAACTTGTGCAATCAACTTCCACATCTTGCACTAGTTCATGGAGTCACAAACCCTCTTGTTGGTAAGTCAAGGGACAAGGTAATCATTGCTTTCATGGACATCATCTATTGTGAACTTCAATCTATGTCCATGGATATCCTTGTTTGTTCCTTGTGGGACTAACCCATGTAGGTATTGAAAGTGCCGAATCAAAGGATTGCTCCCAACTCTTGATGATCTTCATCAACATTGAGCATCCACATCTTCAACATCTACATGAAGTCTTCTATGACAACCCAAGGTTAGTTTGACCCTTTAAAGGGGTTCTCACATCTAGGGGAGCTTTGCTCTAAAGAATTGAGCTAAAGCATCTTCAAATGATGTGAACACATCAATGCTTTATGTAAAAGTGGTAACCCCACTTGTGCTTAAACGATGAGTATGACCTATGATCAAATGTTCTCATTTGGCTCCTAAGTTAATATACTCATATAAAGATGACCTAGTCATCGACAAATTGTGTGTTAGTAGCTAGAGTTTTGATTGTGCATGTTTGACACATATTTCATTTGCTATCTTATTGTGTGAGCATGTTGGATGCATGATTTTATCCATTCAAGGACATCCATTTGTTGTTTTGGTTGTTTTGATTTTTCTGACCAAATGGATGGACAAGAATGCCTAAGTACCTCCCCTAGCTATCTATGCTTTCTTGTCTCAAATTCTATTCATGCTTACATCACAAACTTTGAACAAGTCATTTTCGGACCCTCCGAGTGAGGAGCACTCGGAGCCACCCATCCGTCAAGGGCTAACTTCCAAAACCTTCTAAGTGATTTCGGTCAGACCAACTCACTCAAACTCGGTCGAACCGAAAACATTTAGATTGATCTAGGTTTTCACCTCGGTGAAACCGAGTTGTGATTTTCGGCGTGACCGAAGTGCATAACTGCCCTGCAGTTATTCATCTCGGTGCCACCGAGTTTTACAACTCGGTCCCACCGACAACAAAGGGGTATATATACTCCGAGGGTCGCACGCATTGATTTCTACTTCAAACGTTTCGCCCCCACACCCCTTGCTGTCGTCGCCCTGGTCTCCGGATCGTCTCCGTTAAATCGCCTATCGCCCTCGCCGCAGTCTCCGTCGCCGTCAGCGGACATCTTCTCCGCCCGTTGCCGCGTGAAAACTCCACCAAGTTAGGGTGAGTTTGATCCCACTCGTGCTCCCATCTCGATTCAATGCACGTTTGGTTTGCCTGTAATCTTGCCACGATTGAAATCTTCGTGTACACAGATTAGTTCGTTAGAACTAGATTGAGTAAAAGTTTTAGGGTTAGGTTTCCGCGAACACATCTCGGTGAGACCGATTTTACATTTTCGGTATGACCGATTTGGCCTATGGCCATTACCTGCACCTTCGGTCCGACCGAGTTGTGCAAATCGGTGTGACGAAATGAGGATTTAGTGAAACCCTAGTGTTTTCGGCGGGACGAAACCCACTTGGTCCAACCGAAAGTGGTGTGAAAGCTTCTGTTTGAACACTTGGATTCACCAATTTTAAACTCGATCCGACGGAATGTCTTCTGTGAAAACCCAATACTAAAATTTGAACTCATTTTGTTTGCAAAATCTTCTGCGTTTGTGATAACTCTTCTACTCTGCCTACACCTTATCTATTCACGGGTTGTCAGCCATGTCGGATGCCGGTGACAGCGAGAACAGGTCGAGTCACCCATTGCGAGATTCGAGGCGGGCACTAGTCCCGATCCCAAAGAGCTCATCGGATGATGGTGAGAGGAGTACACCAAGTGGTTTACCTCCTGCAGCCACCAGAGCCGAAAGAAGAGGAACTCGGATGATGAGGACTCAGATTTTGTTATTGAGGAAGAGGTCACATCAAAGCCCAAGAGGAAGGTTGTTGCCAAAGAACCTCAAGGTCAGCAGACTAAGAAGGGCACCAGAAAAGTGAAGGAATCAACTGTTGCTAAGAAGCTAAATTTGGGAGAAGAAGCTGCAAGCAAGGTAAAGAAAACTTCCAAGAGGAAGAGGTTAGTGCATGATGATGCAGCAGAGGAAGATGAGGATGAGGAAGCACCCCAGCCTCCTCAGAAGCCTAAGCTCATGGGTGATGAAATCAGGGCTGGAGCCACTTCAAAGCCCAAGCCATCTGCTCCAGTCAAGGCAGCTCTAGCAAAGCCTGCTGCCAAGCCCAAGAAAACAGTCAGGAACATTCCAGCATCAGAAAAGAACAAAGATGATGTGCCACCAGCTGTGTCAGATGATGAAGGACCAGTTTTGCTGAAACTTCATCCAAAACTGCCACTTCACAATGATGCTCATCCTCAAGCTGAGAACATGAAGGAAAGGAAAGATAGAGGTCTCAGGCTATGGAGACAAGCTGATCCATATGCCGTGAGGAGAAGAACTGCTGTTGATCCCAGATTTCACACCAGAGAGCAGCAGGACTTCTATGAGACTGTGCTGATGGACAAGAAGCCCATAGTGGCAGACACAAGATATGTTGATTGGAAATACATTGACAGTGAAGAGCACAGAGACTTCTTTCCACATGTGCATGAGAGCTTCACTGCATGTGGTGTTGCAGACTTTGTAGGTCAGAAGTTGACAAGTTGGAATGATGAGATGATTATGCAATTCTATGCCAGAGCTCATTTCTATCCAGATGGAAAGATCACATGGATGACTGAAGGCCAAAGATATTCTTCTTCTGTTGAAGAATGGGCAGAACTTCTGAATGCTCCAGTGCCAAGAGAGGATGATGTTGATGTATATGGTATTCCAAAGAAGAACCATGAATCTATGAAGAATATGTACAAAGAGGTTCCAGCTAAGGATTTGGGAATCTGGAAGCTTGGCTCGATGTACTATCTCGAGCAGGTCTACCTACCACCAATACTATTACGAGGCATACCTTGATGCCCAAGTGCGAGATCATCGCATGATCAAAGGATACTCTATCAACATGCTGCATATACTTGATGAAAGCACCTTTCAAGGTGATGGACTTAATAGTAGAAACCATCAAGAGAATTGCGGTGACGAAAAAAGGTCGTGTGGATTTGCCCGCATATTCAGATGCTTATCAATGCCAAGTTTGGCACGGGCACATTCTTGTTGGATATAGAACACTTACCACTGCAGCCTGAGCATGAGGATAATGTTGTTGTGATGGATGAGGAGGATCCAACTTCAGTTGAAGGTCAAGCAAAGATTGAAGCTGCCAAGAAAGCCAAAGCTGACAAGGAAGCAGCAGCGGCAGCAGCTAAACCAAAGAGTGTTGGAGAGCAGCTCCTTGAAGATACCCAAAGGTTGAACAACGCCTGGCCAGCATTGTACAGTCTCAGGAGAGCCTAGAGAGGATTGTTGAAGACAAGATTCACGCTCTGGATGTGAAGCTGACTGAAGTGCAAGTAACTGTAAACAAGCTTGAGGCAGATATTGAGGAAGCAAAGAGGGAGAAGGAAGAGCTTATGCGTGAGATGCGAGATGACCTAGTCCAGATGCTTATCAACAGATCGCTCCGGTTCCCACAGACCCGATCATTGCTATTCGATGGCAGACACGGGACTACAGCCTCGGCACCTCCCACAGCTCCATCGGTTGCTCTAGATCCAGCTCCGGTGACCACTCCTCCGGCCTGAGACATCACCAAGTCTTCGCCGATGCTGCCATATCAACTCAACATCAACCCAGACAGAGCCGCCAAACAGAGTCCCGGTGGCGCTTAGCTCTATGCTTTTTGAACTTTTGGTAACTTGTTGCCAAAGGGGAGAAAGTGTATAGATCATAGGACTTCGAGAGAGTGTTGTTGTCTTTGCGCTTTTGCTCTTTCGTTCATTTGCGGTTTCCTTGAGATACTTTTGGTTTTGAAACATTGATGTGTTTGATACTACGTTTGATCCCACTTTAATGAGTGCTTGGTCGTACTATGCCTTAATGTGTGCTTAATGCTTATCATATGCTATTCCTGTCTTGTATGACCATTTACTCATGTCTTGGTGATAGAGTGCATGCTATTCATTCTTATCATTTTGTGCGCTCCACCAAGATGTATGTGACATGGAAGAGTGACCCATGATCCTAATCGATTGTGCATTTGCATTCAAGCATAAATCTTAAATAATGCACAAATTTAGGGGAGCTCTTGCTTATCACATACTTCTCAAAGCGACGATATTATTCATTGATTATATCCTTTGTCGAAGCTTTGATCTATATGTTGTCATCAATTACCAAAAGGGGAGATTGAAAATGCAACTAATCCCGGGTGGTTTTGGTAATTAATAACAACATATATATCATTGAACTAATAGTTTCTTGAGAATCATTTGAAAGTTCATTGATATGGGTATGGCAAGGATGAAGAAGTGGACCCCTCAAAATGCTAAGGCAAGCATTGGCAAAAGCTCAAGACTCCATTTTTGGTTTAGTGATCCAAGATCACATTGAGTCCATAGGAAAGCCAATACTATTAAAAGGGGATGAGGTTATGATAATGATCTGGTTGCTCAAAGTGCTTAGTGATACATCTCCTAAACAATCAGCAACTCTCACTGCCATATACACTCATAAGTAATCTCGGTCCCACCTATATTCCAAACTCAGTCACACCAAGATGAACCACCTCAGCCACAGAGCCAAACCCTAGAAATCTCAGATTTTCCGATTCTGAACTCGGTCTCACCGAAACTTGAGTTGCCAAGCTTCTGTAACCTTCTGTCATCAAATCGGTGTCACCGAGATGATGAAGTCGGTCCCACCGAGATTGGCAAGCTCTTGTCTTTGGACGAGTCGGACTCACCGAGATTGTATTTTCGGTCCCACCGAAAATCCCAACGTTCACATGATTTGAACTTTCGGTCTCACCGAGTTGTCAACCGGTCCCACCGAGATTGGTCAAATGTGTGTAGCAGTTGGATTTTGTGTGGAGGCTATAAATACCCTCCACCCCTCTTCATTAGTGGAGAGAGCCATCGAAAGTACTACCACTCCTACCTTACATTTACGAGAAGAGAACTACCTACCCTTGTGTTGAGATCAAGTTGCTCCACTCCCACCATATGAAGCTTGATCTCTAGCCTTCCCAAGTTGCTTTCCACTCAATCCTTTCTTCCACCACAGCCAAATCGGTGAGGAGAGTTGAGTGTTGGGGAGATTATCATTTGAAGCACAAGAGCAAGGAGTTCATCATCATCAACACCATCTATTACCTTTTGGAGGTGGTGCCTCCTAGATTAGTTAGGTTTCGCTTGGGAGCCTCCGTCAAGTTGTGGAGTTGAACCAAGAAGTTTGTAAGGGCAAGGAGATCGCCTACCTCGTGAAGATCTACCCGAGTAAGGCTAGCCCTCCGTGGGCGTAGGCCATGATGGCATAGACAAGGTTGCTTCTTCGTGGACCCTTCGTGGGTGGAGCCCTCCGTGGACTCTCGCGATCGTTACCCCGTGGGTTGAAGTCTCCATCAGCGTGGAATGACGATAGCACCACCTATCGGAACCACGAGAAAAATCACCGCGTCTCCAAAATTGCGTTTGCTCTTCTCCACCTCTCTTTACTACATGTGCAATTTATTTTCCGCTACCTATACTCTAGAATTGCATGTGTAGGGTGATGCTTGACTTGATCATAATTGTGAATCTGCCAAAAACTTGTCTTTATCAAAAGGCATAATTTTTATATTGTCAAGTAGTCTAATCACCCCCCCCCCTCTAGACATACTTTCGATCCTACACCAATGAATGCCCGAGCTTTCTTGGAGCTGCCCTTCTTGTGAGATGAAGACTTTGATGGTTTTGAAGACGAAGATTTTGATGATTTCTTCTTCTTCTTCATTTCATCAGAACTGTAGTCCTTGTATTTCTTCTTCTTCATTTCCTTTTCCCACTGAGGACAATCTTGAATATAGTGACCAGGCTTCTTGCATTTGTGGCAAAGTCTTCTCTTGTAGTCACTGGATGAAGAATCATTTCCTCTTGAGGATTTTCCAAAACGACCATGTCTTGTGAACTTCTGGAATTTCTTCACAAGGAGAGCTAGATCCTGGCTCAGTTCTTCAGGATCTCCAAGGCTACTACCAGAATCCTCAAATTCAGAGTCAGACACAACCTTAGCCTTCAGGGCACGTGGTTTGCCATAGTTTGAGCCATAGAGATCTCTCTTTTCAGCAAGCTGGAACTCATGGGTGTTGAGCCTTTCGAGGATATCAGCAGGATCAAGCGACTTGTAGTCAAGACGTTCTTGTATCATCGGTCCCAGAGTATCAAATGAGGAATCAGCGATCTCAGCGGTTTCTTCACAACTTCATGATCAGTGATGTCAGTGGCACTGAGGGCTTGAAGCTCATTTGAGATGTCAGTGAGGCGATCAAAGGTTTGTTGGACATTTTTGTTGTCGAGTCTTTTGAAGCGGTTGAAGAGATTCCGAAGAACATCAACTCGAGAGTCACGCTGAGTTGAAACTCCTTCATTTACTTTGGACAGCCTATCCCAGATAAGCTTAGCAGTTTCCAAAGCACTCACTCTTCCATCTTGTCCTTTGCTCGGATGGCCACAGATGATATTCTTAAACGAGAGTCGAGTTGTTTGAATCTCTTCACATCGGTGGCGGTCGGTGTTTGATGACGAGAGGGACACCATTTTCCACAACATACGTAGATCATTATCAATTGCCTCAAGATGCATCCGCATCTTGTTCTTCGATAAGGATAGTCCGTTCCATCAAAGGTAGTACACCTAGCGAGACCTTGATCATACCTGCGATCGACATAACTAGAACTCCGGTGGTTAAACCAAAATCACACGAACAAAGGAGTACCTTGCTCGATACCAATTGAAAGTCGTTATATCGACTAGAGGGGGGTGAATAGGCGATTTTATGAAATTCTTCACCGAGGAATTTGTCGGTGAGAAATTCCTTAGCGAAGAACTATTTGCAGTGAATAAGTACTCGAGAGGTAAACATAACAGATTACACACATAGTCGGCATGATGAAATGAAGACTAGAGCAGAGTACGAGAAGCGTAAACACGGGATAACAAGATGAAGACAAAGCAGGTGAAGAATTTGAACGAGGAATTTGTGAAAGTCTTGATCAAAGTCTTCAAGCACGATATGAACAACATGCAACACGAATGAGGAAATGAATGAGTTGAGGAAATAGAACCGATCGGTTGGTGAAGACAATGATTTGGTAGACCAGTTCAACTGCTGTCTCGGTTATGCGTCAGGTTGGAGCGGTGAGTATTTAAACTCGAGGACACACAGTCCGGACACCCGATCTCGAGCATAACTCAGGACACCAGTCCTCACCGTATTCTCCTTGAACTAAGACCACGCAGCCTCGTCCAATCACTCGTGGTAAGTCTTGGTGACTTCAAACCTTCACAGACTTGGTCACTCGGCGATCCACAATTCCTCTTGGATGCTCTAGACCTTGGCGCCTAACCGTGCGGAAGAAGCCTGATCTTCAAAGGTAACAAGCGTCGGATCCACGCAGGATCAATTTCTTGATGATGCTCAATCACTTTGGGGTTTAATGGGTTTGGTTTTGGGATTTTCCTCACTTGATGATTTTCGCTCAAAGTCCTCGGAGGATGGGTTGCTCTCAAATGACAAGTGTCAAGTTCTCTCGGAGCAGCCAACCAACTAGTGGTTGTAGGGGGCGGCTATTTATAGCCTAGGGAGAAGCCCGACATGATAAGACATAAATGCCCTTCAATGATATGACTGTTAGGTGGATAAGATATTTTGGTCCGCCGGCGCGCAGCACAGCAACGGTCGGAAATTTGACTTTCAAAGTCCTCAGGGCTATCATGTTCCTCACTGTGTAGGCAATTCGCACTGGCGAATTCCTAACTCCTCAGACGAACAAAGTCATCGGTGACCCGGAAGAACTGCGTCTCACATCCTTTGAAGAATTTGATTGAAGCTGTATGAGATTTCAATGGCTTCACTCGAAGGATTGGTAGGTGTAGGATTTTGAGTTGAGCATCACATGGAAATTTTTCCTTAGTATTTCCTCGACCCCTTTAACGATGCGGTGTTTCCTATGACTCAAGAAAGAAAAATGAAACTACGAAAACAAAAGTCTTCACACTTCATATTCCTCGAATGAATATCAAGTCTTCATGGTCACACCAATTTCTTCACTTTCAAAGTCTTGAAAGTCTTGAATATCAAAGTCTTGATCGAAGAACTTCATTTTTAGGGTTAAACTTTCTCTGTAAATATCAAACTCCTCATAGACTTATAGGCCTGTGTACACTCACAAACGCATCAGTTACTTAACCTATAAGTCTTCAATACACCAAAATCACTAAGGGGCACTAGATGCACTTACAGTTCGTGAATTGAAGAGAGCAAAAGTCAGAAAGGAGAAGCTTCTGAGGAAGAACTTAGTCAACTTGACTCCTGAAGAACTTCTCAAAGCTTAATCTGAAATCCAAGCCCTCAGCAAGGATTTTGAAGCTTACAATGCTGAATGGCAAGGAGCCAAGGTGAGATTCGTCAATCTGACGAAGAAAATGTCAACTGTTGCAGCTCCATCGCAACAAGAAAATCCTCGGTGAAGCTCGCTCAGCTTTCTTTGGCTGTCATGCCAAGACTTGCTGATGACTTTCAGCGTCTTGATGACTTTCAGCGTCTTGATGAGAACACAAGTTCGAGGCTGATGACTCCACTCCAATTCTTTGAAGAAATTCCCGGGGCATCCACTAGTGGTGCGCTGAAGAATCGGAAGAAAACAGGCAATCTGCACCGATTCGCTGAAGAAATTGTACCACAATCCTCAGCTCCTCCTGCACCAACACCAACTCCAATTCTT